>JARHVA010006379.1:692500-929441 GCA_037957365.1 Torreya grandis | reverse complement strand
AGTTTCCTTATATCATGATGTAAGAGATGTAATTGATGTAATATGGCTCATCAACACAAGTTCTTTGTATTATTCAACAATTGCATACTCAAGGATCTAACTACAAGTTGATTTCCATTTATTTTTGAAATATCCACCATCTAAACACCTTGTGGGCTCTAAATATCAACATGGGGAGAAAGAGAAAATTATTGTAGTGAATAAGTTGTATTTTATTGAACAAACACACACACAATAAAAAAATTTAAGGGGAAATTAACACAAGCCAAAATTTTGTGGAAAGGAAAACTATTTATAAAGAGATGGAAAATAAAACAAGGCTTAATAAATAAATTTATAGGTTAGGCAAAGTATGAATATTTGTGGGTCAAAATTTGGCATGGTGAGGACCTCCTTTTAAAAGATAAAATTAAGGACAATAACATGTTTTTAATTGCATCAATGGGGAAGATATGAGGCATGTGTGGGAAAAAACATGGATTCAAACACTTGGTAATGCACAAATAGAAAGTAAATATTACTTGTATTTTATTCATGACTAAGAGGGATTTAATTTAACTTGAAATATAAAACATGAACAACATGGAACATACCTCCAACATCTTTACCTCTTGGTTTCTCTTATGGTTCTTCAAACATGAGTGGCTAAACCGAATCTCCCATAAGTGCCTCTAAATGTGAGTTTAGGGATACAACCTATTAGCATTCCAACTGGATGGAAATTTATTGCAAGTTACTTCTTATTTTCTCTTTAAACCCTATTATGTTCTCATGTTCAACATCAATACACACTTTCTCTTGACTAGTATGAAGTCAACTACCTTCATGACTCATCTCATGCTCTTAAAAGTGGCTGAATTTTCCTTTTCCATGCATTCTTCTACTTGAGCTGAATTTCAAAATGGACATACTTATTTCCTTTTTAATTTTATAGATCTATAGGTGTCTTTAGATAACTGCACTCTTTTTTTATCATCAATCACTTCTTGAATCAAAATTTCTTTTAATTTTAGTTTGAAGAGAAATACATTATTTGTTTTATCATCACTTGCATAAATACAATCAACCCCTAATTTAGGCTCATTTGAAACATTTATCTCTTTTATTTTTTCTTCCTTTTTCCACTCAATGTTTCCCAATTATGAATACTCTTATTTTAGCCAAATATTTTCATGCCTGCAACAAAATTAGACTGTGGATGGCACTAGAAAAATTAGAAAATTAGAAGCATGAGTTGCATTATCTCATTTACAGGCCTCTTTCAATGGAGTCACCAATATTATCTTTCAAGGGGAGTATTTCCTTCAAATTTTAGGAATCAAAAGGCACCTTTTTGATCCATAGTAGAGTCACCAAAAATTATTGTTTGAAATTTGAGATTTTTTTGCATTTCTTGCTTTTATGACTCACCCAATGAGAAGTGATTCCAATTTGCCAAATTTGGAGATATCACCATAGATAATGTTTATTATCCTCTACATTTGATAGGATTAGTTACCTCATAGGATATGAATAATTTGGGGGGGGGGGGGGTTGTGTAATTTTTACATAAAATCATGAAAGGAATCAAAACATAAATAAAAAGAGAAAATATGGATAAACCCACAATGGGTTAAACACAAAGAAACACCAAGATAAATCGAGAATAAATAATAGAAATTAAAATCCTCCTTCTCACTTAAGAATGAACATAGAGCTAGTAGGGGTTTGGAAACAAAATGCATTCTTGGAAGCATAAAGTCTCCTCACAAGCCTGATTACATACACTTGGTACAAGGTTTAATGAGATAAAACACATAAAAAATCATGGACATCAAGAAAGCTTAAACATGGGTTTTCAATACAAAGTTTGGAAACATTTTAGGTTTCATATAATCAAATTAATGCATAATTTCAATGGAGTCTTTATCTACAAATAGAAATTTAGAATTCATAAACAAAGTGCATTAAAATATAAAAACACCCCCAAAGAGTGTCACCTAATTTCTTCCATCTCATTATTCTAATATATAAATAAAATGGATCCACACAAAGTTATAGATAGATCTCTCCCAAATCTTGAGAAAATAAGAACTTCTATAGAATCTATATTTTTTTCCTTTTGAATATGAAAAGTCATTCCTTTGCCTCTCTTTTTATTTTTATTTTTATCTAGTCAAATTTAGAGTATTTAAATGAACTTTTTAATTTGTATTTTACAAAATATTAATTCTAAAGATAATTAATTTATTAAATGACTAAAAATGTATAGTCATTTAAAGATTTTAATTAACATTAATTAATTATAAAATAATTAATAACATAATTAAGTCAATAAAAATTTCCATCAAACCCATGACACCAAATCTAAAATATAATCTAGGTAGGCTAATAAAACATGTTGCATTATCCATTGGGATATGGGGTCCTATGAAATATTACAAAAAACATGATAAAAGACAAAATGATGAAAAACTGGTAAAATAGGGTAGTAAAATTTGGATGACCAAATTTCACTATAATAGGATGCAAAAGGGTAATCCACAAAAAATGACTATTTATTTCATGTTTACATTTTCATATAATAAACATATTGGGATGACCAAATATCTCTTGATTATATTATCTACAGTGTGCATTTTGTTCTAAGTTTCTAGCCAAAAAATGGTAACTTTGGGAGTAAGCTTCCTTATCCATAAATCCTTCCAATAGTGACCATCTTCCTCTAGGTCAAGATCCACCAAATATCTAGATTTTTCTAAGAACTCTTCACTTATGTCTGGTTTTTAGATTAGTTTATCTTCTCAAGTAAAGATGGTAATCTGGGTTTACTTCAATTTTAGGTTTAGTTATCTCAATATTTGAGAGGTGGCCTCAATAGATGACTCTATCTAAAATAATTTATAGAATCTTATTTAATTATTTTCATTTCATTAGTCTTTAACTTTGGGATGATAAACTTCTTTAAATAATTTTATGACTTTAGACCAAGGGGTATTGGAACTAAGGGGGTAATTGAATAACCATGGGTCACCCTAGAATATCACCTTGCTCCCATTCCAACACTCAATTTACTTAATTTTCTCAAGATATATTTTATTTTGATTATATATTTTTAGAATGCCAAACTTAGGACCCTTCTCAAACAAAAGAATATCCTCTTTCCAACCATCAATATATTTATACTTAATGATAATGGTCCAAAAACTATCTTATTTTATGACTTTCCAACTTAACTTATCTATTATGGCTTGGTTCATCCTCTTCAACCTCCCAAGTCCATGGCTTCCACTTTCCTTTGGAAAAAGTTTTTTCTCCCAAACTACTAGGGGAAACCTGAATCTATCTTCTATGCCTTTCCAAAGTAAAATTTTATAAATATGTTTCAATTTATCTACAATTTTGTTGGGGATTTAAAAGAGGTACATCATATATACTAGAGTGCTTTGAAGAGATTTTTTAAGGAGTTAAAGTTTCCCTACCTGGGATAGTAGTCAAACTTTCCATCCCACCAAATTCTTATGAATTCTATCCAATAAGGGGTTTCTAGAGATATTTTATCATTATTATACTTAAAAATGACATACCTAAATAATTATAAAGTGGTTTTTTAATCTTAAAATCCAAGATTCTATTTTTTTCTACAAACACTTTAGGGTATTGATAAAAAAGAGTGAGATTTTAAATAATTAGAACATTGTCTATAGACCAATTTGTAATCCAAAATGATACTCTTTAAAACCTTTGATTCTCCCACCATGGATTAACCTATAAAAAAGGTTTCATCATCAAAATATTGGTGGTTATCAAGGGCCATTATAGGGTAAATTTTAATGCCTTTGTTAACTCCTTGAGTTCTATAAATTTATAAATTTATTCCAAGGGCCTTGTCCAACATTATGAAATTTTAAGGAAATGGAGTGTACACTTACCTCATCCATCTTATGCCCTAGAAAAATAATTTTAGAACTTTGTTAATAAGAATGGAAATTGTGGGGGAAGTAATGCATGGTTAGATCATACCTTTGATTATTGTGATAAAGACAAATCTATCAAGGACCTTATCTAAGAACCTCCAAGACACCATATCATAATATTTATTCATGTCTAATTTTAGGAACATGCCTTGTATTATAATTAGTGAAATAATAAATATATTTATGAAAAATAATGATTTTATCAATAATTTTTCTCCCAAATATGAAGGCACCCTGGTGCTCAGCTATAATCTTATCTAGGAGGGGATAAATATACAAAACAAAAGTTTTGGTGTAGATTTTGTAAAATTTTGTATAAAGGATAATATGTCTAAATTATTTAAACTATTTGTCCCCTAATTTATTGGGAATAAGAACTATGAATGTGTTATTAAATTCTCTAATAATAGTTCTAGCATTTAAAATTTCAAAAACTACTGCCACCACATCAAATTGGATAATCTCCCAAAACATTTAGAATAAGAAAGGAGGAAACTCATATGGACTCAGGGATTTATCTCCTTATATGGAGAAATAAATAGATTTTACCTCTTCCAGAGAAGGAGTATGATTAGGGTTGAATTTTATTCCTTACATATGAATTTAGGTAAGAGCCATATAATATATTGTTCTTTAATAGGGTTTGCAAAGGTGCTACTAAATAGAAGATTATTGAAGTAAAGGATGATCTCCTCTTCCATATCAACTTTTTTCCTTATAGACCATCTCATATTCCTTCACCAATTCACTAATTCTATTTTCATTTCAATTTATAGAGGTTTATTGATGGAAGAAATTTGTGTTTTCATCCCATTATTTTGATCACAAACATATAGGATTTTTTCTCCAAAAAGCATATTCTTTTACTTCTAAGTTGTGAAATGTGATAAAGAGGTTATTATAATTTTAAAGGATTGTTCAATTAACCCATTCATATTGACTAATTCATCCATATTTCATATTTATTCCTCATTTTTTTTCTTTTGTGTAAAGATGTTATCAAACACATTTTTATTCTAGATTTTGAGTTTTTCCTTAAAGTGCTTAAGTTTCGTAGATAGAATAAACATGTTAGATATATATAATGGTTCTTTCCACCATTATTTTAGAGAGTAAATAAAATATATATGATAACTCCACATATTTTCAAATCTAAATGGTTGGTTCTTGATTTTATACATTTTCTCTACAAAAAACACATTGAACTATGATCAAAACCAATCTAGGGAAGGGAAGTCGAATAAATACTAAATTGGATGTCCTAGTTCAAATAAATAATAAATATATCTAACCTTAATTGAATTATATTGTCTTTGAGTCTTATGTTGGACCAAGTGTATGGATTACCCCTTAATTCCACATTTACTAGTCTAGCTTCAAAAATAAGTCATTTAGATCAATTGTACTTTCAGTGAAGTCCTATAATCCACCGCTTTTTCCATTGGGAAGAGAGGGGAGTTGACATCCCATAAAACTAACCAATTACATTTCTCACAATTCTTTCTAAAATATTATAATTTCATCCATAAATTTTTCCTTCCATGCATGGAGTTAGGAACATATATATTGGATAAAATCCATTCCAACTTGCTCATGTTATCCCTAAATAAAAAAATATGTGATTGTTGTTCTTAGTTATAACTATCCCTAAAGGATCAGGGGGTTAAAAAATATTTCTAAACCTATTAAATCCCCATTATAACTATAAAATATATAGCTAGATTTGTTCCATATTTTCTTATTTATTTTATTAAGACTTTCTTCTAAAATTTTAGACTCTTGTAAAGTCAAAATATGTGTTCATGATTCTTTCTTACATTTATAACTAATATATGTTTTATAAGATTTTTAAGCCCTCAAACATTCCAAGAGATTATCTTCATGTTTTGATAATGAGGAAGTGTTTTGGTAGGGTCATTTGGGTACCCTTTTGTACTTCTTTAATCATTTCATTCTTCCTAGATTTTTTATTAGATAACCTACATAAAGATTTATCTTTTCACCCACTTCAACCTTATTCTTTCCTTTTTTGGTGTTAACTCAATTAAATTGACCTTTCTCTTTAACTTTTTATTTGATCTTGGAAGAGGAGAATTATTTGAACTCCTTGATTTTAGCCTTATCACTTTCCCCTATTCTAGGAAATAAAAATTCCAGCTTAGATTCTTCTAGCTTAGTGGATTTATCTTTCTTATCTAGAATAATTCTAGGAGACTTTTGTATGGTTGGACTCTTTTTTGATCTATATCCATTGAAGGCATTCATGTCCTTCTCTTTTTTTGAACTTAAAAAGTAGGGGCATGATTCTTCAAGGCTTATTTTTGCAAAGAGACCTAGAACTTTAGTCAAGTCCCCACTAAAATGTATACTCTTTTCCTTGGGATTGCTCATATCCTCCTCCAAGATTCTAAAATTATCTCTTTTCAGGTCTGAGGGTTTTTTATATGGTTTCTAATTGTGCCCTTTTTTAGTTTTGTTCAATTTCTTGAGTCTTGGGACAAAATTCTCCTAGTTTTCAATCTTTTTTTAATTTTTAAATTGGTACTTTAGGATTTTCACCTATCTTATTATCCTTTAGAGTCTCTGGCCTTAATATGGGGTTTAACCTCTTTGTGATTTCCTCCATTGAGATTGGGTCTTCATTAAAATGATTGGTCATGGATATGTTTTCCCACTAGGACATTTTGACTAGTGGGACTTGTTTGACCTTAGGGAAATATTTTTTGAATGACTCATAATGTTACGTTTATTTCATATGTATATACATATAGTATTCAATATATTATGCCCAATCCCTATATTTTAACTTTATATTGATGGAGTTTTGAATATGTTTGTCTTCTAGAATGAAGACACTAAATATATCATCCATGATTCTCCTTCTAAATTTCACTATTGGGTCTATGTCAATAGGTTTTCCTAGGGCCTTTGTAATTACCCTAATGAAAATTTTATCCTAATATTCTAATGGAATTTTTGGAAAGTTCACCACATGGTGATGTCCAGTAAATTTGAGTTGTTAAAATTGAGGCATGTTTTTCATTTTATGAGGTTGAGATTGGATTTACCCATAAATCAAGGCCTCTTATCAAAACCCTAATATAGTATTTTAGGTTTATGAAGTTTCCTAAACATAAATTTTTGGTTAAATCCACAAATTATAGTTTGCCCTTGGGCTTCCATTTACGTTTATCCCACTCCATAAAAATGTCAAAATTAGGCCTAAAGCCATTGAATCTATCCATAAGAGAGTTAATGAGTTTGAAATATGATTTTTAAATAATAGTATCTATTAAATTTAGGCATACCTCATCATTATCCACTCTAGGGTCTATGGAGAAGTCTTCAACTCCTATTTCATTTGTCATTTACCCAATAATATGTTTGACCATGATAAGGGAGATTTTTTGGTGTCACATGTGAAGCTAAATCTTTCCCCCCCCCCTCCCCCCCCCCCCCACCCCAATGGGACCCTATTTCAATAACCTCATTTATTATTAAGTTCAATACTCATGGGTATATCATATCCATACCCATTTTATACATGTCTTTGATCACTCCCTCTAGTAAATATTTTGATTACCTTACTATAGATTCCAAGTTTGAATTTTCCCAACTAGTACCAAGTTTGAAATTTTAATCTCCCTTGACCTTTATTCCACTAGTGATCCAAATTATTTAAATAATTTCAATGTATATTTTGAATTCAAAATTGATAGAGGCATTCCATTGGTGAAATTAGTATTGTTTGGTAACAAGGTAGCAAAATTGTCGTAGATATTTGGTATATGTTTTGAAAATAAAAGGCATATATTTGTTTCATTAAAAATTAAATGGTGTTTATTAAGGGAAGGGTAGGACATATCCATAAATCCAATCCCTAAATATTTAAACTCATTTGAGTTTTCAAACAATGGGTAAGAAGGTCAATTATAACTAGGTAAAAATCATCATTTTGCATAAAGGTAGACATGGACTCGACTTGGATAATAAAGTAGGATGAAATGATAAGTTAATGATTGTTAAATCTATGTTGAGGTTATTATGAAATATGTTTTTAATTTTTCAATGAAAAAATGGAGTCTTAAGGTAGCCAAAACCTTATGCAAACTACATAAGCTTAGCTTATAGTTGATAATGGCTATTTTTCATGCATGTAAACATGATGATCATGTTTCATGGCTTAAAATGAATTATAATAATAATGTATGACTTATTTTAAGCTTATTAAATCTTATTTTACTTGTATTTAATTTATATAAAGTAGTAGTAATAGAGATCTAAACCCTAGTTGTAATTTGATGATTCACATATAAATATGTGTGTGAGTTCTAAGGAAAATGTCTAGGGTACATGGTTGCATAATGTTAGTAAGGGAATAAAATTGTAACATAGGTAATGTGTTTTCCTTATCCATGCACACCTTATTTTCCATATTTTTATATCATGTTGTGCTTGATTTGTATTAACTATCTTTCTCTAAATCTTGTTTGTTAGAAATTGAAAATATTCTGAATGTTTTTCATTGAATGGAATTTGTATATTATGTGTGCGAGAATAAATTTACCATAGTAAGGTTTTTATGTAAAAGTGATTTATTTAATCTATAAAAAAACTCACATAGTATTTATTTAATTTTTTATTTATTAAACTAAGTTAAATAAATCTATTATGGACCTATTTTGTAATTTAGAAGATTATGGATTATTATTTGGTTATATGCTCATCCTCTTTTATAGGACTATTATGATAATATGTAGGGATTTATATGCATCTCTATAATTGATGTTATATAATATCAATAAACCATATCAGATTTATGCTTATATTTGGTATCAAAGCAGGGCAATTTTTAGAGTAAGACTATATTAACTTGTAGAGATTGTGGTGTGTTTTGGTAGCTTTGAACTCAAATAATTCAAGATAGGAATGCAGGTTTTATTTCACTATAAGATGTACACATGCCACAATAAATAATTTGAAGCTATATGATATTTTATGGTATGGTTTTTACCATTTTAAATTCATTTACATAATTATGGACTAGGCCATACAACTATTTTGGCCATTCGATTGTATTAGTAAAAAATTTATATAGAAATTAATTATTCCTTTTTTCATCCTATTCCCATAGGATATACACTTGTGTAGTGTGTTATGCAACTATTTAGATGTCTACAATCTATTCTTAGACATATAAAACTTGCAAGTCAATTTTTTTTATTTTGGGCCGTATCGACTGATTTTTGAAGATCTAATTTTTAGAGAATATTATTTGCTCAATCCAACATCCTTTGAAACCTATCCATACATCCTTTTACCTATATGTATAACTATTTGGAAGGATAGAAGCTATTTTTTGTCCTTTTGATGAAGCTGGTTAGTTTTTCTCAGTTTTGAGCCACACGACTAAAATTTTTGACATCTAATTTTTTAAAACTAATGTTTGTTCAGTACTATATCATCATAACCTCTATAATAAAAATATTCATGCTATCATATATAAAATTTTAATACTTAAAGGCATATGATTTTATTTCATAATCATTTTGACACACAATTTAGTTTTTATCCTTAAAAGACCATAGAGATTTGGTTTTATAGATTTGATTACTGGAAATTATTCTCTACTACATATTATTTTACCTATAAAATTGATGTACACTTGTGAACAATATCATAAAACCATTGAGGAACTTCTAAGTTGGAATTATATTTAAAGCTTATTTATTGGAGTACATAGAGGCATTTTATCTAATTTCTTCTACCAACTCAATACTCCATAGTGGATTACACTTAATAAGGTGTGATTTTTGTATATTTTAGTTTTAGCTTTTATAAATCTAAAATAATACATAAAGGAGTTGGTAGATTATTATTTTTTTAAATATAGAAATAATAGGTCTAGATTTCAAATTTTAAACAATTCTAAAATGCAAAAACCTAAAAAGATAAAATAAGAAAAGGATAAAATTAGAGGGATTATTTTAATTATTTTCATTTATAGAATTATATTTTCCATTTTATGTAATAATAAGTTGTAATTTAAAATAATTTAAAAAAAAATTATTTTTCATAAAATCAAATTAGTATAGAAACATGGAGATTGTAAACATCTCATTCATAGTGTTTAGTAACAAAAATGCCTCTAGTTTACCTTTACGGTAATTCCATCATGATTTGAACTACTACATTTATATCCTAACATAGATACAATAATGATGTCTAAGAATCAAGCCTTTAAATCATTATGGACTAAAAGGTTAAAAAATATTATAAACCATTCCTCTGTTCCCCATTCATTATTATCAATAAATGTAAATATTGATATGTAAAATTTCCATGTCTATAGGGAAGTTATGCCCATATGTGTATAATTCCTTCTAAGTAGGTGTTAATTATATAATGAATCTATTTCATGTACTATGTATGTACCCAATACCATTATTCTCTGACATACATTAAAGTATCTTTCATATATTGATGGATAAATCAAAAGGATGACCTACTCCATTACCAACATGTATATAAGAAGGTGTGCGTATAGAGAGGTCTAGAATATTGATCTAAAATTATATATAAATGGGAACCTTTTGTATTTATAAGGCACAAATCCATATATTTTCTACAATTTGATCAAATTTTTACACATGGATAGAAATGAACCATGTTTTATTTTGCTAAACACTCAACTTCTTTGAGGTGACAACTATTATACATATAAAATTAAGGTTAAAACCCAATTGGAATTTGAGGACATATGGAGAATTTTTGATGGCATATGGACCTAATATGCTATTAATGCTAATAAACATAAAAATATGACAAATCTCATTAGAAGTCTAATCTCATAATCATGTTTAGATTCTTGAATGAGATATAACCTCATATTTGTAATGCCACTACAACTCAAGATGCTTGGGATGAGCTTTAAAAAGTTTTCGAGGTAAATAATAAAAACCATATTATTCATCTAAAAAGACAAATCCATATTCTAAGTTTAAAATCTGATGAAAAAATGGAGGCTTTTCTTCATAAGTTACAACCTTGTAGGCTTCATTTGAAGCATTTGGTAAACTAGTGAAAGATGAATCTTTGGTTCCTATTATCCTAAGATATCTTCCCCTTGAATATAAATTATTTATGACCATTTTTAATGTCATGAGTCAAAAACCAAGATTTGTATCATTGGATAACATGTTATAACAAAAATAAATCCATGCAAAATGCATAAGAACCTAATGAAGAACATGTACTTGTCTCCTATCAGAAAAGGAAGAAGCCCATGAGGACTTCTAAATAGATCCCTAAGTAGAAAAATAAACAAAACCATAAAGGGAACTAATCCCATTCACATAAGGTTTATCTTATTTATGAAAATATAGGATATGACCTCAAATATTGATAGTATAATGAATTCACATAGGGCTCATCCAGTAAGAATCCCACTTCATAGAATCTACCTCAGTCATCGAAACCTAAACCCCATTAAAAAAATCATTGGAAGAAGAAACAAAAACTTGGGAATGTTGATGAGTATGATCATTCTTCATAAGATGATCATGTCTTTAATACATATACACATGAGGAAATTTGTTATTAAAAGTATGTTTGGTATGTTGATTTTGATGCCACAAGGCACATGATAAGATAGAAAGAATGGTTTTCCACTTTACACTAATCAATATATCAATGTAATGTTTCTCTTGGTGATGAGTCATCATAAAATACCTAGGGTAAAGGTGATGTTTCTTTGTAGTATGGTAAATACACTACCATGATCATAGATGCCTTGTATGTTTCATGACTTACTAAGAACTTGTTATCTATAAATCAACTTATTAGTCACAATATCAAAGTTGAGTTTGATCACAACCATGGTGATAATTTTTTCCTTATCAAGAAACATTCTTGAGGATCTATAGTTATTACATGAGATTCAAATATATGTAAGATGTTTTAGCTTGATCTTATACATAATGACCATCAAGAACTTATTATGAAGGGTACAAATAAATCATAGCTATGGCATAGAAGATATGGTAATTTGAGTTATGGGTATTTAATTTCATTAAGTAAACACAAAATGGTCATAGGTCTTCTCACACTCAAATAATCTTCTAATATTTGTTATAGTTTCTTAGATGGTAAATAATGAAGAGATCATTTTGGTAAAAATTGAATATCTATCTCCTTATCCACTAGATCTAATACACATTGATCTATGTAGAACTATGAATTATAGACTAAAAGGATACAGCTATTTACAACTCTTTATTGATGATCATTCCTAAAAGATGTGGATTTCCTTATTAATGATTAAGAATCAAGTATTTCAAGCCTTCAAAGAGATCAAGGCCTTTATTGAAAATTAAATTGGTCATAAAATCAAGGCCCTCTATTCAAATCATGGGGGAATATACCAGTAAAAATTTCACTACATACCTTGTAAGATATGGAATACATCATAAAAACATTGATCCTTATACACCATAACATAATGGTGTTGTGTAAGGGCATAATCATGTCATTTTAGAGATGTTTTGAAGCATGGTTGAGGATGTATAAATACCTCCTTCATATTGGTTAGAAGCATGTCTCACATCCATATATCTACTAAATAGGTCACCAACCAAAGATCTTGATGGAATTACACCATAGGAAGCATGGATGGGACAAAGCCAAAAGTCTCTCATCTTTAGGTTTTTGGTTGTAAGGCATACATGTATGTCCTAAAAAAAGGGAATAAATTAGATAATAAAAATTATGAATGTATTTTTATGGGATATAGTAATGAGTTGAAATCATATTGGCTCATTGATATAAAGACTATGAAGATACTTATCAGTATGGATGTAATGTTTGATGAGAAAGCTGAAATAACTTCATCTTCCACATAGAAATCTCATGCAGGCATCAAACATGCAAACTTTATAGATGAAAATAGTTGTGATGGTCAGTCAAAAGCTTCAACACCACCAACTACTAATCAATGTATGCCTAAGTGGTATATGATTACGATTCGAGATGAAAAACTAGATGGACCTCCAAAAACTTTATCCATAAGACCAAGGACTCATATTATGGATTGTGTAGAGGTAAATTTGTCCTTAATGAACATTGTTGTAGAAACATTTGAGACCTTTACATTTCATGAAGCCCTAGAGATAAAACCTTGGAAAGATGCCATAGATGTGGAATACTAGTCTCTCATGAATAATGACACATGAAAACTTGTTGATGTTCCACTAGGGAAAAAACCTATCAGATGCAAATGGGTATTTTAGACCAAATACAAATCAAATGGAAATATAGAAAATCATAAATAAAGACTTGTAGTAAATGGATATACATATAAATAATGTATATACTATGAGGAAAAATTTTCTCCTAAACATAAGATAAAGACAATCAGAATGATCTTTTTAATAGATGCATAGTTTGGGTGGAATATTCATCAAATGGACACTAAAAATTACTTCTTAAATGGAGATATATATGAATAGGTATACATGACTCAACTAGAAGGTTATGTCACATCAAGGAAAGAAAGAAGGTGTGTAAACTCATAAAATGTTTGTATGATATCAAACAAGCTCCTAGAGCCTAGTATATAAAAATTTATAAGCATCTCATAAGTCATGGATTTTAGAGGAATACATATGATGCCAATATATACCTAAAAAATAAGGGGGGGATTATTATTATTATTATTATTATTATTATTATTATTATTATTTATGTTGATGATCTAGTCATCATTAGAAGCTCAATGAAGATGATTTATGCAACAAAAAAATATCTCAACTAATTGTTTGACATGATAGATCTCAAGATACTACACTACTATCTTGGATTAGAAGTATGAAAAAGGGAACCAAATATTCATGTCTTAGATGAAATATACCGAGACATTGCTTGAGAGGTTTCAAATGATAAATAATAAACTAATGGTTACACATATGGAGACAAGGCTTTAGCTATCTCATTCAAATCCATCACTTGCAGTAGATGCCACTCTTTATCATTAGTTGATTGGGAGTATCATCTACCTCACATACGCTAGGCCAGATATTAGTTATATTGTTAGCTATCTTTCTTGGTTCATGCAAGAGCCAAATGCAATCCACTGGAAAGTAGCTAATTGGTATTGTGATATATTTCAGGAATAATAGACTATGACCTATCATGAAATAATAATGATAACTTATTTTTGAAAAGATACATAGATATATATCATGAAAGTTTAATTAATGATAGAAAATCCACTTTTGGGTTTGTATTTATTTTTGTATCTGGTCCAATCTTGTGGGGGAGTAAGAATAAAATTTGTGTTTCTCATTTTCATACTAAGGTATAATATCATGCTCTAAAATTATTACATGGATGGAAAGTGTGCTAAGTAAGCTCTAAAAAACTTATTCTCCATTTCGATGAAGTATAAGTTTAGAATTGTTAAATTTTCTTGGTGGGAAAAGTGAGGGAATCATATAACTTGTGCTAGGAAGACCTTATGTGAGTTTTCCTTGTACCAAGTGTGCACAAAAACAACAAATAAAAGAAAAATTCTATGAAAATTGAATATAAAAGTGGAAAATTCTCTAATTGCCTTATGTAAACCATGCATATAAATCACAAATAATAGGAAGCCCTAGTTTAACAAGGAATAAGAAAGGAAAAGATGCATGATATATAGGAAAAGAATGAAATGGTTTATCTTATGGTGGTAAGTGGGCCAAAAATAAGAGAAATAATTTAAAGACTTAGTGTTTAACATGTACCAAGGAAATAAAGGTAGTGAGGGGGTCTTGAGGTTGAGAATGATTGGTGTTGAGTGGGCAGGCAAAGCATGTGAGGAAATAAACATAAGTCTAAAGTGTGTAGGTAAACAATGAGACTAGAAAAATGGTCATGTTCTTTGGGTTTAACATGAACAAAGAGGCTGGGGGCTATTATGACAACCCCCCCCTTTTTTAAATAAAATATTTAATTTAATTTAATTATTATTTTTTTAAAAGGAAGCTTAAATATTAAAATTCAATATTTTCCACTCAAGCACTTTAAGTTACCTAAAAACACATTTTCACTCATAAATCTCACCTTACAACTCCATGTTTTAGTCATT
Source organism: Torreya grandis (assembly GCA_037957365.1). NCBI lineage: Eukaryota > Viridiplantae > Streptophyta > Pinopsida > Cupressales > Taxaceae > Torreya > Torreya grandis. The sequence goes on along the minus strand of JARHVA010006379.1, from coordinate 914,360 downwards.
AGTGGCATCAAAAATGTGGTATCGATGGATCTATGGTGATGTGGGTTTCATGGGGAGAGGATGAAGATTGTAAAAACTATCATTTTTTGTGACATAATAATTTTATTAGTGAAATGTCAAATTTATTTTAATCTTGCATATTTTTTACCAAAACTATGTCATTTATTATTTCTATTATTCAAGGTCAAGTTATGAGAAGGAGATGCACCCATTTGAGTAGAGTATTCACAATAGAAGGTGAAGCATACCACCATAATTTAATATGAAAATGTGAGAAAAATAACAATGAAGTGTTTAGGATGAGATCCAAACCCATGAAAGGGTATTTTAAGGTAGTACAAGTTATGTAAATTGGGTAGAGTGAAATTAAAATGTGTATAATGGTCAATAGACTTAAAAGTAGACCAAAAGTGAAAAAAACAATTTAGAGCCTAGACAAGTCTGAAATGTAAGATAAAACATCAAATCACTCATTTTATCAAAAAAATTTAACCCATAACTAAGTTTTGCATGTCATTTATGACATTGTGAAGTTGGTTCTACCATCTTCATAATGATGTTAGTTTTGACTATGAGGAGCACAAGATACAAAATTTGTTAGTATTTTCATGGTGTGGTTTTTTTGCATTTTACTAAATAAAAAATGGGAATGGACATTTCGAAAATTTTCAACAAGTTATTGCCATAATTTGGCCTCTAGTTTCTAGTAAAGCACCTTCCTTTTTTAAGGCCTAGTGGGTGGATCTCATTAATCATCTAAAACTAATTTTGGGGGAAAAAAATAGATTGGTTAATGGGTAAAATTTATATAAACCTAGTGGAAGGACCTATAAATGGTTGGTTCATTTAAATTTATAGGCTAGGGTATAGGACAAAGTTGTATACACATAATATTTTTAAAACTTTAAAATTTATTGATGCTTTCTCTGTTACAATGCCCTACCAAATTCTAATCTCTCTGAGTGTACCCCTTAATGGGTGCAATGGGAAAGGGGTTGGAAAACTAATGGTTCTTTGGGAGATATGTTGTTTATTTATCATGCTTATGTCTAATACACTTCCCTCATACTTGGTCCCCTAAGCAATCTTCTTCATTATAACTCCGAACTATACCAAGAACCATATTTTATGACTATATCATCATTGAATGATATAGTAATTATAAATTAAAGATAAATTTCAAAATAAATCAGCCTAGGTTGATGTATTCCAAAATTTAAAATAGATTCTTTGCATCTATATCGGCCCTAGCTGACCTAGTTTGAGGCTAAACCATCATATTTTATACTACATAAAAGTTGGTTGATGGCATTGGATAAAAATTTGGGAAGGTTAAACACAAACAACCACTATAAACACAAGTCAAAATTTAAATCCAAAGAGAGGAACATTCTTTTTTCAATTATCATTGCTCACAATTATGCTTAAGTCTACATTTGGAGAATCCATTGCTTAGATCTTGTCTTTGAGGGGAAAAAATGTATTTTAGAGTCTTGGATATAATAGGATGAGTCATTTTAGACTATATCTTGATTAAATTTTTTTGATTCTTACATCCATAACAATATTTCATAAATGATCATTGGCCAAGGGGGAGATTGAGGCCTGACATATTTTGTTCAAGGTAAGTATATTTTAAACCTAGCTCTTTCATTTGATAGATATAAATTTCAAATTGCTAAATTTACTGAATGTATAAATACTTGTTTGAATCTCCTCTACACTTATACTTAGTGTGGCTATAGGGTTTTTCAAACTTTCCATTCCCCACCTTAGGTTATTTAGGTCCTCATTTTCCTACCATGGTCCCTTAACCATTTTAGTTTGTTTTTAACCATCCTCCTTATTTGTCTTGAGAGATTGGAAATATTATATTATATTAATTTCAATGTTATAATAACTAATTATATTTATTTCATTATATTGAATTCTTATATAATTTGGAACCCTCTCTATTGATTTTGTGTAATAAGTGCTCCTCTTGTTAGGTTTAACATATCCAATGGTCATATCACAATATATTAAGTGTAAATGGGCTCTATTTTATTTACTTTCTCTGATAATAGATCTCTTAGATAAGATAAGTTTGAATTAAATCCTAGATCATTGCATACATTCTGGTAAACTTGACATGAACTAACCATTTATTTTTCTCTTTAGGAAAACTATATTGGCATGAGTCAATACAATTTTATTTCTCTATCTTTTTTAGTAGACTACATTTATGTAGGTCAATCTAGTGTAATTTTTATGTATTTTCAAGAAACTATATCAATGCAATTTGATATAATATTATTTTTGTGTTTTTATAGGAGATACATAAATGAAAATCAATATAGTCTTACACTTAGATCTACATTATTTTCTTCAATTAGCCAACTATATCCTCTAAGTTCAATCTATTTTTACTTACCAGTTATCTTCTACCGAACTATATTGACCAGTCTGATATAGTTTTGTTACTTATTTTTCCATTCAAATTTATTAAGCAATTATATTTAGTTATGTATCTAAATTTTTCATTCTATCTAATTTTATTTTACTCAAACAATTGTATCATCCTTATCTAATTTAGTTATAAATTTATTTTATCTCGTTATCAAATTATATCGACCCTAGCCAATATAGTTATGTGTTTGCATATTTGTAACAAAATTTATTGACCCTATTCAATCTAGTTTATTCTTCCTATTTTTAACTATATTTACATAGTCTATATCAACTAACATTGATACAATTTTCTACTACGTGAACAACTACATTAACCTATGATGATATAGTTTTATGTGCTTTTTCATTTTTAGTATAAACAAGGAAAATAAACTCTCTTTTTAAACAATTAATAAAAAATTTCCTTTCAAGTTGATTGCATATTTATTTAAAATCACCAAGTGTTGTAAATTAATTTTTGACATTGATTTTTGACTTTTATTTTCTCTTTGTTTGGCTTTCCCTATAAACTATGTTCTGATAGTTTTCAAACTACTTAGTTATTGTTGTGAATGGTTACATGGTGTTCTATTTATAGACATTATATATTATTTATGAACATCATGGCATGAGGGTCTTACCATAATAGTCATAGCCATGATACATAGATAAAAACATACTTTAGTTTCCATTTGCCTCATGTTATATTAGAAACACCTAAGATTCCCTTTTTATTAAACCTTAATAAGCCATCCATCCATCTAATTTTTTAGTTCACCAATTAGTGGTTATAACCAAGAAGTTAATTTTAGTTTACCCTTGAAATTAGGTTTATTGGGATATAGGATTGGTACTTCCTCTATAGACAATGATCTAAATACTGGGCTAACACTATCTAATGGATAAATAACTATCTTTGAGAACCTAAAAATTAGTCACATCCTTTTAGTAAATCTATGTAATCTTCATTTTAGATAAATAGTTAGTAAAAATATTTAAATTTATAATTTGTTACTTGTTATTATATTTTTAAGTGCAAACTCTATCATCTAACATCAATACAATTATATGTTATGTGTTCAACCTACATTATCCAATGTTAACATAACTATCTATGTGTAAATAGACTACATTAAACATGTTTAATATAGTCTACTAAGGTTATTGTTCCTCTGCCTCTATTTATAAAACTATATTGACCAAGACCAATACAATATATTCATAATATTATTAAATATTCCCCATATCTGACTACATCGACCAAGCTTGATATAGTTTTATCTCAACATTTTAGTTTGTGTAACTACATTGACCATAGTTTATATAATACATTTTTTGATGACTATTATGTTACTGACTCCATCAACTAGGCTTGATATAATCTATATTTTACCTTTTAGCATGTGTAACTACATCGACCATAGTTGATATAATATATTTTATGATAATTGTTTCTACTTAGCCTTTATTGACTACATCGACCAAGCTTTATATAGTCTATGTTTTATAAATATATCTATGTAACTATATCAACCATGATTGATATAATACATTTCTAATAATTTTTTCTACTTATCTTTTAAGGACTACATTGATCAAGATTGATATAATATATTTTGGTTGAGACAATTCAAACTAGTATATCATGTAATCCTGATACTATTCATTTGTTGTAATTAATCACATACCTTATAAATTATCCGATCCAATTACAATCATGAAATCACATATTATAATATTTTTTGATAGTCTTAATCCATTTATATTTTACATGGGTTGCTCTTTCCAACCTACTTTTTCCATTAATGAACACCACACTTTATGGTACAACTACTCCTAACAACCATTTAGATTTATCGACTATAACATGGTTCAAATCACTTAAAATGATGATCTAGATGACTCCCATATCTATAAAAACCTTTATGACAATACCTTTTATACTCCTAACCTAAATGGTAATTTATCCAAATGTATCTACTTCACCATTGTAGTAATTGATACTAATGTTGGAAACCCCCCTCTAGGGAATCCTCCCATTACTAATCTTGGGAATGCTCCACCTGCCAATACTATAACTTCACCCCCTACTAAGAATAGAAATCCACCTATTGATAAAACTCAGATTATTCAACAAATAGTTCTAAAAATTAATTTTATGCAAATAACTAATAGCCCCAAATGATGCAAATGAAAAATCATATCCTTAAAATGGAAATTTAACCTCCCATAATCATACCTCAACATAATTACACTTTTATTCTGCCTCCTCTTTGAGATGCCAATGGGAATGTCATCCCTAAAACTCTTATGCATAAAAAAATGCTTTGACATATTTGAATTGAACCTTTAACTCCCTTATTATTTTATAGATATTGGAAACATTTATCCAACTATTATATATGATGGTACCAAGGACCCGACTATTTTCCTTAAACATTTTGGTATTATTTACAAGGAATGGGACCAAACTACTACCATTTCTACTAAAAACATTATTATCAAAACATTTATGGGAGATGCTTTAGAATGATATAATAAACTCCCTCAACATTCCATTTGACAACTATAATATTTAATCTATGTACTCATTAAGTAATTTCAGCACATTGATATTCCCTAAAATAGCCTTAGACATTTCATAAATGCTAAGTAACTACTTAATGAATCTTCTCATACCTTCATCAAATGATGGAAATCATTATATCACAAAGTAGATTATAACATAAGTGATGATAATATTTTCAAAATCTTCATCACTACTAATAAACCTTTTCTTCAATAAAAGGTTTAGATTTTTTTCTCCCCAAACTCTAGAATATTCTTTTAATTAAGCCAAAAGATAATATTTTCTCATGAATTAAACCTTATCATAGTCTCATCAATGATTCTTTCCAACTTTAACTAACAAAATTACCATTACCAACTCTAACTCTACACCTTCCCAACCAAAATAGGATTGATCAAATTTGATATTCAAAATCCCTCCCTCTAATCCTTGAACATGTCATAAATGATGAAGTTACTACCTCCATTTAAACCTTTAATTCAAACTACCACTACCCCTCCATCATGGTATGATCATAACAATTTTTTTTGGTTCCATGATGATATAAGTCACTTTCATGAAACATGTTGTGCACTTATTAATTTTTTAGTTTACTTCTTGTTAGGATATGATTTTGATTATGATGTTAAGATAATGAATCATCTTAATAATTATATTAAATATTCTAATTTTTTTTTCTCTAAATCTATTAAATTTCAAAAATATTTTTCAAACCCCAATACATAACAAATAAATAATTTTTTTGTGATATTGATTCTAATTATGATAAATATTTTAATAATTATTAGTATGTGAATGGGGATAAATTTAATTATTATCATAATTTTAATCCCAAAGAACCCATCACCAAACCTAAGAAGCCTTCTACCAATGAACAAATTCTTAAAGAAACCATAATTACTTCTCCACAATCTTTAGAACCAACCACTAGTGTTGAGATACTTCACAATCAAAACCTCAACATCATTCCTCTATCCTTATAAATAATATTATCATTAATCAACCCAAGGCTTGTGTTGATTCTTCATCTCCTAAACCTAATTGGAACTTATTATAGGAACATAATTAAATGCCTTGAAAAAATCCTCTTATGGAATTAGTCAATACTTCTCCTTATCATCACAAGTTATTTATGCAATAAATTCAAAACATAGAAGATCCACCATCTAATAATTTTGAGTTACCTAATTTACCTTTTGATGGTCCTCCACCCATGAATGTTCACATAATTGAAATGATTTTTTATTCTGAAAAACCCACCATAGAATTCCCTAAATATGATATGATTAGTGATGAATGATGATCCACCTCTATTTATTAAAATTAGAATTAATAATATTTTTATTGGAAATGTCTTGGTAGATGAAGATTAATGCATTAATTTTACCTCTCTTTGACTAATCCAAAAGATTAGATATTCCAAAGAAAATCTCAAATAAACTTGCCTTGTTATGTATTTGATAAAACCAAATTTTTTTTTTGTTTTATTATAACTAACATACCCCCATTTGGGCATTAAAGGATATTTGTATGGCTCGTAAAAGGGAAGGAGAACCAAGGAAGCAGTAACCCAAAAATTGTGAAGAGTGGAAAGCAAAACAAGATGTCTGGAAGATCCTTCAGAGAGGGAAGGTTGTGAGCTACATGGAACGGCTTCATGGTTCAAAACCCCATATTACAATGGTTTTTTTCAAAAATTGGATTGATGATAGGGTCACTCTCCATGACATCATGGTGAATCTTACTGAGGAATTCATAGTGGAGGTCACGGGGCTTCCAATGGAGGGAATAAAATTCTCTAAGCAGACCAGCATTTCAAATGAGGCTTTTTGCAAATTCCCAAAGACGGATGTTGAGGAGCAGCAGTTGGAAAAGAGTGGGGAATTTTTTGACTTGGAGTATATTAAGGGTATCTAGAGAGACGTCTTATGCTGTATCCATGAGTATTTCATACTTGATGGAAGAAGCAAAAGAGTCCATAAATTTCATTTTGTATTTCTTAATCACTTCAGACACAAAGTAAGAATCTCCTTTCCTTTCTATTTGCATTTCTCTTTGCTATAAAGTGTGTTCACTCATAGGAAAAAGGAGTTTCATCCTATATTTCATGAGGGATTAATTCTAATAATTGAAGGTCACTGCAAAAACAAGGCCATTGTTAGGAATCCTTATTCATAAAAAAATAAGGACTTACAAAGTAACAAGAACGAAATAGCAAAAGGGAAAGAAAAAGCTAAATTCAAATTCCCTAGTTTTAAAAATTAGAATGCTAATGAGGAAACAGAGTGGGAAAGCACTAAAAATTCTAAGGAGAGCATGGAGGAAGAGGGAGGAACAAAAAGCAGGCAATCAAGTTCCAGTGAGGAAGGCGAAGTTCAAGACAAGAATGAGAAAGAAGGAGTCACTATAGAGGAAAAAGCTAAAAACAATAACCATGATCCTAAGGAAAAACAACAAGTGTTTGAGGAAATTGATAAAGATTTAGATGATCCTTTTGAGGACCCTATTTTGATAAATGAGAAGGAAAATCTAGTTTAGGTTGCCAACCAAGTAACGGAAAAGGGAGCTCAAGCTAAGGATGTCAGTAACAAAAATGAAAGCCCTGTTGAAACTAAGGAATAGAAACGAATGGAAAGGGAGGATCACATGGAAGAAGTTATAAACAGTCCAAAAAAGAATACAAAAGATTGGAGTGATATAAGGCAGAATGATGGGAAGCACCCACCTATGAGCTTGGCCAATCGCAAAGCAGATGATATCCTTAAATTTGATTCATGGATGTATAAGGAGATAATGGAACTCAAGAAGAAAATGGAAATAATGGAAGGTAACCAGGAGGTAGTTCAGAATAAATTCAATAACATGGAAAAGTAGATGAGGGATATTCCTATCAAACTCAAAGACTATGATAACAACCTAAGGGAACTCATTAAGGAAAGCAGAATGAAGATGGAGGAGGTTACATCAAGCATATGTGTTGCTACTGTAAACATTGGAAAATGAGCAAATGAGGAAATCAAATCCTTGGAGGGGCCTAGCAAGAGAAATAGAAAGAGCTCAAGGAAGAAAGTAATGGAAGAGGGAGCCAAGTCAGCAGCTATTGCCATTCAGGACACTGCTGTGAAAGGTAAGGAAGCAGTGAAGATGATTTTGGAACTAGAAGAATAGATCCTGGTTCTTTTAGTTGGATGTAATATCTGGTCACATTACCTGGTTTTTTGTATCCTCTTTACTATGGAGTTTCCAGGTCTCTGTAAAAATTGGGGGTTGTCTTTTGATTTTCTTGTTTGGTGGTTTCAGGTCCATGTAAAACCTGATGTTGATACTTCTTTGAAGTAGGTTTTAGGTTTCACCTGTGGACGTTACTATTTCATCCTTCTCCCTTTGTTTCAGGGTTCAGGGTCCCTTCAAAACCTATTTTTACCTTAATCTAAAACATACCCCCATTCCTTTTTTATTAGAATGTGTACACACTATTCTTTCAAAATTGACCTATTACCCTATCTTGAAAGTACTATAAAAAGAAAGGCCTTATGTATTTTACTAACTATATTATTTTATAGACATATAAATTTCCTTTTTATCTTTTTAGACTAACCTCCTAATGATTTTTAAAATTTGTGTATATGTAAGCCTTGACATTAAATGCCTTGGTAACTACTAGCACAAAGGGTCTTTAGAAATTTTGTTCATAACTTTTGTTTATTAAACTCTTATGACATAATTTTGGTCTTCAGTGATTTTGATCAACAAATTCCTTTGACATATCTCACTATTCGATGGTTTTATTTGACAAAAGATCTTAGCACATAAGGTATTTGGAAAAATCATTCAAGGCTTTCATTATATTCATTTAGGTATTCAAAAAAAGTGTTCAAATTTTTTTCTTGGGATACTAATCTACCTCACAAACATTACTATATCTTAACTCCTAAATTTTTACAATTGGAAGCCTTATTACTCAGTAAACTAAAGCAAAAGTGACAAAATGACACTTGGTAATGGGAAATGATGTGGCACTCCTACTAAATTTCAACCATGCCTATGTGACATAACCACTAAATGAAGTAGCAAAATTTAAATTGAAAAAACAAGTCAAAGTTATAGATGTTACACATTAATAACACACAAATTAGAAATCAGTGCCAAAGTTATATCAAAGTAATCTAAATGATGACGTGACCATTGAATCTCAAACTAACTTGTGAACTCAATTAATCTCCTATGATAAATCCCTATCCACCAATGTTTTCAACTTAACAACATACTCAAAGAGTTGAGTGATTTAGTTACAAACTAGATCATTATCAACTTAGTTAAATAATAATAGCATCTTCATCTAAATCATTTTGAGGAAATTTCACCCCTCCATATTTTTCATCAAATATTTCACTAAGTACATGGACATTTTCTTTAAATCCAAAATATTCAACAATGATTATACCAACTACTTCATATTGTGGGAGGCCATAAAAAAATTTGATGCACATACACAATAATGAAGTGAGAATTCATGTCTTATATCAACCTTCTATAAGATTTATTCTTTGCTGAGAAGATATCTAACGAAGCATTCTTACACCATGTGGAACATAAAATGGTCATGATATGCATCTCTTGTGACATGTTTCAAAGGTACCTCTCCTTTCTCATTGCACATGCCACTTATGATTTACATATAGTAGTGGTGTGTAAGAAACAAAAAATTATTAAGAAGCACTCAATAGTTAGATGCTCCCTAGAGAAATAATTAATTTGAAGGATAAGCAACCCATACTACTGAATAAATTCAAAATGAGAATCTAAATTAGGCTGGCCCTATTGAATATGCTATTTGGATACCTAATCAAAAAATTCATCCACCTATAATGGGTTTCATTACTTGATTTTATAAGGACATTACATTTTACCTTTGCTCTAGGTGAAGTGATCAGAGCAAGGTTGTGAGAGAAAATATTGCACAAGGACAAAAGGCCTCCATGAGGACATTGCTATATGGTGTATTACCTACTTGATGCAATATTTGGCATAATTTACATTCATAATGGATCACTCTTGATACCCCTCTATACTTTATAAATAATCATATATGTGATTATTACTCCTTCATGCACATATATGCATACATTCACAACATTGTTCACATCTTTGAAGATATCTACCCCTAGGTATGGATGGCCATACATGAGTCCCCCTTTTCTAAGATATTAAATAACATTATAGATACATTATTTACTAGGGGAGACTACTAGTTATTCCCTGATTACAAGGTCATAATGGTTATAGGCCATAATTCTACCCCCTATGCCTCCCCAAGTATGTCTTATATAAGTTGGTAGAGTAGGAAATAGCCTACTAGTAATGGTGGGGTATCGATGAGGACATGCAAAAGATAAATAAATATTACTTCAATATATCTCACCTAATGATTGGAAGGATGTAATACACCAATTAGAAGCACTTTGTATGAGGTAGGTAAGTACAGATAATACTATTCCTTAGCTACATATAAAGGGACTTGGCATCATACAAAAACATAGAAAGGGACTTGGCATTGAATATAAACATCAACCATATGATCATGATTTTGTATTCCTAAATGCTCAAAATGATGACCAAGTTAGTAAGAGGGCACAATCAATCCATTTAAAATAATAACTTATAAAACTTATTTAAGGAGAACCTTCCCTTTCTATAAAAGAGGCACATACTAGACTCTCAATTGCTAAAGGATCAGATAAATCATTCTTCTAGACTATATAACCTTATCATCTAGTAGAGGATCAAGGAAAACCTTCCTAGACACCCATGTGACCCTTAAGGTAGTGAAGAAGGAACCAAGGGTGTTAGATACCTCACTTGGGGTAAAACAAGATGAACCCATTTATTTTGATTCTTTATATTTTGAGGGCCCTACCTAAGGTGATGTTTTATCATTTCCAAAGGTTTCTATTATAGTTACCTCAAACACACAAGAGGTTTCTTCTAAAACTACTAAGACAACCATTTTTTATACAAGGAAGTCAAGGGCTTAACCCCCTCCACAGAACCTAGCCAAGGAAGAACCATTAGTGGAGCCAACCACATAAGAGGCAGCTGGAGGGGAGCCCATTGATGAGGAGGTAGAATTGTATATAGTGAAAATATTGAGCCTCTAAGACTCAAAGGACAAGGTACCATTGCATAATAAAACACTAGGTGAGCCAAGACCCCCTATAATTTCCATTACCCCTATTATTTCTCATGTTTCTCTTTATAATATTAGTTCGTTTAATCCTATTTAATTCAATCCTCCTAGCACCTCTTCTCTCTTAGTCCCCAAGGTGGAGGTTATTCCTATTCAACCCCTTGTTCAACTAACTCTACTAATTCCAAAGGTAGAGGATTTATCCTCTACCCTTATAGTTCATAATTCATTAGTTAGTATTCATTAATACTTCTTATATATTCATTATTACTATTCTTATTATTGTTCCTTCGACTACTATTTCACCCCCATAATAATTAAGAGAAAAGACATAAATAAGGAAAAGGGAGTAGTAGTAATTTCCCAGCTATGTGTTTCATCTGTACAATTAAGTATACAAGTTCCCCATCCTAGTCCCTCTCAAGATATAACTATGATAACCACTAGGAAGTCTAAGAAGAAGAAAAATCTAGTTTACACTGTCCATCCACTACCACAATATGGTGAATTATACTGGTCCAAAATAATATAGCCTTCATTATGTGATCCCCTTCTAGAGGAAACTATGAGGCATACATCAAGAGAGATATTTGATGAGATTACAACTTTAGACACTTAACCCATAAATCTAGCCTAGCTAATCCTCCCATAGTAGGCAACAAATATCTATTCAGAGGATTCCAAAAGGCCTAATCTAGTAATTACACAATTTCTCACTATAAATTTAGTATTTTAAAAATCTACCAAGAGTGTACAAAGGGTCAGAAAGAGGAATCTAGAAGATGAGACTAGAGGATCAATCATAATGAAGGAGAGGCAAGAAATGTTAAGCTTATCTAAGAGTAAGGACATAAAACTAGGATAATCCCCATATATATATATATGATTTTAAATCCTATTTTGAAACATAAAAGGTTACTGTAGTAGAGATACATGAAGTAACTAAAATGGTGAGGAGAGAACTAGAGAAATAATTAAAACAAATAAGAGAAAAATAACAAACTATCCATATTCTAGTCTAAATAGAGATGGATGACTAGAGTGTTATATCAATATTATATAATACTAATAAGGATATTAGTGTAATGAGGGAAGAATTGACACCCCAAATAATAGAGATTACCAAATTATTTAATTATTAAAAAATAGATGTGAATAAACTAAAATTTCTTATTCTTTTTACAACTGTCAAATCATATTCACACTTAAACTTGATGAAACCATTACATGCTACTGATCCCCTCAACTTGGTGGTCATCAAGACATAAGAGACTAGGGATTATATTGGTGAAACTAAGATTGTAATTCTTAAGTACTCAAAACATGAAGTTCTCACCTAGTAGATTTTGGATGAACTAAATCTTTCATAGGCCAATGATTACATAGGGAAAATTATCAGTAGGGCCAATTTTGACTAAATATTATAATAAGCTTCAAAAAACTTGAGATATAATATACAATGGAAGACCTTATAGGATATAAAATCCAAGCTCAATTTTTCTAGGAAAAAGGTCACTAAAGTTGATATTTTCCAAAATAACTTCAAGATTACAAAGTCTAAACATGCAAGATTCCTAGAGTAGGTAAAAAGGGTGCATATGCCTCTGCTCCTTAACATGGGCATAATCATATACTAGTATGACATCAAGCATAATAACTATCAAGAATTGGAAGTGAATAAAATTTTTGCCACTTTAACTCTCAGTTCAACACAAGCATCTACTTTAACACCTCCAACAACCTCACCCACCAAAAAATCACTCAATCAACTTTGATTTGAGGGCTAATTTTGTATGTAGGCATGAAAATATACTTACTTTTTAACTCATAGATTACTTACACTTAAATAATACATGTAAAGTTATTTGAACTATTTGTAAGCACACACACATTGCATCACTTTGCATATGTTGACTAATTTTGACATAAATGTAATTAGTTATGAGCATGAAAAACATGTAATTTTATGGCTAAACTTTGAACTAAGGTTTTAACTACATCATGTAACCATGAATTAACATACACTTGGAGGATAAGGCATCCCCTCCCCAAGTTGATATATTTATGTAATTTCACATTTTAAAGGATTGGAATATTTTATTAATACAAGATTAAATTAATTTTTATTGTCATGACATTTTTATGGTGTTATCTCCTTACATTCTTATGATATTAAGGTTTTTCTTTTATAGATGTAATAATATAGTAATTTGAAGTGTGCAAAACCTATGGATAAATTCTAATTGGTTTTTCAATTCATGTTAACCATAGATGTGTAAAAGATATTGAAAATTACTATATTTCATTTACTTTTTAAGAAATTAGTCCAAAATATCTTAATTTTCTTTATGTGTATATGTTATTTCTTTTGGTATAGTTTTCTAAGTGTGTGTAACTATTACATTTGATGCCTTCTTGGTCTGATCTATAAAATTCCAATTAAGGTTGTGTAAAATCAGCTCTAAATGGAGTAACCTTCAATTGAGACCATCACGTTACCTATAACATCCCTCCCTAGACTTTATATTTATGTTTTCTTATGAGGATGCAACAACTACAAGTAATAATCATTAGTTTTGAAAGCACTTATCCACTAGGAAACTAGCCTAGAAGTGACCTTTTGAGATCACATCACCTTCTTTTTTTCTCTACCCTTCCTCCTTTTGAATTTTATTTGATTGAGATCTACCCACTCTAGATCAGGTATCACCCATCCATCCCACTCACTTCAGTTAGATTTATCTACTAGGATTTATTTCACTACAAGCAAACCTAGTTGACAACCTGCGTGCTCTACTTGTTATTCTACCATAATTTTATTTAACATATACCTACAACTCATTCCCTATTAATTATTTTACCTTAATTAATATCCTAAATCATTACGGGCTACCTTATTTAAATTTCATATTATACACAAGAACCATATCTACAAAAATAAAAGTTAGTGCTAGGAGGAGGGTTGCTTGTGTGCCTTCCTTCCCTAGTAAGAGGTTACCCTCTAAGTTGAGTTGTACTAGAGACACCCAAGAGAGTTACTAGGTCTAGGGCCTAAAATATCATTTTAGTTTCTCCTTTATCTTTACATCGAAGGCCTATATCATCACTAGTTGTTCCCAATATACAAATTATTAGAACATTATTTCCAATCATAAATATTCATCCCATTAATCTTACTATGGTCGAACAACACCCTTGGTTAGTTGGATCTGCCATTATCATCCTAGGAGACATGCATAATTTTCCAAAAAACCTATATAAATATCTACTTCTTTCCCCCCTTTAGGAAGAAGGAATATAGAGGAATACAATAAGTCTTTTAAGGATGTATTAATATTAATGAATGTTATTGATGAAGATGTTGCATGCAAGCTTTTCCAATTTACTTTGTAGGATGCTACCTATGATTGGTACCTCAACCTTCAAGAGAATTTGATCACTTCTTGGAATGTATGTTAGAGCACATTTATATCCTAATTTAGATAAGTTCCTAGTCCTAAACTAGTGCATCAACATTTTACCAGCATGAAAAGGGAGCCTATTGAACCAATTTGGGATTTCAATGCTATATTCCAAAAGATGTACACTTGGCTTAACCCAAAGTATAGGTGAAATGGACCATTGGTATTGGATATGTATATAAATGCTTTGGACTTAATCACTGCAATGTTCATATAAAGGTTGTTGTTTCTACCACTCTATCTTTAACATATAAATAGGCTATCAAAATTGATAGATAGATGAACTCTCAAATACTTGGTACTCTAAATATCAATGATGGTTTTCTACCTCTGAATCTAGTCCCTCACATCGATCAAAATGTCTTTGATTTTAATTAGAATAATCTATATGCACTTTTTCCTCTAATTCATCAAGTGCCTAATTAAAATAATGATTATATGATTAACCATGTCTAGATGACTAGTCATCAACAAAATCAACAATCAATGTCTCTTAATGCTATAGTTCCATAATAATTGATTCTACCAAAGTAAAACTAGATTCCATCCAAATAATGGTCTGTAAATTGAGAAATGACTTCCTAAATATGTATAGTATGATGTGAAACACCACCATATAGAATAATAACTAGTATTATAGGTTTCAAAGATATAATAGGCCCTTTAATAAGCCTACTAATAATGTGGATCAATAACGTAACAAGCTACCATAAATCAACATAGTAGAAATGGCTCTACACAATTGGTTTAGAGTCCATAATACATCATAGCATGGTAAAATTGAATGCTTGGAGCTATTTAAAACATTTGAGATATTACAGAGGGAGATGGTAAGGCAAGACTTGATGAATAATCCACTAGAGTTCCACCTAAAAACTAGCTCTTCAAACACAATAATGGTATTTGAAATGCATGAGTCTTTCTTCCCAAAAGAAGATGATAATGAACTAGAAGATAACTCTGATGAAGTGCATGATTTAAAAAAATATTAGAAGGGAAATTATAACCTAAGGAATAAATAACCCTTTATAACATCTACTCCTCCAAATAACATTATTATTCCACTGAATCCAAGATTTGATAACAATCTACCTCCCCCTAAAGGAAATGAATAGATCCATAATATAGAGGAAAAAGACAAAATGGGGTATAACATTTTTGAAGACATGAATAAGACTAAATCCACTATTAATCTTCATGAATTAGCATAGATTATGGAAAGTCAATCAGTATATCAAAATTGGTCTCAATTGTACCCCTTAGGAAAGTCAAAGGATGAAGAGTTTACTCACTAAATACAAGAATGTGATTTCATGGACATATGAAGATATGAAGGTTTTCAACCCAAGGGTCATCACCCATATAATTCCACTGAATTTGGACCATAAACCATTTAGGTAGAGGCAAATGCCAATAAATCCTATCTTGAAACCCCTTATTAAGAAGGAAGTAGAGAAGTTACTAAGTGCAAAAATAGTTTTTCCTATTAGACTTATACTTGGGTAGCTAATTTAGTCTAAGTCAGGAATAAAAGTGGAGAGATTAGGCTCTGTGTTGATTTTATAAACTTAAATAAATCCTATGAGAAATATAATTATCTATTACCTTCCCTAGATTGAGTCATCTAGATAGTGAGTGGTTCAGTAATGATGTCTTTCTTGGATTTATTTTTATATTAAAACTAGGTGATGGTAGAATTAGAAGACAAAATGAAGATAACATTCACCATGAAGTGGGTTATTTATTCATATAAGAGGATGCCATTTGTTCTAATTAATGTAGGTGCCACATTATAATGAGCTATGGGCCATGCATTCTAGGGGATGATAGGTAAATTTATAATTATTTACATGGATGAACTCATAGTCTTCTAAAAAGTAAGGAATAATCATATAATACACCTAAAATAAATCTGTGAAAGATGCAAAAGGTTTGGCATTTTTCTAAACCCTAAAAAGATAATATTTGGTGTCATAAAAGGCAAGCTCTTGGGTCATATCATCCCCAGATATGGGATTATAATTGGCCCAAATATAATTTAAGGGATATAAAAAATTGCTTTCCCAAATAGTAAGAAGGAACTCAAATCTTTATTTAGGGAGATACACTTTGTGACAAAGTTAATATCAAGATTTTAAAAATCATTAGACCTCTGAATTCAATGCTCAAGCAAGATGCTAGAGTAGAATGAACAATAGAGGCTGTAATGTCTTCTCAAGACATTAAATATGTAATATCCTAGGCCCCTATATTGATAAGTATAGAAATCACCAAATACTTCTTATATTCATTCACCTTATAAAATACTATTGTTGTCATACTCACCCAAAATAAATAAGAGAATGAGCATCCTATAATGTTCATGAGTACAAAATTAAAAGAAGTAGAACTCAAGTATTCTATGATAGATAAATAAATATTTTCCATTGTCAAACTAGTGAATAAATTACAACATTACATCCTGAGGAACATGATAATTACCATTGTAGTGGATCCTACTATTAATATTACTTTATCACAAAATGAATTGGGAGAATGTAGAGGAAAATGGATGGAAAATTGGAAAAAATTGAAATAGAAATCAAGACTACCAAGATTTTTAGAGGTTAAGGCATCATTCAAATCATGGATGAACCTAAGTCATGCATCACCATTGAGGAGGTTTGTGAAAACCAAGTATCTAAAGGGGATTGGTATAAGACACTATTCAATACTTGCTCATAGGTACCTACTCCCTATATCTTAAAAGAGAAAAAAGGAGATATTTGAGACTCAAATAGGCCAATTACATGACTAAAAAAGTGATATTATATATAATGAATTATGAAGGTATCTACCTAAGATGAATATCACTAGAGGAAGCTCAAGAAATTCTATAAAAAAATCATTAGAATATAGGTAGTGGCCATCCCATCAAAAATAACACTACCCATAAAATCCTCACAATGGGATATTATTGTCCAATAGTTTTCAATGATGCACATATTCACATTCAAACATGCCATGAATGCCAATTCCTAAAAAAAAAATAATTACATGTAATAATGTCTTTACAGTTAGTGATTGAAGGAAGATAATTCACCCAATAAGGTTTGGACTTCATTGGGTTCATTAATCCCAAATTTTTAGCTAGCCATAAATTTATACTTAGTAATATATACTATTTCACATGATGGATTGAATTTGTGGCTATAAAGCATTCAAGAGTACAAGATGTGATCAGATTTCTAGAGGAAAATATCACAACTATATTTGGTACTCCTATCTCTCTAGTTTGTGACAATAGTCTAGAACTCTAATCAATTAAATTTAAGGAATGGACCCATGATAATATAATCACATTGAAGTCATCATACAACCATTAACCTTAAATAAATGGGTTAGATGAATTAATAAATAAGAACTTGATTGATGTCATTAAGAGGTCCTTAGTAGACAAACTTATATATTGTCATAATCTACTAAAGTATGCACTATGGGCTGATTAAAAAATATATAAGTAGGTGCTTAAAGCCTCACTTTACTTACTAATCTATGGTAGACATCTTGTTTTCCCAATCATGCTTAAGTTGTCAACATATCAAATTATGCAAAAGTACATGGAACCAAGTGAGAAGGTGGAGTCTTGATTATTGGACATAATAGAAATGGAAGACTCAAGGACTGAGGCCTTATATAAATTTAGTAAACATCAAAATATAATTAAAATATGGTTTGATAAAAGATAATAATTCAAAACATTCAGAATATTTGACTTGGTGATTCTATGGGAAAAATCCCATGAAAAGAATAAATAACATGACAAGTTTACCCTATTATGGATTGGACCTTATCAAATTTTAGAGATCCTAGATAATAATGCTTTCCATCTGAGGGACCTCCAAGGTAATGACTGGGAGATTATTGGATGGTGGAGCTTGATCTTATTTCAGTGCCCAGTTCTCGATATGGGGTGTGGGGGAAAACACCCTTGAAGTAAAGTTTCATTAAAAATGCACTATATAATATTGTAATTTCATAGTAAATTTGGACCATTCACTATTAGGTTGCATATCTAATAGTAGAAATTATTTTTGTGAATTTTTTCCCTATATGTAACCCTCCTTTGATATGAGGGCATTGTAATTATGGTAGTGTACTATATGTGAGTGAAGAGGATATTGGAATGGTTGTATTGTAAGTTTTCACCTTCATTTTTTGGATTAAATAATAAGAAGGATTTATTAATTTTATGTGGATGTAGCCCATATTGGGTGAACCATGTTAAATATATGTATTTATTGTGTTGTGTTTTTTGCATTTTATTTTCATCTTTAATTCATTAATATTGCTATATGTTCTATATTCCTAATAGACATATCTAGTCAATGGATAGTTTTTGAATCATTACTTCATCCTTGTACTATCTATAAATGTCCTTGAATAGAAAAAAATGTGATGGTAAAAGTAGGGTTAGGGTATATTTACTATTTTATTAAAATATATTTAATGTCTTTCATAGAATAATTTTCTCACTTCCTAGGTTAGTTTTCATAATTTTTAGTAGTTCATTTTATAGATTAACTTCTTATTTTATAGATTAGACATTTATCTTTGTCCTATGGAAATATAATTGACTTTCCCTAGTATGATCAAAGCAAGTATACAACCTATTAAGACTTTTGATGACATTTTTAGAAGCCAAAGGATCAACCTATAGGAAAACATGCCAAGAAGAGATACACTAGTATGTTTATTTATAGGATTTTTCACCCGTACATTTCATATTTTTAGAATTTAGGTGTTCAAAATAGGAAAATTGATCATGAATAGGCCAACACTAAATAATTTAATCAAGCATATAATGGCTACTCTCATTAGTACATACAAATTTTAGAAAGTGTTTTCACTTTCCCTGGATCAAATGCGCTTATCATGTTAATACCTATTTGTGAAACTAACCATTGATATAGGTACAAATAATAGGGATAGTATGGTAAATTTATGATTTTATATATATTAGCTCATTTTATTTTTTTCTCTCCCTCTCCCGATAATGTTCTTGAAAATAAAATATAGCAAAAATAAGGATCAAAGCATCCTCAAAAAAGTGATCCAATAGGCCTAAAAGGAAAAATACAAAGGTGATCAAAGAGATTAAAATTATGAAATAAGTTCAATGTATCATATATAATGAAATAATATAGGAGAAGGAAAGAGAAGGAACCCATGGTACCTCTATTGAGGCCATGGATGCTTTTCTAGCAATAGAGTGATACCAGAGCTTCCCCAAATATTTAGATATATTTTTAAAGAACTAGAGTGAAACCTATAGTTATATCACTTCTCTACTAAATTCCTCATAATAAAGATAAAAATAAATCACTTCATCACACATAGATCTAGGGTAAATGAAAAGGCAAGTATGTTGTATGTGGCTAGTGAGAGTCTCTTTTATATATCTAATTTGATTATCATGTTTATAAAGGCTCATGTTTAATTTAAGATGTTTTATATAGAATTTATATATTCTCAAATACTAGGGAGTATTTCCCCTATAAGTCACCATTTTTTTTACCCAACATACCCCCATTCTTTTTTTATCAAAATAAGGACCCACTATTCTTTCATAATTGGCCTTTAGCCCTATCTTGAAAGTCCTCTAAAAATAAAGGCCTTATGTATTACATTACCTTTATTATTTGATAGATATATGAACCTTTTTGTGTTTTTGGATAAACCTACTTATGATTTTATAAAGTATTGTATATACAAGCCTCAGTTTATCATGTTTAGTGAAATGCCTTGATGTAACTACTTAGCATAAAAGGGTCTTCAACAATTTTTTTAGATATTTTATTTACCGAACTCTTTTGACATACTTTTGGTCTTCAATTATTTTTATTTATGAATTCCTCTAACACATTTTAGGTCTTTGGTACTTCATATTTTTATGTACCCCCACAAGAATCTACTCTTCAACATTTTTCTTTGGAGGATTTGTTCAAAAAATGTGTTTGATATTTTGATGTATGAGACCCTGAAGCTATATTTTCCTTGCATTGGAACACTTTTCCATTTAATATTTGGCCATTATTCTTCAAAAAACCAATTTCCAAAGTTTTATACTTTTGGTTTATTTAGGTCTTTGAAGGATTTCTTTGGAAAAGACCCTCTAAAGAAATTACTTCACACAAAAGGGTTTTTTGGCTAAAGTGTTTGGTGATTTCATTTAGGGATTTCCTATAACATATTTTGGTCTTCAAAATTTTTTTTTGACAAAATATATCGACACATCAATGTCTTCAATAAACTCATTCGGGTCTTCCCTTTAACTTATTTAGGTATTCAATAATAGTGTTCAAAAATTTTGCTTAGGATACTTGTCTACCTCACAAACATTATAATATCCTAACTCCCAACATCTAACTACCAAAAGCCTCATTTCTTGGTAAACTAAATCTAAAGAATGAATGAAATGTCACATGGAAATGGGAAATGGTGTGACACTCTTACTATACATTAATGGTGCCTACATGGCATATTCACTAGATGAAGTGTAAAATATTGAATTGAATAAACAAATCAAAGTTATAAACATTAGACATTAATGATGCATGAATTTTAAATCAATGCCAAATCTATATAAAATTAGTTCAAATGATGACATGCACATTCAATCTAAATTTGACTTATGAACTCGTTGTTCTCCTATGATAGAGCCTTAACCACTAATGTTTCCAACTTAAGAGTATACTCAAGAGAGATGATTGATTAAATTGGAAATTAGACTAATATCACCTCAGTTAAATAATAACATCCCCATCTAGATCATTTTGGGAACTCTGTCCCTAAAATATTTTCCATCAAATATTCCACTGAGTACATGGATACACTCTATGAACCCAAAATATTCAAAAATGATTATACCAAATACTTGGTGCTAGGGGAAGCCATAGATTAGGTTAATGCACATATAAATGAAGAGAATTTGACTCTGGCTTAGTGCCAATTATCCATAGAACTTCTCCAATCAAGCCTTAAGGGTTACACTTTGTATAAATGAAGCCAAAATTCATGCCTTATATTAAACTTCTATGAGATTTATTCTTTGATGGGAAAATATATGGAGGAGCATTCATGCACCATGTGGAACACAAAATGATTATGGCATGCATATATAGTGATGTGATTCAAAAGTAACTCTACCTTCCTAATGTATACATAACTTATGATTTAAATAGAGTGGTGGCATGGAAGAAATAAAAATTTATTGATAAGACACTCAACATTTGGATGCTCCCTGGAGAAATAATCAATTTGAAGGATAAGCAGCTCATACTAGTGACTAAATTCATAATGGGAATTTGAATTGGGATGGACCTATTGAATAAGTTATTTAGATACCCAAGCATCAAATTATTCCACTTGTAATGGGTTTATTTTTTTAATTTTATAAGGACATTGTAGTTAACATTTACTCTAGGTGAAGTGATCAGACCAAGGTTGTGAGAGTAGATATTTCACAAGGACAAGAGGCCTCCAAGATATCATTTCTATATGATGTCTTACCTAATTTAACTAGTCCTTGACACAATTTAAATTCATAATGGTTCACTCTATATCACCTTATAGATTATATAAAGAATTAGATATGTGATAATTACTCCTTCATACATACATATATACACTCAAAACATTATGTGCATCTTTGAGGATGTCTACCCCTAGGTATGATTGCCATCCATGAGTCCCCCTACCTAAGATATCAAAGAACATTGAAAATACATTATTGATTAGGGGAGACTACTAGTTATACCCTAATTAAGGTTAGACCCTTGTGCCTGCCCATGTATGTCCTAAACAAGTTGTTAGAGTAAGAAATAGCCTACCAGTTGTGGTCAAGTATCGACAAGAACATGCACAAAATCAAGAAAGCTTACTTTCATGGCTCTCACCTAATGATTGGGAGGATGTAATACACCAAGTAGAAGAACTTATATGATATAGGGAAGTATAAATAATATTATTTATTAGCTATATTACCACATAAGGACTATGATCCCCATAGATAAGTACAAAACATATCAAGGGACTTGGCATCGAATATCAATGTCAACCCTATGCTCATGATTTTTTGTTACTAAATGCTCAAGATGATGACTAATTCATGGACAAGGCACAATCAATTCACTTGAAATAATACCTTTTTAAATTTATTCAAGGGGAACCTTCCTTTTTATAAAAGAGGCACAAACTAAACTCCAACTAGTTTAAGGATGGGATACATCAAAATTCTAGGCTAATAGACCATCTCAACCAATAAGGGCTCAAGGTAAACCCTCCTCGACACCCCATATGACACTTATGGTAGTGAATAAGGAACCATGGATGGTAAATAACTCTCTTGGGGCAAAAAAAATGAGCCCATTTGTGTTGATCCTTTGGATTTTGAGGGCTATGCCCAAGGTGATGTTCCATCAATTCTAGAGGTTGTTGTTGTGGTTACCTCTACCACACAAGAGGCTTATTCCATAATTACTAATACAGCCATTTATTATACAAGGAAGATAAGGGCTTAGTCCCCTCTATAGATCCTAGCCAAGGAAGTGTATATAAAGGAAAATGCAATTAACCTATTAATCAATCCTAGCTTAGAGAAGATAAATCTTACTTACACTTCTGATTATTGATACATAATACATTCATGGTCATGAACAAGATGGATCTATTATACCTAACCAAGGGATATCTTACCATAATAACATCACTAAATAGGGTTCCAAATCATCTAGTCAAGTAACACCATGCAATAACCCTAGCTAGGCCCTATGTTTTCATATTCACAAAGTACATGATAAGTAAAGTAAAATATAATCTAGTGCTCACTAAATATTGTGGCACAAAGTGGGGATAGTAAACATAAAAATTAAACATGCATAGTATAATCCTAATTAAGTTATGTATAGATAAAACCCTAATGCATGGAAAGAGAAATATATTCAAAATCCATTACTTATTCTACTTCTATCTACTAAAATAGAGGATTAAAGTTATAGATACTTACCTTGAAGATGAATCCCTTGAGACTCAATCTATCCCTTAGCCAAAGGTGCTTCACAAGAGGTGGTTGTGTTTTATAAGGATCATAAAGAAAGGCTTAAGCATCTTAAAATTTTCCACAATACAAGATTCTTATCCAAGTATAGACCCTGAGTAATAACTCATCAAGTATAATGGTCTAGAGCAGATTGTAAATAAGTGCAACAAAAAAATTAACTATGTTTTCTATCTCTAAGAAATGGTGAAATTAATGTGTATATATAGTTGAATATAAACCTAAAAATTTCCTAAATTTTATCCAATAGGGTCAACCCAGTTTAAATTTGTTTCATTATTTGATAAAAATAAGTTAGTTCCTACGCTAGGTTAGCCATAGCTGACCTAGATCCATAACATGTTTTTAACAAATTAAATACAGGGTCAACCCAGGTTGATAGTGTAGATAAATGTTAAAAAGGGGTTTTAGGCTTATAAAGGGGATAGTTAAGGTGATGAACTACTTGTAGGAGTGTGTAATATATGAGGAAAGTCTTAGGGAAGTGTATACGAGAAGGTTGGATTGATAAAAAATGGTGGTATAGGGGATAAAAATCCTATGAAGCATCGATGGTTTTCTCACCCATTTCCCAGTGCACCTTTTAAGGCATGTAATTAGAGATATTGAGACTCATTAGGTTATTGAAAAAAATAAATAATCATTAATTGATAAAGTTTGAAAATATTATTTGTATATATATACCCCACTTGAATC
Source organism: Torreya grandis (assembly GCA_037957365.1). Lineage (NCBI taxonomy): Eukaryota > Viridiplantae > Streptophyta > Pinopsida > Cupressales > Taxaceae > Torreya > Torreya grandis. The sequence goes on along the minus strand of JARHVA010006379.1, from coordinate 889,920 downwards.
TCGTCGTGTGTCAATCAAGTGCAATATGGGATGGTGCTTCAAGGAAATAACATAGAAACATACAACACTAAATCTAAATAATTTATAGTATTTTAAAGCATAAAATAGCTAAAAATAAATGACTTAAATGAAATAAATGAAATAAAATTAATGTATACATACCTTGACTTACCTTTATAATTGGATGGTTAGCTATTGTGTTTGTAGTTTTGATCATGAAGGGTGCAGAGACTGCTTTGGACAAACCCAAGGCTACAAAAATAAAAAGAATTTTTTTTAGGAAAGATAAGATTTATAATTTGGTGTATGCATGATGTACTTGGAAATTTAATAATCTAGGGTGACAAATGATAAGATAATACCAAATGACCAAGTTAAAATTTAGAGTAAATTGGATAAATGAAAATCTAAGGCTACTAAATGATCGAAAAAAGTCAAATAAGTAAACCTTAAGTAATAAAGGCAAAAAAACCAATTCAAACTAAGTAGACATGTCAAAAATGGTTATCAAACATCAATGTTAAATTAGTAACAATCCATACTTAAACACATATAGGCAAGCAATGGTAAAATAACATTGTTGAGTGAGCAATAATAATCCTTACTCAATCATCAAAGGAAAAAGATACACAATAGGGAAAACAACATTGGTGAGTGAGAAGTAACAAGGCAACCCAACTCAACAATGTAAAAACTCTATGAAAATAGAAATGGGCATAGTTATCTAAAAAAAAATACAAAAAAAAATACATACATACATACATACATACATACATACATACATATATATATATATATATGGATGAATTTGTCCAACAAAGGAGGTACAAAAATGGAAGAATATTTAAATGAACCAAAGTGATTTGTATAAATGTAAGGCATGGTGTAAAGAAGATAATCAATAGTGACTCAAGCATGCTATTTTGTTCTAAAGATAAATAAAACCAAAAAAATGTAGTGTTAGCATGTTTTAAGGTGTGAAGAAGAGGGAATATATAAGTGGGAAAACAAATTTAGAATCAAACTTGCCTATCAAAGGGGGAAATAAAATGGGTGGTGGGGTAAATAAAGACAAATTCAATGTAGAGAAACTCTTTATTGAATTCAAGACACTTAAATTAGGTTTTTATAAGAGTAATATCAACATTAAGGACTCTAAAGAACTTTTCCTAACCACACAAATATTGGGTCATCAAATAAAGTATGGATATCATTCCATGAAGGCTATATGAATGAAAAGTAAAATGGACCCACCTTCCCACAACATGTTCCCCATTCCTTAGGACCCTTTACAGAATCATTGATCTATTATGAAGATTGGATACTTGTGTGAGAAATTAGGTATAGCTATTTTTTTTTTTTTGAATTCTCCTATCCCAATCTACTATCCTACCACACCCCAAAGGACATTGACTCTATCATGAGGCCAATTGTGGAGTTTGAGATTCAATTAAAAATAGGATATTTGATATGAATCATGTCTATTGGTATGATTTTGACTTATTAATTTATAGGTTTCCTTTTGATCATTTACTTTTATTTTAAATGATTTAGCTTTTAACTTTCAATGGCTTTTTCTATTCCTACTCTATACAAATTTGGAGAACAAAACATGGATGTTAAAAATGACTATCTTTTGAAAAATTTAGACTTGGTAGCTAATAAAGATAACTTAGAGAGAATGGTGTCTAAGAGTCTTGTTAATTCATGTGAAATAAAATTTCTATCTTGACTTCAACCTTATTTTATCTAAATGGAATGAAAGAAAATGAAATCAAGGGGAATGAACATGAAACAAGTTTAATTACTTTAAATCATAAAAAAATTGACAAGGGTGATTAAGGTATATAATTATAGGTAAGTATATTTCCTTATCATAATAATGGATGAAAGTATAGGTAAACATGCTAACATAGTTTGTTGTGCAAGTTTTATTTATGAAAAAAACAAAAACTCAAGTTGAGTATATGGGATCACAAACTTATAGCTAGTGCTTAACATTATAGAAAAGGAACACTTGGTTGAAAAAGGTGTTTAAAAATAAAATGGTGATTTTATGAGGAGATCATGATCCTATCCATGATCTTACACTATAACTCATAAAAGCGGAACCCACTAGGTGCAACAAAATAAAAATGGTATTTGTGAAGAGGGCCTGGTCATATCAATGGTATTATATTGAAACTCACAAAAGATAAACCTAAGAGGGTGAAACAAACACTATAATATAACAATTCAATAAAATAAAAAATGAATTTATGAGGAAGACTGGGTCCTATCCATGGTATTATAATGCAACTCATGAGAAAAGTAAACTAAAGAATGACGAGAAGGACCTAAGGTTTGTGAAAAGAGAAAATACTATAAAGGGTGATACCCATGTATAAATAATTAAACAAGTGTTCATAGGATAGAATAGATAAATATGATAATAAGGAAAATATCTAAGTAAAGTATTTCTTTAAAAATTAAGCATTAGTGGGTTCTTTAAAAACATGGCCTTCATTAGTTTAGAGGCGATATGTTCTATGACCAAGAATATCTTTCACTAAATAAGGGCCCCACCATTTTTGGGAATATTTTCCTTCTATGCCATGGTATAGTCTAATTTAAAGACTGGATCACAAATATTGAAATTATGGACCTTAAAATTTTTATTATGTCCTTTGGTGATATGAGCCTTTTATTGGCAATTATGTTAGAAAGTGGTTAAATGGTGTTCATTGATAAGATCAAGAGAATGAAGGTGATATTAATGTATTTATTCATTGGGAATGATACCTTGAAGAGATATATATAAGGAAGGAAGATCAACTTCTAATGTTAGGACAGACTTGCAACCATAGACTAACAAGAATGGTGTTACCCCAGTGGTAGTACAAATGCTAGTATGATAAGCCCAGAGTGTGGGATATAAATGAAGATGCCAATCCATATGGGTTTCATATATGGTCTTTTAAAGGATATTATTGAGAATTTTGTTAGTAGACTCAGCTTGACCATTACATTGTGGATGGTAAGGTGTGGATAATTTGTGGGATGTTTTGAATTTAGCACATAACTACATCACATCCTTGTTTTTAAAATTATCACCATTATTAGAAATGATGGTATGGGGAAATATAAAATGATAAGAAATTTGGTTAAGGATAAACTTATAAATAACAATTCCCATGATGTTGATGGGAGGCATGGATTCTACTCATTTGGTAAAATATTTAGTAGTTGTGATGATAAAAACATTCCCATTTTGTGATCTAGGTAGTTTGGCAATGACATTTAATCCCCACATGGAAAATGGCTAGGGAGATTCCATAGTTTGGATCTTGGCTGGTAGAGAGTGGATTAGATCATTATGAAGTTAGAAAGGACTAAAATTTTTGGCAAACTTTATAGCATCCTTTTCAAGAGTAGGCCAAAAATATCTCATACATAAGCATTTTCATGTTGTAGCATGTCCACTATAGTGACCACCAAAGATTACCCTAGGTGTTGTTTTAAGGACAGGAGGGACCTCTTATTTCATTACATAATAGATCAAGGTACCTTTATTATTACAATATTAAAGGGTGTTATATCAAAAGACATTTAAAAGCTTGCTTATGAATTCTAGTCTTTTTATGAGAATCCATGTTTAGAGGATAAATTTGATGTTCAAGGAATTGCATAATGTCTTTATACCATGGGATTTATCAAATGGTGATATCCTCAATATGATAGATAAGTGAATATTGTGTTTGGATAGAGGACAAGGATTTTCTTATTTGAATAAGAAATTGAGAATCATTGAGAACTTAATACAGATGAAATAAGGATGTCAAAGAAGCAAGAGAATCAATGATGGAGTTTTGATCTCTTAGAATGGGATCGATGGTAAAATAAGTGAATTATTTAGTTAGGGTAGTGTCCATTTTATGATAAGTGATAATAATTTTACTTTTACATTGATAATCACCATTAACCTAATAATAGATGAGTTGGGAGTCACCCAAAGCATGAAGATATACAATATCTATATCAAGATCCGCTCTCATGCCTAAGATTAATTTTTCATATTTCTCCATGTTATTAGTGACATCAAAGGTAATTTGGAATTCCAAAGGGATAATTTTACCATGAGGACTAGTTAGAATACAACCTACCCTAGCTCTTTGGAGACATTTGGAACCATCAAAATGTAGGGTCAAGGTTTTTTCATGTAAATCAACATTGATTTCAAAAATTGATTCAATAGATAATTTAGATTTAATAGTATTAGGAATGACATAGGTATCTTCTTGATTGCTTTATTCTAAATTAACAGTGAGGTTATGGAAGTAATCTTTAAGAGAGATAACCTGATTGAGACCTTCAATATAGAAGATGTTATCATTGGGGAGACTATCTTCAAGATGATTTGTAGTGGGTATGGATGCCATTATGAGTTGGTCAAAAATGAATTTTCCTTTGACATATTTTTATGTTATGATGCAAAGGTCAAATTACATTAATATAATTATCCATTTTCCAATTCTATCTCTAAGTAAAAAGTCTTTGGAGAAAAAGTGATGAAGTGGTTTGGAATGAACTATGAAATAATTTATTTGATAGAGCTTGTATTAACAAAGATTTTCAGATGAAAAATAGATAAAAGGACAATCACATTCTAATTTGGTATATAATTTTTCATAATCAATGAGTCCTCAAATAATATAGTAGATAACATACTCTCTTCTAGTATCATGTTTTTGGGTAGGCATTACCCTAACTGATACAAGTGTATAAGAAGTATAAAAAAATTAAAGGATGATCATTGGAATGTGGATGAAGGGTATGAGTATGTAGAAATGATTCTTTCATGTTGTAAAATACCGTCTAAAAAGGATCATCCTAAAACATTACCTTTCTTAAGAAGGGAATTAATAGAGTAACTATGATAAGCCATTTTGGGGATAAATCATCAGATTGCCCCAAGTTTTCCAAAGTAAGTATGAATTTATAAGATGGAATGAGGAATGGGAATGTTGATTGTAACATTTATCCTAGTGGGATTGACATCAATACCATGAAGATAAACTAATAACCCTATCAATTTATAGTATGTAACTTCAAAAACACATTTGTAGGGATTGGATCTAACTTTATATTTGATGAATTGATCAAATATGATGGAAAGATTAGAAATATGAGTTTTAAAAATTTTAGATTTGGAAATGATATAATCCACATAATTTTCTAAAATATTATGGATAAGTTCATGAAAAATGTGGGTCATATCCTACTGATAGGTAGGTCTAGAATTTCAAGGTCGAAGGCATTTTAACATAGTAATAGGTGCCCCATTTTTTAGTGAAAGTTGTCTTGTGTTGGCCTTTGAGGGTGATATGAATTTGATTGTAGCCTATTAAAACCATACATGAGAGATAGAATTTTGTATCTCGTAGTGGATTCAATGATGGAAATTATCGAAGGTAATGGGAAATCATCCATAGGACAAGTGAGTTTGAGATTGCAAAAGTTGATGCATATGTGAATAACCATGGTAATTTTTTTTTTAATGGGAACTATGTTAGATAACCATTCAAAAAATTCCATATGTTTGATAAATTTTTCATCTAATAGTTTTATGATTTCTTTATGGCATAGGTGGAAACTTTGATAGGAAATTTTCATTTTTTTTACCGAATGGGTTTGGCATCAGGGTATGTAATTATGTTATACACCATGATACTAGGATCAATGATAGTCATGTCTTCATATGATTAAGTGAAAATATCATAATATTTATCAAAGAATAAATTGAATTTATCATGTTTTATTGGTGTAAGTTCTCTATAAATAGTGATATGTTGAGGATAGGAGGATGTGCCATATTTGATTCTTATAGTTTCCTTGATAAGCATAGCATTTATAACTTGAAAATGATATGGTAAGTTAGGAAAATAGGAAATGGGATTGGTTATATGAATATTTCTAGAAATTAATTTATTGAAATCAGGGGCCTTTTGCTTGAAATTCCAAAATTTTTTATGTTACCAAGGAAGTTGAGGTTCTCCAGGCATGAAGAAATTCAAGGATGGCTTCATCGCTAGATAACGTAGGTAGAGGTCCATAATATTACACATATACTTTAATATCAGTGATTTTGTTATCATGGTGATTGTATCTATAATGTATTTGAAATACATCTATGGACCTGGTGTCAAGAGTGATCTCAAAAGTAGGTAAAATCATGGAGGAAGGTTGATTAGATTTAATTTATTTAAAAATAGGAATATCTTTGGAAGCATTGACAGGTAGATGATTTGGTAGGGTAACCAATAGGATAGGAGGTATAGAAGGTTCTAGAATTTTGTAAAATGTGAGAGGTAAGATTTGTTCAACTACCCAAGGAGTATTGAGAAAGGGTAAAATTAACTTGAGGTAGATGACCTTTAGGTTCTAAATTAATATCTATGGAAATGGTATGAACATCATGTTTAAAAGCATGTATTTTAGCTAAGGTTTTCTTATAATGTTGAACATCTAAATATCTTGATTGAGCTTGGATAATAATGTAGTTATCATCATAGAAGGGAGAGATGGCACATTCTTGTATCTCTAAAGGAACTTCAAAAGGTGAGATGATGAGATCACTAAATTTATGAGGTAACATAGTTAAAGGATCTTGCAAGAGATTAGCCATTCCATAGTCATTTCAAGTGAAATCATATTCAGTATAAGATGATTCATGTTTGTTACATGGAGAATGGAAATTGGTGATCTAATTGATAAGAGGGATGGTAAAATCATGAGGTAATAAGGAAAGAGGAAACCACTCTAAAATGTAAGGAGGTAGATTGGTAGTATTTCATGTATTTTTAAAATCATTTGGCTCATCATCATCCAAATAGGTAAGAGTGGCTTCTAAACCTAGATTCATATTAATGGATTAAAATAAAGGTGCATTATTAATATTTTGAATAGTGGGAGTCCAATATTGAGCTTTAGGATTGGGAATATGAATACTCCATGGGTTAGGATCAGCCTCATTTTTATACCATTTACCATTATGAATAAAATTGATACATTATTTTTCATAAGAGGCAATAGCCCTCATGTGATGAGTCCATGGGTGTCTTATGAGTATATTATAAGACAATGGTAAATAAAGGATCATAAGCTTAGTACATATAGTTTTAGGTCAAATAATAAGAGGGAAACAAATACAAATAAGTGGTTTTTTTATAGGTCTCATCAAATCCATGACATGTTAAATGAGTTTTCTTGAGATGATCTTTGTTATATCTGAGTTTTTGAATGAGCCAAAGAGATGTCACATTAATTCCTAACCCTTCATCTACTAATAGTCTATGAATTAGGGTGGTATTAATGGATATTTTAATAAAGAGAGGTTGATCATCAGCTCAAAAGAGAATTTCATCATTGATCACATCTTATTCAAGGAAATATATGGAAGGTTTTGAAGATGGACAAATAGATTCAATGGTATGCACTACATACCATTGAATTCTATTGGTTGAGGCTCATGAGAAGGTGGTTACTCTTTTAAGGAAGGTGTTTATTCAATTTTTTGGATTTGTTGCATTATTAATTTATGATGATAAGGAGAGGTGAAAAATAATTACATGGGAGGAATTTTTCAAGGCATAGAGTTGAATTCCTCTAAGAAGTTTTGACGAGTTTTGGAAGAGGAAGAAATAACATGAGGCTTGGTGGGTAAAATATGTTTTGGAGGAAGAGAAGTGGTTGGAGGTTTGGATTGAGGAAATGGTTCCTCATTGGTTTCCAAAGGTAAGTTAGTAGTAGTATATTTGAGAAGCTTCTCTTCTAGCAATGGTTTCTTTGGTTTGGTGACATGATCTTTATGGGATGGTTTACATTGATAATTTACTTTAACCACATTTATGTATTTATAATTGGTATACTATTGATCATAATCTGCATCAATTACACAAATATCCTTGTTTGATTGTTGAGGGTTGGATGTAGATAAAGTTTTTGGATTGTTAGAGGAATAAACTTTGAAATATTTTTTCTTTTGTGAAGCATTAACATAATTTTGATGATGGGTTTTGATCATGGCATCATGATTGAATGAATCACCTAGCATAAAAGAAACAATTTTTTGTGTAATCCCTCAACATGTTTCATGGGAATAACTTATATTGGCATGAAACCAATAAAATTGATTAGGATCATACCATTTATGGTTATTATTCATATAATTAAATGGTTTATAAGGCACTAAAATTTGTTTCTTTTATTGTAAGGTTAATGACATATGGGAAGGTTACAGTTTTTTTACTTTAGATAATCCTGGTTTGGGTTGAGGAAGATTGTTCATTATTTCATTGGTTGATTGTTTGAAAGATACTTTGATTATTTTAGTGTTAGGTTCAAACTATTTCAATAAGAAGTATTGATGCTTAGCTTTTCCAAGATCATCATTTAAGTTTTGGGGAGAAAAAGTTCAAACCTTGTATTAGAGTGAAGGTGTTAATTCCATTATGAAAATTTTAAACAAGTTATCATCAATCATGTTGTGATTAGATTTATGAGCCAAACATCTATATAATTTGATAAAATCATGAGTTGATTTGGTATGAGATTGCTTAACATTGATGGAATGACTAAGATAATTTTTAGGAAGATCATTGTGTTGGAATTATTTAACTAAAGGATTGACTAAATTCTCTAGCTGCCATATAAAATGTTTGTGAAGTTGGTTATACAATTATAATACATCACTAGTGAATGTTTTATCTATAAGTTTAGTTGTGGTGAAGGTAATAGTTTGGATCCATTCTTTATAAATATTATTGAATGCTTTAAGAAAAGAAGCAAGGTATTTAGTAACATCATATTTAATAGTTAGAGATATATTACCAATATCAATGGATATTATGAAAGGGTGTAAAAGATCATTTTAAATGTGTTGAAGCATATTATTGTGCATGATAATTTGGTTAATGACATTTCCTATGGATTTTTTAAGAAGTAGAGGGATAACATTTTGATTATTTTGGGGAAGAAGAACAAGAGGCTAATTGGCCATGTTGATCAAATGTTGTTATAGTTGCATCATTTAAGAGGCATTACATGTTTGTATATGTTCACTTTTTTCACTATTTGTGAAAGAGTTTGAGTTGTATAAATTGGTGGGTTAATTTTTGTATGAGGATTCCCTCAATTAGTATTAGAGGGAAGGTTTTTAGGTTATGGATTTCCTATGGGGTTATTTTTTAAGCTTTTATTAATTGATCTCACATTATGGTGAGATATTTGAAGATGGGAATTATCTTGATAAGTATGAAAAGTATATGAACCACCAATCTCATCTTTTGGATTGATTTGAACCATGTTGAAATCAAAATATGAGGGAGGAGAGGATGTGCTCTAAGAGTGAGGCTTCTCTTGGGAAGTGAAGGTAGGCAAAAAAGAGCATCCCATATAACACCTAAATGGATTCAAGTCATCCAAAAAGATTTTAATAAGAGATTTTGTGATGCTTGAAGAAAGGATTTGAGATCAAGAAATAAGGAAGAAAAATAAAGATAGATTTGGCCACACATAGGATAGTATTAAACAATAAGTATAGAGTTGATTGGGTCAACAGAGTCTATGAGAAAGGTCCATAGAATATGATGTAAAAGACATAGTTGAACAAGTCAATTGTGTTCTACAAAGGATTTAATTGAAATAGACTAGAAGGATACATAGTCCTGTGGGTCATCTATGTACTATAGATGAAGAAACTAAATAGATGAAAAATATACATAGTTAGATAGGTTGATTGTGTAATTCAAAAGGGGAAAATTAACAAGATGCTAATATAGATAGTCATGTAAAATGACTATGTACCAAAGGTAAGCAAGATTGATAGTCTATAAGATAATATATCAATAGGGATGATAGTGCGCTAAAAACAAACATTTTTAAAAAAAATATAATATCTAAGTAGATGAAATGAAGCACACAAGCAATTGGATTAATGTGATTGATCCAATTGGAACACACAACACAAACCTTGCACTAACATTGGTTAATGAAAGTTTTGTAATACAAAATATAATGATCAAAGAGCAAGAATTAACTTGAAATTAAATGCTAACTTATTGGTATTTTCTAAGTTTTATTAAATTATAATAAAGTTTTAAATTAATGTGATGGGAAGTTATCTATAATAAGGAACTTTAAAGTAATATATGGATAGTTTTAGGAAGTTTAGGTTAAATTAGGTTTGTATTAGTGATGGTATTAGCTTGGTATTAGGGCCCACCCTATCACTTCATAATCCCATAATCATAAGGGTGTTGGGTGATTTTACAATATATAGCATCAACCATATGTTTATACTCAGCCAAAAAACTAAGTTGGTTTCCCCCTTGGTGATGAAATCCAAGTAAGCCTTAGGAAGACAAATATTTAATGATTTTTTGGTGTTAAGTGATCTAGAAGATGTTAAAAAAAATGGTGTGACTAAATTTTTAAATTGAAAAACCACCTAATTAATTTATATTTATTACTCTAAACATGCAACTAAAATAAAAAGTGAATTAATTACTATAAAAATGAGGATAATTCTATTGACTATGAAGAGTACATATTTGGTTCAGGAGACACTATATGCAAACAATATAGAATAGATTTGACTAAGTCATTACTACTATGTGAAATAAAGATCCAAAATAACATAATAAAATAGGTCAACTATGTATTATAAATAGAAAATAGACTACAAAATTATGTCAAGCTAGTCGACCTAGTTAGTTGTAGGGCTACAATTTTATAGACTGTAAACTTGTGAAAATAGTACTAGAAATGAAAAGATAAAATAACAAAGGGAGTAAGATGAACCTTGGTGGGATTAAATATATTTATATTTAAAATTTTTATGTTCTAATGCTCAAGTTTTGATTTAAATATTCTACAAACAAAGTTAATTGGGTTAATAGAGTTTGCAAAACCTGTGTGCTAAAAAATAACTTGTGAATAGAGTTGATTGGATCGACTATGCTTACAAACCTTTATGTTTAAAAAAAATAGATATAGTAGATTTGATGTATGTAATAATAAATACATAATTTATATAAATCAATCCTATTTTGGAGAATATAGAGCATATGTACACTTCTAATTGAGAATACATTTGTTAAGCAGGAGCATGACCAATATGGGAATCTAATAGACTAGAGCTAGGGATAATTTATCATAATACACCATGATAAGGAGGGTTATAAATCCTCTAGCCTAACATAATCATGTATTAACCCTAAGGGGGTCCTAGGTTTTGATATTTCACCTAAACTAAGAACCAATAAAGTAAATCTAATCTAGTGTTCACTAAAGCTTGTGGCATAACATGAGGGGTTAATAAACAATCAAAACATGTATAAAAGAACCTAAATTAAGATAAGTATGAGTAAAACCCTAATACATGTTATTGAATATTAATATTATTAAAATCCAATACTTATGCTACTTCTATCTACTAAAGAAAGGAATAAAGTTAGAGAATACTTACTTGAGTGTGAACCCATTAAGACTCAATCTCTCCCTTTCCCAAAGGGGATTCAAAAGAGGTTTTTGTGGTTTGTAAGGATCACTAAGAAAGGCTAAAGCATATAAGACTTTTCCAAAAGACTATATTCTCCATGTAAAAAATAAGACTTTTTAAGTAAAATGGTGGAATAGCAGATTGTAAAAAAGTGCAAGTGAATAATAACTCTTGATTTTATAGTGAAATAATGATGAAATTATCTAATATTTATAAGTGGGTTTGATCCTTGACCCTTCCAAAAATCTTGGCTAATAGAGTTGACCTAGTCAACCTAGCATAGTTTTGGATAATTATTCATTAGGTCCTAAGCTAGGTTGGCCAAAGGTTACCCTAATTCTTAAGTGAAAATATCTCGAAATTGTACAGGGTCAACCCAATTGACCTAGTATAACTGACTAATAAAATGAATTTAAGGTGAAGAAAAGAGGGATGGAAAGTGGAAAAAGATTAAAAGAGTGTGCAAAGGAGGATTAATTTCTTAGGGAATGGTTTTTAGGAGTTAGTTAGATTAGTCATATGTGGCAATAAGGGACAATAATCTTGTGAAGAACTAATGGTCTACCCACCCCTTTCCTGGTGCACCTTTTAAGGTGTGCACTTAAAGAGATTGAGTCTCAATGGGTTCTTAAAAGATGTAAAGCATCAATATTTGATAAAATTTAAAAATATTATATGTATACATATGCCCTACTTAAATATTATCACATTTCACTAAGGTGCAATAGGGGATGGTGCTTCAAGAAATAACATAAGAACACATAACACTGATGCTAAAAAAGCTATAGTATTTTAAAACATAAAATAAATAAATGTAAGTGATAGAAAAGTAAATAAAAAAATTTGATGCATACCTTGACTTACCTTTATCATTGGATGGTTTTCTATTGTGTTGTTAGTATTAATTGTGTAGGGTGCAGAGACTAGTTTCGACAAACCTAACAATACAAAACTAAAGAGCAAAAATAAACAATTACAAGGAAATCCAAGATAATTTGTGCTATGAGGATGGGATGTACATGGGAATTTGGTAAGTTAGGGTGACAAGTGCTATGTTAGACCAAATGACCAAGTCAAAAATAAGAGTAAATTAGGTAACCAAAAATTCAAGGATACTGAAGACCAAAAAAATCAAGCAAGTAAACCATAAGTAAGAAAGAAAAATGCACCAAGTCAAACCAAGGATACATGTCAAAAAGGAATGTAATCAAACATTGATGAAAAAGTAGTAATAAAATGGTAAAATAACATTGATGAGTGAGAAGTAACAAGCCAACCTCACTCAATAATGGAGAAAGGGTACGAACTCAAGTGTCCATAATAGAAGGGTAGTAAAACAAATGATAAATGGTAAAAGGGAGAAAAATAATTCTAAGAATGTAATTCTATGGTGTAGGTAAAGTAATACATAGTTTCTCAAATATGTTGTTTCACTTCTAAGGATAGATAAAACTAAAACAAAGTAGTTCTAGCATGTTTTTAAGGTGTGAAGAAGAAGGAATTATAGAAGAAAGGAAAATATATTTTAAAATCACAATTTTCATATCAAGGTGGGAAATGAAATGAGTGGAGGGGAGAATAAAGGAAAAACTAAGGTAGAGGAACTCTTTATTGAAGTTAATACACTCAAATTAATTTTATCAAAACAAAAGGAATTTTTACCTTAAGGACTCTGAATAACTCTTAGCTACACAAGTTGAAGGTCAATAAATGATGTATATATATCATCCTATGAATGATATAAGCATGAAATGTAAAATAGACCTACCTTTCAACAACATGTTCCCCATTCCTTAGGACCCCTTATAGATCCATCAGTCTACTACAAATATTGGGTACTTACATGAGAAAGTAGGTAGCACCATAGAGTTTTTTTGAATTCTCTTATTCCAATCTACTAACCTACCACACCCCGATGGACCTTAGATCTATGTAAAGCCAAGTGTGGAGTTTGACCTTTGATTAGAGATAAGAGATGTACTTTTAATCACATATTTTGGTGTGAATTTGGATTTTGAGATTTGTATGTTGAATTTTTTATATCATTGCCTTTCATTTTAAATGATTTCAATTTTAACTTTCTTGATGGATTTTTTTATTCCTCCTCTATACAGATTTGAAAAACCAAACATGGGTGCTAAAGATGACTTTCATTTGAAAACTTGGGATTTAGTTGCTAAGAAAGAGAAATTTCAAAGAGTATGGTGTCTAAGAGTCTCATAAATCTAGGTGAAATAAAATTTCTATCTTGACTTGGACCTTATTTTATATAATATGGAGTGAAAGGAAAGGAAAATAAAGAGGAGTGACACATGGAACAATTTAAATTACTTCAAATCACAAAAAATTTAACAAAGGGAAAAAAGGTATACAATGATATAAAAGTGTGATTCCTTGTCATAAGAATGAGAGAAATGGAAGAAAACATGCTAACATATATTATTGTGTAGATTTTATCTATCAAAAGAAGCAAAAGCTAAAGTTGAGAACAAGGATCAAGAACTTGTAACCTATTAAACATATTCTAGAAAGGAGCTAATAAGATGGTGATTTTATGAGGAGGGTTAGGTATTATCCATGTTCTTATACTATAACTCAAAAAAAGAGAAATAAAATGGATGCAAAGAGAAAAAAACATGTGAAAAACAATTGAGGTAAGAAATATGGTATTTTGTGAGGAAGACTAGGTCCTATCTATGGTTTTACAATGCAACTCATAAAAGATAAATTTAAGGGATGATAAACAGTGGGAAAAAAGAGTATGAAAATAAAGAAGACTATGTTACATCATGAGGAAGACTGGGTCCTATCCAAAATTTTACAATGCAACTCATGAGAGAAAGTCGAAACTAAAATACCAAAAAGGAAGGACTAAATGTTTGTAATAAGAGAGAATTATTTTAGAGGGAGAGATCCATGTAAGTAACCTAAAAAAAGTGTTATATAGATGCATATAAAAAGTATGAAAATAAAGAAAGGATCCTACACTAATTTCTATATCAAGGATGAGCATGTGAGAGACACGATTGTGTCTTGAAAGGTTTCTTGAAGTTTAATTAGTTTAGTAGCATGCAATGGAGAATAAGAGTGGGCATCACAAGATGCCCCAAAGGGTAATTAGACGTAGGGAAAGGCATCTGAAAATTCTTGAGAATTTGAAATGACATGTGAGTGGACATTGCAAGATACCCCAAAGTCTATAGTAATGTGTGGATGGGTATCACAAAATGCCCCACAAGCTAAAAAGAGGAAGAAAAGATAGGAAAAGACAAGAAGCAAAAAATAAGCCTATATAGTGTCCAAATGGATTCAAGTTATCCAAGAAGATTCTAATAGGGGACATGATGCTTGAGATAAATGGACAAAATTATAAGAAAGAGAAATAGAGAACTAGATCGATAAATAGAGAAAACATAAAAGGTACAAAGTTGACTAGGTCAACCTAGTATAGAAAATAAGGTTTGAAAAATGTACAGAGTCGATAGGGTTGATCTAGTACATAAAATAAAGGCTAAAAAAATTGTACATAATTGATAGGGTCAACCTAGTATAGTAATCAAGGAGAAAATGGATAGTATAAAAATGAAAAGATAAAATGATGAAATATGTGAAATAAAACTTGTAAGGGTTATATTCACATTAGGTTCACCAAAATGTATGCAATCAAAAATTCATCATATTTATAAATCAATCATGGTTCAGAGAAGATAGAGCATACCTAAAATTCTGATTGGAACACATTTGTTAAGTGGGAACATGACCAATATGGGAATCTATATGCAATCATAAATGTATCATGTCTATAAATCAATCCTAGCTCAAATAAGATATAGCATACCTACACTTCTGATTGGGGATAAATTTGTTAAGTGAGAACATGACAAATATGGGGATCCTCTAGACATAATTAAGGTATCACTTGTCACAATACACCATGTTATGAAGGGTTCCAAAGCCTAAAATCTAACACAATCATGAAACAACCCTAAAAGAGTCCTAGGTTTAATGTTCACTCTGGTAATAAATAAGAAATTAAATCTAATCTATTTCTCACCAAATATTATGGCACAAAGTGGGTGTTAGAAATAAAACAAAATAAACTAAACATGCGTAGAAGACATATACTATGTCGATGTATACAAAATCCTAATAAATGGAAGAAAGAATCATAACTACATTATCTATCTACTATTATAAAGGAGAAATAAAGTTAGGAATACTTACTTTGAAGACAAACTTGTAGAGCCTCAATCTCTCCCTTGGCCAAGGTGTTTGGCAAGATATTTTTTTGGTATGTAAGGATAACAAAGACAAATCAAATCTAGGCTACACAACTTGTCTATGCATCTAAAATACTTCTCTACAAGACAAGATCTGTATCTCTAAAGAAAGTATAGAACCCTAAGCTTTATTCCTCAAGTAAAATGGTTAATAAGTAGATGTTCATTTGCACTTATTCTCCTTCACTTCTCTTCTTACAAATGGTTATAAATGAACTTGTATATATAGGTGGATCTTTCCCTAAATTCTTTTGAATATGTCAGTTCTATAAGGTCAACCTAGTTGACCCTATATATTTTAGGCAATAATTCATTAGGTTTTGAGCTAGGTTAGTTAAAGGACTGATAGAAATCTTAATGAAAAATAACCTTAAATGGTATAGGGTTGACCTAGTCGACCATGTACACTAATTAGAGGCTAAAAACTATACATTGTCAACCCAATCAACCTAGTACAATCAACTTGTAAAAGGGGGTCAAGTTAAGAAACAAGGAGGATAAATCATGATAGATGTTTGTAATGGGTACAATTGAGAATAATAAGCTTAGGGTAAATGGTTTTAGGAGATGAGTGTGTATATGGCAAGTGTAAAAATGGACAACAATCTTATGAAGCACAAATGGTCTGACCACCCCTTTTCTAGTATACCCCTTGAGGCATGCACTCAAAGAGATTGAGACTTAATGGGTTCCTAAAAGAATAAAGTGTCAGTAATCAATAATTTAAAAAAAAATATTATGTGTATACATATACCCCACTCGAAGATCATCACATGTTATGTAAGTAAAACATGGGATGGTGCTTTGGGATAGAACATGATAACACACAACACTGATGCTAAATAAAGTGTAATAAGTAGAAAATAAGATAAATGAAAGGATAGAATTTAAAAATAATTAAATTTACTTACCTTAATGTTTTAGATAAATAAATAGACTAAAATAAAGGTGAAGGAATCCAATGTGAAGGACACTAGGTGAACCTATAGAAGTTAGTGAAAAAATTAGCCAAATATCAATTTTTTTTGGAAGATAGGCATATGGTAGTGAAAAATGAGTTAAGGTAAATATATGAGGGTATTAGGAAAAAGTGGAAAATTAGAATTATTAATAAAATGCTAGAATATTGAAGGCAAATGAATGATAAAATGATGGCAAAAGAATGACAAATGATGGAAAATGAATGACAAATGAATGGCAAAACATAGTAAATCATATTGGAAAACATGTAAAATACAAATGGAAAAAAGGAATGTAGAACATACTAAATCACATTGGTAAGCATGTAAAACATAAATGAGAAATGAAATATCCATGCAAGAAAACTTGAACAAAGATATGCAAGAAAGTGAAAAGTAAGCTTATGTAAGATAGGCAAAAATAAAAACATGAAAGATTAAAAATGAAATGTAATTGAAGTTGTGAGACAAATAAGAAGGTCTACATAAAAAGAAACATGTAACATAAATGAATTCCAAAAAAATCAAATAATAACATGATGGAGAAATGAAAATAGAAATGTTCTTAATGATGAAAACTCAAACTTAGTGCTTGTTCTAGGATACAATGTAAAAAGACACAACCACCTAATGACATGACTAGTATGACAATGAGATGGTGTGGTAAATAAATGGTGTAAGGGTGTAATCCATAGTTTGTCAAACATATTTTCTCTAAGGATATATAAAACTGAAACAAAGTAATGCTAGCATGTTTTTAAGAGGTAAAGAAGAAGGAATTTAAAGAAGAGGGAAAATAGATTTAGAATCACAATTTATCTATCAAGAGGGAAATGAAATGGGTGTAGGGGAGAATGAAGGAAAAACCAAGGTAGATAAAATATTTATTGTATTAAAGACACTCAAATTAGGTTTGTCAAAACAAAAGGAATTTAAACCTTAAGAACTATGGAGAACTTCTCTTAGCCACACAAGTCATTGGTCAACAAATGTTGTATATAGTTCATCCCATGAAGGCTATATGCATGAAATGTAAAATGGACCTACATTCCCACAATGTGTTCCCCATTTCTCAAGACCCCTTATAGAGCCATCATTATAGTACAAAGATTGGATACTTGTGTGAGAAAGTAGGTAGCAACATAAAGTTTATTGAATTCCCTTATTCTAATCTACTATCCTACCGCATCCTAAAGGATCTCAGCTCTATGTGAGTCTAACTATGGAGTTTAAGCTTCAATTATAGATATTATATGTGCTTGGAATCACATTTTTTGGTGTGATTTGAATTTTAAGAATATTTTTGCCTTTTAATAACATTGCCTTTTGTAAAATGATTTGGATTTTAACTTTCTTGATGGCTTTTTCTATTCCTCCTCCATACAAATTTAAAAAGCCCAACATGGGTGTTAAAGATGAATTTCATTTGAATACTTGGGACTTTATTTTTAATAAAGATAAATTTAAATAGCATGGGATCTATAAGTCTCATAAATCTAGGTGAAATAAAAATTCTATCTTGATTCCAACCTTGTTTTATCCAATGTGGAGTGAAAGGAAGGGGAAATCAAGAAGAATGACACATGGAACAATTTAAATTACTTTAAATCACAAAAAATGTGAAAAAGGGAAAAAAGGGATAAAATGATAGTAAAGTGTGACTCTTTATCATAATAATGAGGTAAATGGAGGAAAACATGGTAATATATATTATTGTGTAACTTCCATCTATCAAAAGAAACAAAAATTAAAGCTGAGAACAAGGATCAAAATCAATTTTTAGAAAAGGAATGATAGGATGGTAATTTTATGAGGAGGGTTGGGTCCTATCCATGGTATTATAATACAACTCATAAAAGAGAAACCCACAAGGATGCCAAAAATAAAAATGTGAAAAAAATGAGAAAAAAAGCAAAGGTGTTATTTTGTGAGGAGGGTCAGGTCTTATCCATGGTCTTATACTACAAACTCACAAAAGAGAAACCAAAAATGGTAAATGATAAATAATGGGAAAATTAATCATAAAGATACAAAGGCAAAGAATGACATAAAAAGACAAAAATGAAAGAGAGACATAAGAACCAAAGTGAAAATAAATATTAAATGTAATGTGTAATAAAACCAATGAACGTAAAGGAAGACAATGATGCTTATAAAGTGAAAGTAGAAAGAAATAGAATAAACAAAAACAAATAAACATGAGAAAAAAATAAAAAGTAAGATATATGCTAACATTTATATCAAATATTAGCATGTGAAATACAAGTCTATAAGTCTTGAAAGGTTTATTGAAGTTAAATTTGTTTGTTATTATGCATTATAGAATAAGAGTGGGCATCATAATATGCCCCAATGAATAAATAAATTTAGGTATGGGCATTTTAAGATGCCCAAAATTTTGAAGGGACATATGGATGGGCATCACAAGATACCCAAACATGTGTGTTGGAGTGAGTTAACATTGAACCATTAAAATGATTTGCATTGGGTTGGTAGGTGCATTTGGATAAGGGTAAATGTGTTGGTTTGGTAGATTTTAGGGATGTTTAATTTGTCATATGATGTGTAATATAGTTATGAAGAGGTAAAGGAGTTTGAGTAGTTAAAGGAGTACCATGTATGATATGATTTGGAGTAGGCATTTGAACTAAGTACTCCTTTGGTTCATGTGGCCTAAGAGGTTGATGTTCAATGGATGTCACAATATGTTTAAAGTTATTAATTTTTGGTATCCTTTTTGTATTGGTTTAGGAATAAAAATAAACTATGGTTTGAAAAAAATAGTAGATGAGGTATAGGTATGGGATAGTTTTTGTTGTTTATTAGGTAGTTGATTTTGATGTGATTGTGGTTCTTGATATTGAATTTGAGAAGCTTGAAGATAATATTGATAACATTATTTTGTGAGAGTATTAAGATTGAAATGTGGACCAAGCAAGTAAGGAAAATGAATTAGTGAAGATAATGACAAGAATCATGAGAATGACCTATAGTAGCATGAGATCAACAAAATTTATTAGGATTTTACCATTTTGGAGGAGGTTTGGAAGGATCAAATCTCATGGGTCTATAGGGGGGAAATTTTTTCTTAAGTTATTCTAGACTCAAGGGAGGGTGGGTTGGGTTAAAATTGGTTGAATTAGATTCTCCATTTTTGAGTTTGGGGAGTCTTGGCTGAATCAATGTTATGAGAAAATGATTGGAAAGGTGATTTAGTAGTAAGTGTTTCAAATTGAGTCATAAGAAAGTCTTACCTTTTTGATTGGTATAAGGCTTCTTCTAGAGTTCTAGGTGAAAAAATAATCAAACTTTATATTTAATGGGAGGTTTAAGAGCAGTGATAAATATTTTTAACAGAGTATCATCATTCATGTTATGGTCCACTTTATGAGCCTGAGACTTCCATCATTTGATGAAAGTATGAGTAGATTAATTAGGAAGTTGTTTTTAATTGATGAAATGTCCAAGGAATTTTTAGGAAGGTCATCATGTTAGAATTCCTTTGATAGCACATTAATTAAATCCTTTAGTTGTGAGATGGAATGTTTAAGAATTTGGTTGTCCCATTCAAGTGCATCACCAACAAAAGATTTGGCTAAGATTTTGGTGGTAGAAAAGGTGTTAGTTTGGACCCATTCTTTATAGAGATTACCAAAATATTTAAAAAATATAGTAAGGTCCT
This sequence comes from Torreya grandis, assembly GCA_037957365.1. Classification (NCBI taxonomy): domain Eukaryota; kingdom Viridiplantae; phylum Streptophyta; class Pinopsida; order Cupressales; family Taxaceae; genus Torreya; species Torreya grandis. Next base: position 869,460 of record JARHVA010006379.1, on the reverse strand, counting down.
TAGTCACATTATATGTGATAGTTGGAGAAATGTTTCCAATATCTATGGATTCAATGAATGAGAATAAAGGTTCATTTTGAAGATGTTGAAGCATTTTTTATTAATTGGAGGTTGAGGGATGAGATTCACATTAGCATCTATAAGAGGATGAGGGACACAATTTTGGTTTGGTTGAGACGTGATGACTCGAGGTGGTTGACTAATCATGTTGCATAAATGTTATTGCATGTTCATCACTTGAGAGGTGTAAGTTCTTTGTTTGATGTTCATTTGTTGTATGAATTTTACAAGAAGTTGAGTTGTATCAATATGTGGGTTTGAAGGTGGTGTATTAGTGTTTATAGGAAGAGGATTATTAGTGCTGGTGGGAGAAGGATTATTTGTAGGTGGAGGATTCCAAACATTAGTGTTAGTTGTCTTAAGAGTAGTATAAGAAGGAGGAATCTTGGTAAAGCCACCATTATTATGAGCAGTGTAAATAGTATTATCATCAAGGTTTTTAAATAATTGGGAACCATATAGATTATCAATTTGAGTGGTTTCAACCATGTTACTTTGGGAATTGACAAGACTTGGTGATCTTGGTGTAAAAACAGGATTATGAACATTAGTTGTAAGGGTATGAGTGTTGATAAGAGAGGGATTATTTGGTGTAAGATTCCAAAAATTGGTATTAGGAAGAGGATTAGAATGAATGACCTCAAATACATTACATTATGTAGTGATTGGTTTTGGTTTAGGAGAAGAGAAAGGAAGAAAGTGGATAGTTTCATCTGAAGTAATAAAATAAGTGAATTTATTATCTAAATACTTAATAATGAAATGTTTTTGACTAAAATAAGGTTGAATAGATGTCATCATGATGAGATAAGACTAGATAAACACACAAGAAAGAAGTGAAAAAAATAATAAAGAGATAAGAAGTGATACAAATAGTATAGATTTGATTGGGTTCAACTAACACAGAAAATAGGTCTTGTAAACAATAAAAGGTCAATTGGGTTTACCCAATATAGTGAAAAGAGGTTAGAAAACAGTGAATAGGGTCTACAAGGTCAATTGAGTTGATCTAGTATAGTGAATAGAGATTGGAAAAAGGTACAGGGTCAATTAGATCAATCCAATATAGTAGAGAGGGAAATTTAAGGAGCCTATAATATATTGTGAACTAAAATAAGATAAATTTTGCAAAAAAATTTGAAAATAAATAACATAAAGGAAACAAATAGTTAATTGGATTAATTTCAGTCAATCTAATTAAAGCACACAACATAAAACCTTGCACCAACATTGGCAAATGCAAGTTTTTACATTACAAAATAAAATTGAGTAAAGAGTAAGTATTCAAATTCAAAAGTAAAGAGATAGATAATTGGTCAACCTAAATGTTAATTAGATTATTAAGATATGAATTTAAATGTGATAGGAAGTGGATATAATCAAGGAACTAGAATGGTAATCTAAAGATGGTTTTAGGTAGTTTGGGTTAAAAGGGATTGCAGTGGCATTGATACATGCTTGGTATTGGGGCCTACCCCCTCACCTCATACATCACAGTGATAAGGGTGTCAAGTGATTAGCAAAAATATACCATTAACCATGCTTTATACTTGACCAGATTATTAAGTTGGCTTCCTTCTTGGTGATGAAATCTAAGTAGGTTGGCCTTGGGTAGAAAAATGTTAAAATGCTTGTTTAGATTTTATGATTTGGTCATGTGTGCATAAAATATAAAATAGTGAACTAAATGATTAATTAAAAACCACCTAATTAAGCTATGTGATCTATTCTAAGCATGCAAGAAATAAGAAAAGAAAGTGTGAGCTAATTACTAGAATAAAAGGTTAATTCCAACTTTGAAACAAGGTACAATTTTGATATAGTCAACAATGTATGCAAAACATATAGAACAGGGTTGATAGGGTTGAACCTATACTATGGAAGTAAGGTCTTAAAATGAACAGGGTTAGTAGAGTCAACCTAGTTATCCAAATAACACACATGACATATAACTGGGTTGGTAATGTAGATCCAATTGAATATGAAAGGGTATTTTTGAAGACTAAAACTTATAAAAGGAAAGATTGTAAATAAAGATACAAAGAGAAAAAAAGGAACCTTGGTAGACTAGAGATGCAAAGAATGAGGATTATTGTTAAATAACTTTGATATATGCTTACACATTATACTAAATGTGTCATTAGGGTTGATTAAGATTTATTAAAACTTAATACTAAGTGTTAAAAAATGTACAATGTCAACTGGGTCAACCTAGTAGTCTAGACTAGATGTTTGAAAATTAAAAAAACCTATACTAGGTCGATTGTGTCGATCTAATAGCTTGTACCTAAGATTATGCACATAGAATTTAGATACTAGGTCGACAGAGTTGATTCAATATGGAAAATATATGATAAAAATAATGATAAAAGAATGAAAGAAATGAAATAAGGTAAAAAAATCCTATAAGGGTTAGTTCACATCAGGTTCACCAAAATGTATGCAATCAAAAATTCATCATGTCTATAAATCAATCATGGCTTAGAGAAATAGAGCATACCTACACTTTCGATTAGGAATACATTTGTTAAGTAATAACATGACCAATATGGGGATCTAATAGACCTAATTAGGGGATCAATTTTCACAATAAACCATGATGGAAGGGTTCTAAAGCCTATAATCTAACACAATCATGTAACAACCCTAAAATATTCCTAGGTTTAATGTTCACTCTATTCTAATAAAAAGGAAAGTAAATATAATCTAGTGCTCACCAAATCTTATGGCACAAAGTTGGGGTTAGAAATAAAACAAACTAAACTAAACATGCATAAAAGACATATACTCATGTCAATGTATACAAAATATTAATACATGGAATAAAGAATCACAACTACATTGTCTATCTACTCTTATAGAGGAGAATTAAAATTAGGAATACTTCCTTAAAGATGAACCTACCAGTCCTCAATATCTCCCTTGGTCAAGGTGCTTTGAAAGATATTTTTTTGGTATGCAAGGATAACAAAGATAAATCAGTTCTAGGCTACACAACCTATTTATGCATTCAAAATACTTCTCCATAAGACAATATCCATATCTCCAAAGAAAATATGGAACCCTAAGCTTTATTCCTCAAGTATAATGGTTAATAAGTAGGTGGTCATTCACACTTATTATCCTTTAATTCATTTCTTACAAATGGTTATAAATTAACTTGTATATATAGGTCTATCTTACCCTAAATACTTTTCAATATGTTAGTTGTACAGGTTTGACCCAATCAACCCTTTGTGTTTTTGAGGGATAACTCACTAGGTCCTGAGCTAGGTTGGTCAAATGGATGATGAAACTCCTAATGAAAAATAACCTTAAATAGTACAAGGTCAACCCAATCAACCTTGTACAATAATTAGAGGTTGAAAACTATACAAGGTTAACCTAGTTGACCTAGTATAGTCAACTAGTGAAAGGGAATCAAGGTAAGAAACAAGGAGGATAAAGCATGCTAGATGTTTAGAATGGGTAAAATTTAGAAGAATAAGCTTATGGTAAATGGTTTTAGGAGATAAGTGTTTAAATGTCAAGTGGAAAAAGGAACAATAATATTATGAAGCATTAATGGTCTACCCACCCCTTTCCTAGTACACCCCTTAAGACATGCACTTAGAGAGATTGAGACTCGATGGATTCTTGCAAGATACAAAGTGTCAGTAATCAATAAAAGTTTTGAAAATATTATGTGTATATAGGATCCACTAGACTTGGTTATGGGATCATTTATCATAATAGACTATGCTAAGGAGGGTTCTAAATCCTCCTATATAACACGATCATGCAATAACCCTAAGGGGGTCTTAGGTTTTGATATTTCACCTAAACTAATAATAAGTAAATCTAATCTAGTGCTCACCAAAGCTTGTGGCATAACATGGGGGTTAATAAACAATCAAAACATGTACAAGAGAATCTTAATTAATCTAAGTATGAGTAAGGCCCTAATATATAAAATATGAAGAGTAATATTATGTGGAGCCAATACTTATGTTACTTTTATCTACTAAAGAGATTATCAAATTTAGAGAATACTTACTTGAATGTGAACCCATCAAGATTCAATCTCTCCCTTGGACAAAGGGGATTCACAAGAGGTTGACGTGGTTTGTAAGGATAACTAAGAAAGGCCAAAGCATCCAATACTTATCCATAAAATTAGATTCTCCAAGTAGAAACCCTAATCTAAGACTCCTTAAGTAGAATGGTGGAATATAATATTGTAAATAACTACAAAAAAAATAATAAATCTTGATTTCATATAGAAATAATGATGAAATGATCTTGTATTTATAGGTATATTTGACCCTTGACCCTTCTAAAAATCTTAATTAACATGGTCCACCCAGTCGACCTAGCACAATTTTGGACAATTATTTACTAGATATCGAGCTAGGTTAGCCAAATGCTAACCTAATTACTAAGTGAAAATATCCTAAAATTGTATAGGTTGACCCAATTAGAACTATACTGATATGTTTAACACAATACTACAAAAATAGAAATATATAATATGATGATAAAATGAAAGAATGAAGTAAAACCTACAAGGGTTTGGTTCACGTCAGATTCACCATAATGTATATAAAGAAAAAATTAGTTGACCTATCAATCAATCCTAGCTTGGAGAAGATAAATACTACTACACTTTCAATTTTTGATACATTAGACATTTTGGGTCATGACCAAGATGGATTTTCTATACCTAACCAAGGGATATCTTACCATAATAACATCACTAGAGAGGGTTTCAAAGCCTCTATTCAAGCAATACCATGCAACAGCCCTAGCTAGGTCCTACATTTTCATATTCACCAAGTAGATGACTAGTAAATTAAAATCTAATCTAGTGATAACTAAAGCTTGTGGCACAAGGTGGGCATAACAAACATAAAAAGTAATCATGCATAAGAGAATCCTAATTAAGTTATGTATATATAAAACCCTAATTTATGGAGAGAGAAATATATTCAAAAGTAATTACTTATGTTACTTTTATCTACTAAAATAGAGGAGTAAAGTTAGAGATACTTACCTTGAAGATGAACCCGTCTAGACTCAATCTCTCCCATGACCAAAGGTGTTTTACAAGAGTTTTTTATGGTTTGTAAGGATCACTAAGAAAGGCTTAAGCATCTAAGACTTTTACATAAGACAAGATTCTTATCCAAGTATATACCTTAAGCAATAACTCCTCAAGTAGTATGGTTGAAGAGCATATTGTAAAGAAGTGAAAATGAAAAATTAAATCTATTTTGTCTTTCTAGTAAATGGTAAAATGAATGTGTATATATAGTTTAATCTAACCCTAAACTTTTCTAAATTTTTAGCTTACAGGGTTAGCCCAATTCGACTCTGTATTTTTATTTATAAAAAAAAGTTAGGTCTTAATCTAGGTCTGCCAGAGTTGACCTAGACCTGTAACATTCTTTTAACAAATAAATATAGTGTTGGCCTAAGCTAAAAGTGTATGCTAAATGTCAAAAATGGGTTTTAGGCTTAGAAAGGGGATAAGTAAGGCAGTGAATTACCTGGAAGAGTGTGTAAAAGAGGAGGAAATGATTAGGGAAGTGTATAGGAGAAGGTTAGATTGATAACAAGTGGTGGTATAAGGGACAACAATCCTAAAAATTACTAATGGTCTACCCACCCCTTTCCTTGTGTACCCTTTAAAGTGTGCACTCAAAAAGATTGAGACTCGATGAGTTCTTACAAGAGAAAAGCATTAGTAATTGATAAAGATTAAAAATATGATGTGTATATAGGAAGCACCATTAGTGGAGCCCAAAACACAAGAGGAAATTGGATGGGAGTCCACTGATGAGGATGTAGAATTATAGATAGAAAAAATATTGAGCCTCTAGGACTCAAAGGGAAAGGAAGCATTTCATAACCAAACATTAAGTGAACTAACACTCCCTTCAATTTCCATTACCCTTATTATTTATCATATTCCATTTCTACTATTAGTTCATTTTATCATGTTTCATTTAGTCTTCCTATCCCCCTCCTCTATTAGTCCCCAAGGTGGATGTTGTTCCTATTTAACCCCGTATTCAACCAACTCTACTAGTTCCAAAGGTAGAGGATTTCTCCTCTACTCTTGTATTTCCTACTTCCTTAGTATTCCTCTAATTACTTCTTCTACATTCATTCTTACTATTCCTATTATTATTCCTTCCACTACTATTCTAACCCACATAATAACTAAAAGAAAATCCACAAAGAAGGCAAGGTGAGTAGTATCAAGTTCCCAACTACATGTTTCATTTATATAGTTAAGTCTACCAATTCCCACTCCTTGTCCCTCTCAAGACACAATTATGATAACCACTAGGAAGGTTGAGAATAAGAAAAATATAGTTTACATAGTCCATCCACTACCACAATATGGTGGAGTGGACTTGTCTAAAATCATCTAGCCTTCACTCCCTAATCACCTTATATAGAAAACTCTGAGGCATACATTAGGGGAGATATTAGGTGAGACTATAACTTTAGACACTCAACCCATGGATCTAGCCCAACTAGTCCTCCCACAATGGGTAATAGACATTCAATCAGTAGCTTCTAAAATGTCTAATATAGTAATTAGATAATTACCCACTTTAAGCTCAGTATTTCAAAAATCTACTAGGAGTGTATAGAGGGTCAAAAAGAGGAAGTTGGAAGATGAGACTAGAATAAAAATCATAGTGGATGAGAGGTATTAAATTTTCACCTTATCTAAGAGGAAGGACATAAAATTGGGGAAACTCCCATATATAGAGGATTTAAATCCTATCTTAAAACACAAACATATGATATAGTAGAGATACACAAAGGAATTGAAATGGTGAGGAGATATCTAAAGCAATAACTAGAAAAAATAAGAGAATAAAAACAAGCTATCCATTTTATAGTCCAAATATAAATGGATGTCCAGAGTGATGCATCCAAATTATATGATACTATTAAGGTTATTAGTGAAATGAGGGTAGAATTGACACCCCATATAGTAGAGACTACTAAATAAATTAATTATTTGAAAATATATGAGAATAAATTAAAATTTATTATTATTTTTATAATTGTCAAAGCATATACACACATGATGGCACCATTCGAGGCTATAAATTCACTCAACTTAGTGGTCACTAGGTTACAAGAGGCTAGGGAGTGGTTTGAAGCATATAAGGTAGTAATGCCTAAGTACACAAAACATGAATCTATCACTTGGCATATTTTGGATGAACTAAAGCTTTCATAGGCTAAATATTCCATAGGGAGACTTATTAGTAAGAAATTTTTTGACCAACTCTTATAAAAAGCTTCACAAAACTTCAAATAAAATATATAAAGGAAGACCTTATAGGAAATAAAATCCAAGCTCAATTTTTATAGGAAAAGGTCACTAATACTGAGATTTTTATAAATAACTTCAGGACTATAAAGGTTGAACATGTAATACTCCTAGAGCATGTAAAAAAGGTACATAGGCCTCTAGTCCTTAACAAGGACATAATCATATATAGTATGACATTGATCATAAGAACTATCAAGATTTATAAGTGAATAATAATGTTAGCACTTTAACTCCTAGTTCAACACAAGTGTCCACTTTATCACCTCCAAAAACCTCACCCACCATGTAAGCACCTATTAAACCTTGAGTTGAAGGCCAATTTTGTATGTATACATTCAAATAATACTTAATTTTGAACTCATACTTTACTTACACTTACAGCATACATATAAAGTTGTATGAACTATTTTTAAGCATGCACACTTTGCATCACTTTGTACAACCCAACTAATTTTAACATAAATTTAATTAGCTATGAGCATTCAAAACATGCAAATTTAAGGCTAAAATTAGAATCGAGGTTCTAATTACATCATGTAACCATGAGTTCACATCCACTTGGAGTATGAGGTGTCCCCTCCCCAAGTCTATATATTTATGTAATTTCACATTCCAAAGGGTTGGAATATTTTATCAATATAAGAAGAAATCAATTTTGGTTGTTATGCAATTGCATCGGTGTTCTCTCCTTTCATTCTTGTGATATTAAGGTTTTTCTTTTATACTTGTAATAATACATTAATTTGAAGTGTGAAAAATATATGGATAAATTATAATTATTTTATAAATGTATGATAACCATAAATATACAAAAGATATTGAAATTTCATAGATTTCATTGGTTAATTAAGTAGTTAGTCCAAACTATGTTAATTTTCTTAGTGTGTAGAAGTGCTTTCTTTTGGTATAGTTTTCTAAGTGTGTGCAACAACTACCTTTGATGCCTTCTTGGTCCAAGTTTTAAAATTACAATTAGGGATGTGTAGAAGTAACTCTAAAGGGAGAAACCTTAAGTTGAGACCATCAATTTCCATATAACACTCCTCTAAAGACTTCATAATTGTGTTTGCCTATGAGTTTACAATAACTGTAAGCAGTAAACACTAGTTTTGAAAGCACTTTTCCACTAAGAAACTAGCCTATAAATTGACACTTTGAGATTAGAGAACCTTTTTCTACTCTACCCTTCCCTCATTTTATAGTTTATTTAATTTATATCTACCCACTCTATATTAGGTATCACCCATCCATTCCACTCACTTAGATTAGATTTCTATACTAGGATTCATTTCACTACAAGAACACCTAGTTGACAACCTACATGTTATGCTTTATATTCCACCACAAGGTTTTTTAACCCATACCTAAAACTCATTTCCTAGAGTGGAATTTACCTCCATTGAGATCGTAAAATGTGATAGGATACCTATATAAATTTTAGATTATGCACAAGACCCACCTCAATAGGTTTTATTTCTCTCCCCATCACAATTAGACCCAAACAAATTTGTAATAAACTTATGGTACATGATCTTCCTTCCATCCATGGAATCATTGTATGAGATTTATCACATGTTTTAGTAGCCAAATATCAAATTTATCCATAGTGTCAAATGTTATAAGCATGAATCAAATCCAAAGCCTTAGAACATCTAACTTCCAAATCTTAAATCTCAATACTGCATTCTATGATTTCTCATATTAATATTCCTCCTCTTTTAAAATTCTTAAACATGCATTATAATTTACATGTCACTCTTATAAATTATAATGATGATGAACTAAATAAATTGCAAAACATTTACAATACCATTCTATTACCCACTATATAGTGGGATGAATCCCTCCTTATTTGTTTCCACAAGACCACACCATTCTATAAATTGATGATATTACTGATAGTCTTCCCCCATGAAATGCATATGAATCCTCTTATACATAAGAATATTTAAATTGTAATGAATATGTGGGTATCCAAACTCTTTCAATATCCTTTATCCATGTCTCCTCATAATTTCAATAACATAGTTGTATCCACTATGGATATCCCTAATAAAATTTATGCATGCACTATTTCCACCTCTTATGATGATGCTTACATTAGGACCCAAAACCAATCATGAGAATTGTATGTAATGCATTATTAAAAGACCTAAGATAAATGCATGTCTTCAACCATAATGTTCATGTCATTAATATATCATTTGATATTGAATTAGAACCCTAAGGTTATGTACCCCTACTAATCCACCCTTGAGATATAATTCATGAGTTTTCTAATAAAATTTTAATATTACAACATATGATGGTATTGATCAACTTGACACTATTCAACCCACTTTTTTAGATATAAATGATGTCAAATAGGTAGATACTATTCACACTATTTCTCATCTTTTTTACTATGTCAACCAACCTAATATAGTTTAATCATCAATATCTAATTGATAGAGATGGTTTAGTTATACATATGATTAACACATAAAACAATTATAAATCATTGAATTGAATACATAAATATATTCAGGCTCATTGATAATAATATTATATTTTAATCTCTTAAAAAACCATATGAATGATTAAAATTATATAGAAAATGACATTCCTATATTCAGGATGATATATCCCTACAAACTCTCAACTAAATAATCACCCGAATCTCCTTCAAACCTATATGTGTAATATTTTTATAACATATAACAATATACAACTGACTAAACCAACTATTAACTTACTATATGGTAATTACTATTTAGTAAATACAAATTTACCTAACAGTAAAACATAAATGGGATCACTAACATTAGGTTATCACTAACATTCCCTCCCTTAGTGAGAAAATAGAGAAGACATCATCTTATAATACAAATCTCACAAAAAAATCACATGATAGTTTTTTTAGTCAGCTAATCATCAACCTACAAACATCAGATGGTTTTATGCTCAATTTGACAACAACCTACAAACATCATATGGTTTTACACTTGATTTACCACCAACTTACATACATAAGATGGTTTTACATGTGGATAACCAATAATAAACAACATCTAAAAGGTTTTACAGGTTAACCCACAACCTGCACAATACTAAAACATTCTATTAGTCCTCATCATTATTTTTACCTCAAGGGGAAATACAAAAATAAATGCTCACTTATTTCAATAATTGAATAGGTATGTACTTTTATTCTTATTTACACACACATAGTGGAAAAATATGAAAAGCACACCACACATAATATATGTCACCAAATCATTCTGGGCCCTATCATTAGTGATTAATGAGAGGCTTTGGAACCTCCTTCCTCCATTTCCTTTAACCTCCAGTCGATGAAGCTACTTCACTTAGCAAATAATGTCATGAAGCTTAGGTCCATGATTTTGAATGGAATAGTGTCCCACGCCCCCCCCCCCCCCCCCCCCCCCCCCACCCATAGTTTGGATGTCATGTACAAGATATAATGCATCCTTTACAAGAATGGATTTTTTGACTTGACTCTTTTGACATATTAAAATGACATATTGGACTAGATTCAAATATTTTTAATTTTTAACTTTGATGACTAAATTTTTTATTTTGAATTTTTAGTGAACCATAACTTAATAAAAATATGAAATTCACCTACTTGAAAAACTTTATTGACTCTAAAAACATACACTAATTTATTTGAACCAAAAATCATCTTAAAAATATTGATTTGAATCAACATTGTCACACTATATAATAACCCAAATATGACCAAGTAACCAAATATTACACAATATAACATGCTATAAAGACTATGAATATATAAAACAAACTAAAGAGACTTATAAAACTTACACATTATTAAATAACTATATACCTAACCTCATGGGTAGAAGGTTATATTGTACGAGGATAAAATTAACCATGATTTGATTGAAATGTCTCTTCAAAACATTGAAATCTTCCTTTTAGTTGAATTTAGTTCTAGTCATGATTCACTCCTAGTCAAGAAAGTAAGCAGAGAAAAGTTACAAGTTAGATATTGGTTTAATAGGCCAATCCATGAGGAAGATGGAGTCACTATGTTCTATGCAAACAAGAGGAATGTCTTGAAATGTAGATGGACATTGACTAATAAAGACCACAAATTATGTATGGAATATTCACAACAAAGATAAAAAAAAAATAACATACAAAACCATACTAGTGAACATTCACCTCTATAACAAATTGTGCCAATATTTGAGGCTTTGAATATGATATAATTGAATATGATAGCAGGTAGAATGAATATGCAAAGAGACTACATTATGGCAGGCATATAGATTTATCTCATATTCAATACAAATAGAAACACAAGTAGCTTCCATGCTGATGTCAGATAGAGACATGACTAGGTGGTTAGGATAGAAATCCCATTAGGTTTTCTAAAATGCAAATCAAATCAAGCATGAATAAATGTATATATCATTTGATAGAAATATTTCTAGGACCAAATCAGATAAGTGCATTCTCATATTTTAGATGCCAAATTTAGAGAGAAAACTAAACTATATAAATATTATATTGGAAACAACAAATGGCATTCCATGCTTTTATTTCATAAGAGTCCTCAACTTTTGTAGGTTCAAATTTGATACAAGTTGGTTTCAAAATTGATAAGTATAGAGTGTTTTAATAGAGCTAATGGATAGGTTTTACCATGAAAATTTGACTACAACCTATTTGATAATGGCAAGGATGATAATTCCAAAGGCAATGACAATGTTGGGAGAGACTTCTAAGTGGTATTAATTTTTTATGTAAATGATAGCCATCTCGATACACCAAATGCCACTGATAACTATCAATGCTACTATGTTCAATATATTTTCCTTATATCAACAAATAAATATTTGATGTAGATGTAGGCATATAGAAGAATAGAATAGCTAATAATTTGAAATGTAGAGAAGATTTAAACATAAATGTTTACATAGAATATTATAACTGTATTCTATCAAAGTCTATAAAAACATAAAATATATACAAAAATCTATCTTAACATAACTAAATACCATCTTAGGACTCTCATTATTTATAGGGAGAAGACTATAAATGTCTTTGATACTAGATGATAAAGGTGGTTTAGTTCTACACATGATTAACACATACAATAATGCTAAATCATTGAATTGAATACATAAAGATATTCAGGCTCACTATTATTATTATTATTATTATATTTTACTCTCTTAAAAAACCATATGGATGATTATAATTATATAAGAAATGGCATTCCTATATTCAGGGTGATATATCCCTATAAACTCTCAACTAAACAATCACCTGAATCTCCCTCAAATGTATATGTGTAATATTGTTTTAGATTGAGGTAAAAGTAGGTTTTGAAGGGGCCCCGAAACCCTTTAACAGAGAACAAGATAAGAACATCTAAGCCCACAGGCAATGCCTAGAAAACACTACATTGAGGTAGCAAAAAACATGTTTTAAATGGTCCTGAAACCAGAAGAGACATATCCGATCAAAACCCAGAAATAGAAGTCTGGTAGTACAACAAACAAAAGCTAACAAAAGGAGAACAAAGATTAGTACCAGTTTCTTAACCAACAAGAAGGACCAGATTATTCATCCAGTTCCAGTATCAAGTTCATGCCTTCTTTTCCTTTCAAATCAGTTTCCTGGGTGGTAACCTCCAGCAAAGCTCCTTTTTGTATATCTTTCTTTCTGGAACTTTGCCTTGTCCTTTTGCTAGGACCCTCAAGTGCTTTAGTCTCCTCATTGGCTCGTTTACCTATATTGATAGCAGCTGCACAAATATTGGACATTACTTCCTCCATTTTCTTTCTGTTGTCCTTTATTAGTTCTCGGAGGTTGTTTTCGTAAGCTTTGAGCTTGACAGGGATCTCGCTTAACTAATTTTCCATGTTATTTACTTTGTTCCAAGCAGCTTTCAGAGAATCTTCCAATGTTTCTGCTTTTCTCTTGAGATCAATGATCTCCTTACACAACCAAGAATCTAATTGGGAAGAAGACTCAGCTTTACAGTTAACCCAAGTCATAGGAGTGTTTATTTCATCATTCTGATTCTTCCCTCTCCAATCCTCAGACTTTTTATTGGGGCTATTCCTGGCTTCTTCAAAGAAGTCTTCTTGACTCTTTTGTTCCCACTCATTGATTCCATCTTGAATTTCCTTCTCCATGTTTTGAATGTCTTCCTGGACAGAGATTTCCTTTTCATTCTTAGAAGTTGGGTCCTCACCATGATCTTCTTGAACAATGTCATCCTCCGCCTCTTTTTGGTTTTCCTCTGTCTCTTTTGTTCTGGTAGCAGAATCCTCATCTGTATTGACTTTATCTTTTTCAATTTCCTCAAATACTTCTTTATCATTACTAGAGTTGGTGTCCCAACTCTCAGTTCCATCTTCTTCCTCTGAAATTTCCTCCTCGGGTTCTTCAATTCTCTCCCGACCCCTTTCTTCTTCAACATTCTGTTTATTAGGACTAGGGGTCTTAATTTTTCCTCTTCTACTTACATTTTCATTCTTTTTATTCCCTGGTAACTTATTTTTCCCCTGTTTGGGATACTTAACCAGTGCCCTATTCTTGCAATAGCCTTCAATAAGTAGAATAAGGCCTTCGTGTAGAATAGGGCGTAAATCCTTTTTCCTATGAGCATAAAGGCTTTGAATCAGGGAGTAGCAAAGATAGAAAGGAAAAGACAAGCTAACCTTATGCCTGAAGTGGTTGAGGAAGACAAAATGGAACTTATGCACTCATTTGCTTCTTCCGTCCAGGATGAAGTACTCCCTTATACAGCTTAGGACGTCCCTCCAAATCCCTTTAATCTGGTCCAGCTCATAAAAATCCCCATTTTTGACCAACTTCTGCTCCTTCTCATCCATTTTGGGGAACTTACAAAATGCCTTATTCAAAATGCTGGTCTGCTTTGAAAATTTGAGTCCTTCCATTGGCAACCCTGTAACCTCAACAAGAAAATCCTCAGTTAAATTTACAGTTATACCATGCAAGGTGACCTTGTCGTCTGACCAATTTTTGAAGAAGGCCATCGTGATATGTGATTTAGAGCCGTGGAGTCTTTCCATGTAGCTCGTAACATTTCCTTTCTGCAAAATTCTCCATACTTGATGTTTCTCTCTCCATTTTGCACAGCTCTTGGGCTCCTGTTTACGGGGTTCTCCCTTCCTTTCACGCACCATACTCATTTTCTTTGAATCCCAATTACTATGGATATTACCTTGGATCCTCCTTCTATCAAGTTAATTGGGACATCAACTTTGTTTATGGCTTTTCAGGATCCGCTTCTCCCACTTAAAGGCCTTACTCTTTAATAATTGGGTTCCTTTCCCCGTGCTGCCTCTCCTCCTACTCATTAAGATTTTATTACACTCCAATCCTACCTTCTTTCACATGTGTGGCATTGAGAAGAATGATCGCCCTTAAATCCATGTTCCTTACTAAGGTTTCATCCCACCTCGCTTTTTGCCCCTCTCGGATAGCACAATTAGCAAGCCAATCTACAACACCATTGGCTTCACGGTAGGTATGGGTGATTTTTATTTCTTCAAATTTATTCAAAAGAGTTTTCATCTCCTTTACCTTATCCTCTATGGTCCAAGACGCAATATTCTTATTATTAAGGATATTTATAATATTCAAAGAGTCCCCTTCAAGCCACAATTTGGAATATCTCGAGTCCACATCTAATTTAAGGGTCTGGAGGGCAGCTGTAGCTTCGACAATGTGGCAGTTAGTTATACCAATGGGAATTGTGATAGCATCAATAACCATTCCCACATGGTTTCTCAGAACACCACCACAACCAGCATTCCCTGGGTTCCCTTTTGCTGCACCGTCAAAGTTACCTTTAATCCAATCTTGAGGTGGACTAATCTAAGTAACACCTGATCTGGGGTTATCAGGTTTACCAAGATTAAAATCCTTCCTCAGGGGATTATCCACATTGAGATTATAGCTTAGATTTTTTTGAGAAGAAAAATTTTCCTTTAGAGCTCTAATGATGTTCTGGCCAACCACCCATCCAGGGAGCTCTTTGTTTCTGAATATTCGGTTATTTCTTTCCTTCCATATTCCCCACCAGATATGGGGAAGAGTAATTTTCCATAAGAAGAGAACTTCAGGATTCTTTGAAGGGCAATACCAACTTTTGAGAGAAAGTTCAACATTTTTTTGGTGAATCCATGTAATGCCCCATAGATTGAGAACCTCCTTCCAAACAAGCTAAGTGAAGGAACAGTTCACAAACAGATGATCTCTATCTTCAAGGTCTCTCTTACACAGAATACACCTGTTAACAATATTGATTTCGCATTTCTGTAAATTATCCAGAGTCAAAATTTTATTTTGGAGAAGGGTCCAGAAAAAGAACTTGATTTTAGGAATGAGCCCCTTAATCCAGGCTCTTGTCCATAACGGTTTTTTACCATTTCCCTTGGAGATGAAGATGGAAGAGACTTTAAACTGTCCACTTGGCTCCTGATTCCAAACAATTTTATCTTCTTGATTAGGATATAGGGATATAGCATTTAGGGATAATTGAATATCCTTGAGATCTTGATCATAGTCAGTGAGGTTTACCCAAGTGTTTTTCTGCCAGTATTGATTAACCATTATGCCCACTCTTTGTTTACATCTTTCTATAACATCTTTATCTTGGATTTCTTCCTGTAAGGGTTTACCTCTTACCCAAATATTAAGACCCAATAAAAGAAAATATGGAAGGTTAAAGAAGACTATCAAAAGATAGGGAAGCCTCAAGAGGCCTTAGCTGACCTACACACAGACAAGGTTATTCCTACTGCTTTAGTAGAAGCGGATGACCCTAATATAACAAATGTCCTAACGGAAGAAAAGGGGAAGGGAACTGAGGACAAAGTATTAGATCTTTTATCTGAAGAAGAGGTTATTATTTCTACTCAGAACTCTCAAAGCTTAGAAATTCAAGTTTCAAAGATGCATGATAATGAAGAATTAGAGGAAGGAGAAGTAGATCCTGAAAGAAGAAACACTATAGAAGAAGTAGAGGCTGAATTGAGCGAAGATCAGCTTGGGGAAAAGCAGGAGGAACCAAAGGTCGAAATTACTACTCCAGCTAAAGAGGTCCTCAAGGCAGAAGAAATGGTTGAAGATGGAAAAAACTCAAAAAACCAAAAGATTAAAGGAGAGATAAAGAACAATTCTAACCACATTATGACAAGAAATGGTGGAGCGAAATTTAATAGCTCTTAAAGGAGTAAAGGAGGAAAAGAATCTGGAACACAAGCCAAATTAAAATTGGATGTAGGTTCCTCAGAAAACCCTGGGAAAAAATCTACTAAGAAGAATAGAGAACTGGAAAGCAAGCTCAATATAGCAGATGGAAAGCAGAAAACTATGGGGCAATATATGAACAACAACAAAAAGAAATGAAGATTCTTAGTTGGAATATAAGGGGACTAAATAGCCTTCTTAAAGTAGATCTAGTTAGGAATTTTGTTAGAGAGAAAAGGACAAACCTCCTTCTGCTTCAAGAAACTAAAATGAGTAAGGAGAAAGCCGAACAGATCAAAGACTTTAAAAATTACACTTTTAAAGCAAGTAGCTCTAAAGGCGCTTCGGGAGGTACTGCGATATTATGGAGAAAAAATCTTTTTTCTGGTTCTATTTTGATGAAAAGTAAAAAAATTTTGGTGGTTAAATTAACAAATGTTGATCAAAAGGAAAGTTGGTATGTTGTAAATATTTATGCTCCTAATATAAGGAATGAAAGGAAAAAGGTATGGGAAACGCTCTCAAAGCTCAGAAGGAAAGATCACTGTGGGCGTTGGATTATAATGGGAGACTTTAATTTCCCTCTATATGATTATGAGAAAATGGGTGGTAATACAATTCAAATGGAAGGGAGAATTGACCTCATGGAGTTCATAAGCAAAGAAGGTTTAATGGATGTGGAGCTCCAAGGAATTCAGTACACCTGGAGCAATAAGAGACTGAACAAGGAATGCATACATGCCAAGCTTGATAGGGCTCTCATCTCCCCAAATTGGATAAAAGACTATAATTGCAAGTTGGAAGCACGCCATAGAATAGGCTCAGATCATTTCCCTCTAATATTCTTAGCAGATAAACTAAACCAAAAAAAGAATCATCCATTCAGATTTGAAAAGATGTGGCTGCAGCATCCATAGTTTGAAGACAAAATAAAAGAGTGGTGGAATATCTCTATAGAGGGATCAACTCTCTTTCGAGTTGTTTCCAAACTCAAAAATGTTAAAAAGAAAGTAAAGAAATGGAATAAGGACTATTTTGGAAATATCTTTGCGGAAAAGAAGATCATCAAGGAGAATATCAGAAGAATATAGGATAAAATCTAGCAATATGGATATACTTCTGAATCCCAAAGAGAAGAAAGCAAACAATTGGTACAGTACCAAGACATAATAACTAAGGAGGAGATTTATTGGAGACAAAGATCAAGGGTGCAATGGTTGAAAGAAGGAGATAAAAATACTAAGTTTTTCCACCTTTCCACTCTGAAACACAGAGTGAAAACACATATCCATCATTTGAAAAAAGGAGCTCAGAAGATAACAGAGGAAAAGGAAATTAAGGAGGAAATGATTTCATTTTTCTCCTCCCTGATGAAGGCAGATAGTAACATCGACTTGAAAAGTCAGGCTGATATTCTGAGTAATTCCCCCATTGATCACGAAGGAGTAGAATAATAGGTTATGTTCTATACCTAAGGAGGAGGAAATCTTTAAAGCCTTAAGATCTCTTGGAGGAGAAAAAGCTCCTAGACCAGATGGTTTCCCCATGTTCTTTTTTCAAAAGCTCTGGAAATTTATAGGAAAGGATGTCAGTAACACGGTAAAGGAGTTTTTTGGAGCTAAACAGATGCTGAAGGAAATTAATGCCACTTTTCTATGCCTTATTCTGAAGAAAGTAGGTGCAGATAGCCCTGATCAGTTCAGGCTGATAAGTTTGTGCAACTCTCTCTATAAGATAATCTCCAAAGTACTTACGACCAGACTTATCCTTGTGATCCCCTTGATAATTGCTGATCAGCAAAATGGATTCATTCCTGGCAGACAAATCCTCAACTCAGTTATAACGGTGCATGAGAATATTCATTCACTTCTCAAATCCAACACTAAGGGTTTCTTAATGAAAGTGGATATAGCTAAAGCATATGACAGGGTGGATTGGCATTTCCTTTCTAAAAGCCTTATTGCCTTTGGCTTTGAACAAAGAGTGGTTGATATTATCAAACAATTGATATCTACTACTTCTATAGCTGTGTTGGTAAATGGGACCTCGTCTCATTTTTCAATCTGTCTAGGGGATTAAGACAAGGGGATCCTATATCCCCTATTCTATTTATTATCATGGCAGATAGTATGGGATGATACCTTGGGGACTTGGTTCATAGAAGCCAGTATAAAGGTTTGAGACCCTCTTCACATCCTTTAGTTTGCTCCCATGGTCAATTTGTGGACGATACTATTTTCATGGGACAGTCTGAAGTTACTGAAGCAAGAACTCTTAAGGAAGCAATTAATTTGTACACCTCTGCCTTTGGACAACTGATAAATTGGAATAAAAGTGTAGTTTTCTTCACTAATACCCCTGTTTATAGACAGAACAAAATTGCTAGAATTCTTGATTGCTCTATAGGCTCTTTTCCTTCCATTTACCTTGGTCTCCCTTTTGGATTGAAAGCCCCTGAAGCTTTTTGGGAAGGTCTTATTAATAAATTTAGTAAGAAGTTAGCGGGATGGAAAGGCTGTCTCCTAAGCCAAGGAGGAAAGTTAACTCTCCTCAAAGCTAGTCTTCAAAGTATACCCATGTATGCTTTGAGTCTTTTCAAAATCCATTCTAAATTCGCTGAGGCACTTGAAAAAATCCAAAGAAACTTTCTTTGGTCAGGTTCTGAGGAGAAAAGGAGAATGCCTCTTATTGCATGGGATAACATTTGCAAATCGGTTAAGGATGGCGGACTTGGTATGAGGAAAATAAGAAGTATGAATATTGCCCTTTTAGCTAAACAGGGATGGAGGGTCTATCAGGAAAATAAAGAATGGAGTAAAATATGGAAGCATAAGTATTTATTTAAGGCATAGTCACTTCATGACTTCTTTACTACTCCAGATATTTCTCATCCGTTTGTTATTTGGGGGGCAGTCCAGGGAACAAAACATGTTCTTGAAGAAGGAAGTTCATGGAAAGTAGGTAATGGTAAAAAGGTGAAATATGTGTAATATTGTTATAACATATAATAATATACAATTAACTACCCAAATAATAATAACCAACTATTAACTTATTATATGGTAATTACTATTTAGTAAATAGTAATTTACCTAATAGTAAAAAGACAAATGTGAGCATTAATGTTAGGTTATTACTAACACTAATTGCATCTACCACACCCAAGACTTGGTTGATATATTTATTTTTGACTCATCACTTATAGTAGCCTATGCTAACCAATTTTATATAGTTGATCTTATACCTATTACTTATAACATTATTAAATAACTCATAAAAGTTTCACCTAACATTATTGTACTAGACTATATTGATCAATTTGATGCAATTAAATCAAAATCTCTACCTTATACTCAATCTCCCAACATTACCTTAGATGATAAGGCTACTACCATTAGATAAATGAATTCTAAGTTTGATAAAAAAAAAAGGTAATCAAATTTTGAATCTTGAAGTATATGTTTAATACTATGGATCTGTACCCACACATACCAGTGATGAAGCTATATTATAAATACTCTATGCTATAGAACTTAAACTTCCACACTAACACCATAATCTTTACCATTTTTAGAAAAAGGATCCTTATTTCAATAATTTTGTTGCTAGATTTATTTCAACACACATCATGTCTCCAATCTTCTTCCATATCCATATCATTTCCAAGATGGAAATGGCATTCTTACTAAATAAATTGTTGCATATTAATTATGGTACCATGGCCACTTCTCAACCCATTCTTATCTCTAAATAACATTGTCCTAAAGAACATGACAAATATATCCTTTTTGTTATAAATATCATGAATCCTTTGCTTGTGAATATGAAGACATGCCTGGTATTGATCCTAGTATTATGGTTCATATCATTATCACTTATCCTGATACAAAACTCATGCATCAAAAGAATTGTAAATTACCTATTAATATTTTTACCTTATATCATAAACAAATCATCAATATTATTGATTCTAAGTTCATCAAACCTATAGATTACTCAGAATGGGTTTCTAACATTATTCCTATTCACAATAAAGTCACTATGGCAATTCAAATATGTATAGAATCTCAAAATATTAACTTAACATGTTCCAAAGATAATTTCATTTACCATAAATAGATGCCATTTATGATTCTATGTTATCTATGAAATGTTATCTCTCATGGATGGTTTTTATGAATATATTCAAATTAATATTTCTCCTAAAGATCAACATAAAACTAATTTCACCACTAAATAGGAAACTTATTATTACATTAAAATGCCCTTCAACCTCAAAAATGTTGGAGCTAATTATAAACATACAATGACCCATATATTTCATTAACTCTTCATAAAATACTTAAAACTTATGTGTATGATATTATTTCCAAATATAAGCATCATGAAAATAATCTTAATGATCTTGATATTATCTTTGATTGACTCATAAAAAATGTGGTTAGACTTAATCATTAAAAATTCTTGGTGTTGCTTCTAACAAACTCTTAGGATTTCTAGTATCCCCTAAAAGGGTTGATGTCTATCCCAAAAAAATAAAATCTATAGTCAACATTCCTATTCATTGTTCCATTCTAGATATATGAACATATCTTGTTAAACTTAGGGAAATTTGATGATTTATTCTTGAGATGGCTTATTGGTAAATTCACTCCTTAAGAAAGGTATTACTCTTGAATGGACCGACACATGTCAAAAATATTTATATTGCATGAAAGAATCATTACTTAATTTATTACTTGTTGAACACCTTATAATCACCATCCTCTCATCTTGTATATTTCATATACCCCCATATCAGTTGGATCAATGCTCAATAAACAAAAAGAAACATGCTAAGAATATGCCATAAATTACATTAGTCGTGATTTATAGATTATGAAACATGTTACATAAAAATCAAATGTGATTGTATCACTATCTATTTCACCACCATAAATCTTTGACATTATATGCTTGATAAAAACACTTATGTTATTATACATTCTGATCCACTTCACCATTTATTATCCAAATCTTTCTTATCTAGAGATAGAATTGGTACTAGATGGTTCTCTTAATGGAATTTAACTTAAGAATTTTCACATAAAAAACTTAAGGGAAAAGTGATTATTGATCAAATTGATACCACACATACATTAGATAATAATCACCTTTAGGATACTCTTTTAGATGAAGAGATCATTTATATTTAAGGTATTAATCAATCTATTTCTCTTAAAAATTATTTATACAATTTAACACTTATTTTGAGGCACAAAAACTTATAATTTATAATTTTCCACTCTAAACCCAAACCTAAATTCATCATTGAGGCACAAATGTCTTTAAGGATTTGAGGAAGGTTGTGTCTTAGATAAACCCCATGGTAAAATCATTTGTATATCATTTCAATTAAACATTGAAGTAAATTATAGAATGGATAAATATAAAGCTCTCATCTTAGGGATTCAAATGACCATTGATTTATACATCCCATATTTACAAACCCTAGGGGATTCAAAATTCATATTCATCAATTCAATGGTGATTATCAATGAAAAAATGAAAATCTCATCGGATATCATCAACTTGCTTCCACTCGTGCCAAAAAAATTGTATAATTTACTATTGAATCAATCCCATGAGAATAAAATGTTATAGATAAATCTCTTGATTCATCAACTTCTCTCTTTACTCTCATAAAACACTTCATGATCTAAAAAAATTCATTCACATAAGAAATTCACCCTCTAATTTACAATCTAAGAGTGATTGTTTTATCTAACACATTGAGGTTGTCATTACTTGAAAAAGTTCATGGTAAAAATACATCTTACAATTCATTGAGCATCATACTTATCTTCCAAAGGACAATTCATGTGAAAATACATGAATTTATAAGAAATCATGAAAATACATCCTTTGATATGATATCCTTTATTATCATAATGCTAAAGGTACCTTGATCCATTATGTTACTCAAGATGAAGTTCCTACCCTTATTGATAAATCACATGGGAGAATTTATAATGGTCATTGTAGTGGACATACTATAGCCTAAAAATGCCTACACATGAGATATTATGACCTTATATTACAAAATATGCCACTAAATTTGATAACAGTGTAATCCTTTTCAAATTAATGATGATCTCATTCATTCACCTCTGACCGAATTTAAAACCTTAGAGTTTTCTTGGCCATTTTCTATGTGGATTTTTTACCTAGATCACAAGATGGCCATGTCTTCATCATTAATACCACCGAATATTTTACCAAGTGGGTTGAAGATACTCCTATTTTAAATGTTATTGGAATTATGATTTAAAAATTCATTATTAATAAAATAATGTCATTTTAGAATTCCTCACACCATCATTTATGACAATGGAGGGAATTTCAAAAATAAAGACATGAAACATCTATGAAAAATTTTAAATCACAAATAATTTTTCCACACCATATCATCCTTAGTATAATGGTCAAGTTTAATCCAATACAAAATAATTAACAAAATCTTTCAAAAGAATATTTAGGATTCTCACTTTGACTTATATCTCAAGTTTTATCCTTCACTTTGGGTTCATCATACTATCATTCATAATGCTACTAGAACAACTCCCTTCTTGTTAGTATAGGGTCCAAAGTTGCCTTACCACTAAAATTTGAGCTTCATTCCTTGTGAATTTTTCTTCATGGCATAATTCTCAATGAATAGCTTCATGAAACACATTTTTACCTTAGAATTCCTCGATGAGAAACACATGGGTACATTACAACATAATCACCCATATAAAGCTCACATCACTAAACAACATAAAAAAATGTAAAATTGCATACCTTAAATATTGGATACTTATTTCTTAAGTTATATTACACCCATGATAAAAAATTCAAGTATGCTCAAAAGTGGCAGGGTCCTTAACTAGTCAAAGACATTATTGGACCTAGTACTTACAAATTACAAACTAATGAAGGACATATATTCAAATAAACAACTAATGATCAATTATTAAAAATGTACTTTTCTTGATTGCACGTTCTTTTTATTAATGATCTCATAGTATATTTTACTTGCATTTTTGTAGTTAGTCTTATATATACTCTCAAGCTAACATGTATTGCATGTCTTTACTATACTTTCTATTGTGTAGAATAGCATCAACTTCACTTCCTTACACACCTCTAGGTTTATATTTTTACATAATAGCCTTAGTTATTAAATTTATTCTTTTGGTATTTTCATCTTTTTTAAAATGAATTGGTTTTAGTTTTATGAGTTTGCATCATAATACTACATATAGGACTTGACTATTCCTCATAAGCACCATTTTCTTTTTTAATAAAACTTATAGTCTTTTCAAGTATCTAGCTCCTTTTTCATACCTTTTTTAGAATAATTTATGCCTCTTAGTTTTCCATTTTGTGAGTTGTATTGTAAGACCTCATATATGACTAGGCATTCTTCACAAATGTTCATTATATTTACAAATTGCTTTTGATCGATTCCTTAGCAACATGTCTTCCCTAAACAATAAGATAATGGTCGAGTGTTATGTTTTACTACACTTGAATCAATCATATTATTTTGTGATAAAATTATAATTCTATTAGTATGTCTTCATTCATATATACCATGTCTCATGATGATTATCCATGCCTACTTTCCATTGTACCATCTTCATTAAAACATTTTTTGATTTGGGGTAACCCAATAATTATATGTTCATTTCCATCACTTCCCATAATCCACATCATTTCAGCCATACAAAGGTCAGTTTCAAGATCACACTCTCTTTTAACATGAAAGCCTAGGAACCATAGACACCATGGTATTTAGATTCTCAACTATAGAAACCAAGTGTAAGTTCTCATCTGATAGTTATTTTTTTAACACCCATGTTTGGTTTTATGAATCTGTATGGAGGAATAAAGAAAAAATAAAAAAGAGTTAAAGCCATATCATAATAAAAGGAAATGATTGAAATGAAAATATAATCTTAAAATTAAAATCACACCAAAAGACATGATCTTTATTTGGCACATATATTATCCTAGTTCAAGCTCAATTAGACTCATAATAGTTTTGAGGTCCATTGGGGTGAGGTAGGCTAGTAGATTGGGATATGTGGTCTCATTATCATATAGGTTCATAGCGCCACCTAATGTTTCATGCATGTACCCAATATTCGTAGTAGATTTATGGATCTATAAGGCATCCTAAGGAATAAGGAGCTTGTTGTGGGAAGGTAGGTCCATTTTAATTTTCATGTATACCAACCTTCATGGGATGACACTTATACTTCACTAGTTATCCCAAACTTTGATTTAGCTCTCTAAAGGTCATTGATGTCAAATGTCTCTTAGCCTTGCAAAATTAATATGTGCATCTTGTTTTCTAGTAAATATTATGTTTTCACTTTTGTTTTTCCCTCTCTCCCCCTACCCATTTCATTTATCCCCTTGATAATCAGGTTTATTTCTAAACCTTTTCCCAACTTCTACACTTCCTATTCTCCATTTCAATTTTAACATGTTCATAATATAATAGTTTTAGTTTATCTATCACTAGAATAGAAGCTGCATCTTCAAGTTATTATGAGGTATTTTTAGTGATTACATTATCTTTCTAAAATTTCCCTTAGCTATGTTTGGGACACAAGTTATTCTATTTAATTTTTTTCAAGCCCTTTTGGACCCATTCCTTGCATTTTCATCATTTTTACATCTTTGATTGAGTATGGATTATTACTTCTCTTTCATTGAGGTTGTTTACATTTAATTATTTCATTTTTTTCCATTAATGATAAAGTATGAATTATTAATTCTCTTTCATTGATGTTGATTATATTATTTTGTTTCATAAATTCTAAAGTTTGATCTAGATTGTTACTTTTCTTAATTTGGATATATTTTTGGGTCCTTTGGTCATTATTAGCCTTGGATTTTTAGTTATCCAATTTTATATCTTTTCTATCATTTATCTTGTTATTTTGGTCCTTACTTATCCTTTCTCATCCCATCTTACCAATTTTCTAAGTACTTAATTTTTTCATGATTTTTTTTCATTTACTTTGATTTTTCTTCAATTGCTTGTTTTGCTATCTAGCCTTGTATCCCTAGGGTTTTTTCATATTTGTTATAATTCCCTCCATGATCAAGAATATAAATAAAACATGAGACCATTAAGTGATAAAGTTAAGTCAAGGTATATACATATTAATTTAAGTTATTTTACTTCCAACATTCTTTTTAGTATTTCATTTTTAGTTAGCACAGTTAGTGTATTACTATTTTGTTTCTCAAAGCACCATTCCATGTTACACTATACTAACATATGATGAGATTCAAGTGGGGAATATGTATACACATAATATTTTTAAAATTTTACCATTAAATGATGTTTTATCTCTTATAGGGACCTATCAATATCTACTCTCTCTATGTGCATTCCTTAAAAGGTGCACTGGAAAAGGGGTGGGTAGAATGATGGTGCTTCATGAAAGACATTTCTATTTACATATCATGAATATATCCAATAAATTTCCCTCATACTTTATCCCCTAAGAAATATTCCTTTTTATAACCTCTAACTAGACTAAGAACCATATTTTCTAACTATATCAGCCAGGCCCAGTGTAGCAATTATCAATTCCCACTAATTTCAAAACCATGTCAACTCAAGTTGATGTAGTTTGAAAGTTATGATAAACACATCATAACTACATTGGCCTTGGTTGATATAGTTAAAGGTTAAACCATCATATTTTTCAATTACATTGAATCTGGTTGATAGCATCTACTAAAATTAGATTTGGATTAGGATTATTTACCACTATAAATATAATTCCCCATTTAAATCCAAAGAGAGGAACATTAATTTTTTTTAATTTTCATTGCTTGCATTTCTACTTAAGTATCAATTTTTAGAATACATTTCTTAAAACTTGTATTGGAGGGAAAAAATTTGTCTTGTGGAGTCTTTGATGCAATAGGAGTACTTTTAGCCTAAATATTGATTCAACCTTCGTGATCCTTACAACCACAATAATATCTTAGAAAGAACCATTGGTAAAGGGGTATATTTAATCTTGATATGTTTGTTTAAGGTAAGTATATTCTAACCATAGGTATTTCATTTCATAGATATAAGTTTCATAATTGCTAGCTTGAATAAATGTATAACTCCTTGTTTGAATATCTTTTACATTATACTTAGTGTGGCTAGTGGTTTTTTTAAACTTGCTATTTTCCCACCTTAGGTGACCTAAGACCTCATTTTCATACCATTGTTCCTTAACATTTTTAGTTTTTTTAACCATTCTCCTTATTTATATTTTTAGTTTGGAAATACTAGATTAGATTAATTATAATATTAGAAGACATAGCTAGAGTTATTTAATTATAATTATCCCTTAAATGCTTTGGATCCCTCTCTATTTATGTTGTGTAATAAGTGATCCTCTTGATAGGTTTAATGGATACATTTTCTCATATTTTGATACATTAAGGATCAATGGGATTTATTTAATTTACCTTATATGAGTCTATATCTCTTAGATAGGATATGTTGTAGGTCAATCCTACTTCATTGCATCTACATACCACTTCATTTATCTATTAATCTAATTTATCAGATAGTTTTTTATATGGGAAATGTTGTTTTAAATTATTATTTTTAATCAAATTAGTTATGACCAATCTAAAATTTTTAATTAAAGAATATATTTAGTTAATCAAAATCTATGGAAAAATTATTATATATTTAATCTTGATAGGTTTGTTTAAGATAAGTATATTCTAATCACAACTCTTTCATTTGATAGATAGAGGTTGCATAATTGTTAGCTTGAATGAATGTATAACTCCTTGTTTGAATCTCCTCTAAAATTATAATTAGTGTGGATAAGTTTTTGTTCAAAATTACCATTTTCACACCTTAGGTGACTATTGACAATTTTGACCTCACAAGTCAAAATGTCACCCCTACCATTCAAAATTTTTCATATCATGCCAATTTGCCTTTTGATTTAGTAGTTGGTCTTGAGAATTACTTAAAGTGACCATTAGAAGCCATGATTAATAGGTCAGTTTGGCTGTGTATTTAATTAGCATACTTAGGAAGTCAACCAAAGCTAAAGGATTACATGAAAATATTTTGTGCCCAAAATATCCCTTATAATTTTGGTGTCTTCGCATGTTTCTTGTCTTAAGATATAAGCCTTCATAACTTATTTAACACTATAGGACATACCAGTGGATGTTAAATTAAATATACCATAAATAGACATTTGGATTCAAAAATATAACCATTATAGGGATGCCAAGTGTCAAATCCTCACTCAATTGGATAAAATATAAACGACACATGGGTGATCACTCAAGTTAATAAGTCAAATTATCCAGATCAAGATCAATGGTGCATATTCTTACATATAAATTTTGATCAATGATCCAAATTGAAGATTAGGGTCAATAAATCAAGAAAGATCAATGGTGCATGTAAATCAAGATCTAATGACAAGCACAAAGTTAATAGGTTAAAGGATCTATAAATTGAAAATGATGGTGATATGTGTCACAATCATGTTAAATTAGAAATAGATAAATATTTCACATTCAATCATCTAGATCAAGGATTGATGACACATGTTTAACCATGTAGATGAAGATCGATGATGTGAATCAAGTCAATAAGTCAATAATCCTAGATTAAACATGAAGACACCACATGGTGAAAGAGTATTAATTTAATTAAGAATGATACCAAGGTATATAGAAGGCACATGGGGCTACCAAGTATCACAATATTAGAAGCCTAAATCAAAGATTAATAGCCAAAGTTAAAAGTCAAAACTAGGAGACTCCTAAGGAGATCGATGGATCAAATTTGATAAAATTTATAGGTGGCATGGAATTAAGAAATGTGCTTAAAGTGACAATGGTCATATTTTAAAATTAAATAAACAACATGGAGGGTAGAGTATTTAAATATATAATGTTCATGGTTTCTTCCCTAAATATAGGATACTTTGAAGGCACCAAGGGCAAGATGTAGGTATATGTTTGTTTATAACCCTTGTGTGAGTTTTAAAAGTATTCAATAGTTATGTCTAAGATGTTGAAATGAAGAAAAGATAATCTCTTGCTAACTTGAAGACTCCAGGAGGATTCCAATGCCAAATAAGGTCTTTACACATGCACCTTTAAGGACAACTAAGACTAATGTTGATTCAAACTTCAAAAAACTCATTAAAGAGGCATTTATTAGAAGACTTATTTATGAAACTACCCTACATCATTGGAAATAGAATCTAGGACTTTGAGGGTTTTAAACGATGAACTTTCCATAAAAATAGGCTTGATTGACTCCATCAACATACAGATCAAGATCCTCCAAAGGCTCTTATGTTATTATTGTGATTTTAATACCTTATTTAATGTGTACTTCCATGAGAATTGGGATTTTTCATGCTTTTTCAATGAAGAATTAGTTCTTATGGTAGTTAGATCTAGTTATGAGGGCATTGATGACTAGTTTGGATGTTAGTCCCCTCTTCTTTCCTCATTCTCTACTTATAGCTTCATTATTTCTTGTAATATAGATAATTATGCTTTTTTCATTCCTAATAGTCTAATTTTTGTACTCCAAAACCTATTTAATACAATAAGAGATTGAATTCCTCCATTCATAAGCTGAATTGAAGTGTGTCTTATGATTTCATTGATGTGGTTAAGTGAATGTATTCTTTCCTTTGCCTTTAGCTGAGTTTTCTAACCTTCATGAAGTATTTTTTGGCTCTCAAAGGTCATTATAATTGTCATAGATAGTTTGTTGATTATTTTGGATGTGGACAACTGCCCTCTCATGCTAGATTGATAGCTAGTTAGTGTCTTTTTGTGAAATATTTATGTGAAAGCTGATCAAAGAGTGAGTGAAGTGATGCTTGTAGATTTTAAAGTGTCTAATAATGTGTTATGTGTAATTTTAAGTGTCTAAAAAATTATTACATCACCTAATTTTGCATGTTTTTATGAATTTTCTATCAATTTCTCTCCCTTTTCCAATCATAAAATCAGTTTTAGGTGATAGATCCAAGGGAGCCAGCCCTCTCTAGAGGTAATTATCACTTAAGAGTCACCCAAACTCTAATAATATCCCATTTTATCAATTGAAGATAAGGTTTGCTTGTCCATCTTCAAACATGGTGATCTTTAGATTAATAATAGTTTCTGACATGATCAATGGGACCCATTCTCCTTGCCATAGTTAGAGTTTAGATTCAAGGATAATTATTTTTAGTATAGGAAGACATCCATAATCATAAAAATCTAAAGATTATTCATGTTGTATAATTATAGCATCATCTAGGCAATACTTTCATGCCAAAGGTTACCACAACATCAGCTAGTAAAGGTATTCCTCTTGAATTCATTGAGTTTCCTTCTACTTCATTTAAAATAGAAAGGTTAAATAAGATAAATCCATATCCTTTGAGGAAATATCCATCTCTTAGGCATCTTATTATCCTAAATAATGTAATTCTCACTATTTAGATGGCCATTAAAAATCAAGATTTAGTCCATTCAATAGAGGTAGTTCACTCAATTTATCCCATTTTGATGACATTCCTATACCTAATATTAAGAGTATCTCATTATTATTAGTAGAAGATCAAAAAACTCCTATTAAGCACATCCAAGATGTTGCCAACCTTTATTCAGTTCATAATGTTGTTTAGGAAAATATAGCTATTAGACTACTTGTTACTTCTTTGAAAGGAAAAGTGCTGCAGTGGTATAGAAACCTCCCACTAAATTCCATTACTACTTGGGATGAATTAGGTGTAGCCTTAGTCAAAAAATTGAGGATAAATCGGATCACATATCCTTAGTTGAATAGTTGACTACCATAAGGAGAGTTCTTCATGATTTCATGTCCAATTTTAACCTTATATTCCAAAAGACATGAACCAAGATACCTGTGTTGATTAGACCATCCCTAGAATATGCCTTCTTATACTATCTCAAATCCCTCAATTCTGATATTAGTGTGATGATATAGTTAATGGGTGGTATTACTTTTCTAGATGCTTATGAGGTTGTAATAAGGGTAGAGAATAGTTTGATACAATCTGGTAAGATTTCTCCAAAGCCTCTAATGCCTATATTCTTGGAATTAAAGTCTATACCAGCCCCTCAAGTTCCTCAAAATCCATAATTATCTCTTATTCCATCTCCTTAAACCCAAGTTAGATCCCATTATAGTCAAGACAATGAGCATGGTGAGCTGAAAGGTTTACTACAATCTTTTATAAATGAAATAGTATAACTCAAGAGATAATAATATCAAGATATTAAGCCTTATCAAAAACAAAATTAAACCACCTATCAACCCTTTAGAGATCGAAATGCCTCCTTATCAAGGGTTTAGAGAGAATAGACCACCCTACCAAGCACAAGGAACCATAACTCAAACTAAACCATATTAAAATATTGATCCTAAGGCACCTTACACTTCAAATTCCATTGTTCCCACACCACAAAAAAATAATTTGATGTAGGATTTAGGCTGGTAGCCCTCCAATCTCAATGATTTTTAAAACCAAGCCTTGGTGTCACAAAATATTACTATGCCAAAAATTAAAAATAAGAGTTTTTTATTCAAGTAAGTCAATATCAAGAGACAAGTTTTGTATCATAAAGAGAGACTCAACAATTTCAAGGGTATCCTAATGTTGTTAATGTGAATTGGCAAATGGATGATCATGTTGCTTTTAATTAGGGTGGTGAGACTAATAGTACAAGTGGCCAAGTTGAAACTATAACTAGAGATAAAAAGAGAGCCATTAACGAGGCTCAATATGTGATTAACTCTTCAAGTACTCATAATTTTATTTCCAAGAGTAGCAAAGATCAAAATTTTTCCCCTATAACATAGAAAAATAAGAATACAGAGGTTAGAAAGGTTCATCAAGTACCTCTAGTTTATGAGCAACAAGTGGTTCAAAAAGTATAGCCAAGGTTATTATAGCTTAATTGAATATAGTGGATCAAATTAAAAATTATAAAATCAAAATTATTATGTGGGATTATCTCTCTATTCTAGGACAAAAAGACATGCTCATTCAAGAGCTTTCAGTTCTTAATCTATCTCCAGAATTGGTTGAGAAGGAAGGTTTTGTTTTAACTAATTCAAACCAGCAATCTAAGCAACAAGTAAATTAGGAACATAAGATGGTAAAGGTGGAAAAAACTGAGGTAAAATTAAATATAACTCCTAATTTCTACCTCTCTTTGATATTTGGTGATACTTTAGTTCATAACTGCATGGTGGATAGTGGAGCTAGTACCACTATTATGCCTAAGCAAATTATAGATAAGTTTGGTATTGTTTATAAAACTAATACTAAGGGAGTATTTTAACTATATGGGTCACCAAAAAAAATATTAGGCATTATTAAATATTTGAATTTGACACTACATGCTTGCCCCAATGTTACCATTCAGCAGGATGTAGTTGTGGTAAACTTACCTCAATACTTTACCATGTGTCTTTCAAGGGATTTTACCTCAAATATTAGAGTATACTTATAATTTGATTGGAAATATTTTATGTTAAAAAATAGGTATGGTAATAAGCTAACAATACATTCTGAACCCATAACACATTTCCATTTGGAGCCATATATGCCAAGTGTTTTGAACACTAACTATATCATCTCAAATGAGGTCTTAGAAACTAGTGGAGTGGAAACTTAATCACCTTTAGATGGAATTACATATTTTTTACTCAATTATTACGCCTCTAAATTGCATGATAATTATCCTTATAACCTAATTGAAGAAGAGGGACTTGTTTTTTATTACCTACATGAGAATGATGCACTAATTTTAGCCATGATGAAGGATGACGAGTTTAGTGATGGTCTATGATAATTATAATTTCATGGATAAAGTAATAAGAATGATACTATGGTTGGAATGATTTTGATTTTTCCAAAAAAGAAAAGGTATTTCTCTTCTGTTAAGTTTTAGTTTGGTTTTTCAAATAATGTTGTGGATTATGAAGCACTATTTAATGGTTTGTAGTGGGCTAGGAAGATGAAATTCAACACCTTACAATTTTTTGGTGATAGTGAACTTATAGTTCACCAAGTAAGAGGTATTAAGTGTGAAAAAATTTATTTCTTATATATTATAAGCATAGAGTATGAGACTAAATATTTTAAAGTTTTCAACATCCAGGCAATACCAAGAGATGAGAATAAACATGCAAATAGGTTGGCTACTCTTGGGGCACAATTTAGTATCCTAGCTAATGTAAAATTTGAAAAAAATAAATCACACATTAAGGTGGTTTTAAGGACTTATATTCTAGATAACCATGAGAATTGGAAAGTGTTTGAATATGACAATCAAATTATTAGGTTCTTGTAAGAAGAGGCTAATTTTTCCTCAAGAAATCAATAAAATTTCTTGTAGCAATATTGTGATCAGATTGTGCAACTAAAAAAAATAAGTTTCCCAAGGGATTGGTCACACTTGAGAACATATTCAATGGTGATGATGAGTTGAGAAAGGAAAATTCATCTTTGTCAACAAAGGAGGAAAAATATGATAATGTGGAGATTGTAGTTATTAAGAACTTGAAGTTGGGTGAGGTATGCACTCCACAAAAGGAAGCTTTCACTAAATTATGTACAAGTTTTGTTGATTTTTTTACATGGAAATATAGTGATCTCAAGGGATTTAATCTAATTCTAGCTCAACACACCATTGAGTTAGAGGTTGAAACTAAACCAATAAGACAAAGACAAAGACCTATCAATCCAAAGCTTAAGTATTTTAAGAGTTGAGCTTCATAATCTCATAGATTTAGATATTATATTTCCATTCAAACACTCAAATTGGGTGCCAAAACTTGTTCTGGTGTGGAAGAAAAATGGCGATATTAGACTATGTGTTGACTTCTATGATTTGAACAAGGTTTCAATTAAAGATCACTATCTATTTTTATCCATGGAACAAATTTTATAGTTGGTTGTAAGTTCAAAGAGTGTTTCTTTGTTATATGGATATAATGGTTAAAATCATATTTTGGTCAAGGAAGAGGATCAATTCAAAACAACCTTCACTACAAAGTGGGGGACATTTACATATAGAAAGATTCCCATTGGTTTATCTAATGCTAGAGCAACCTTTAAGAGATCCATGGATATGGAATTCCAAGACCTTCTTAAAAAGTTTGTTCTTGTATATTTGGATGATATAAAAATGTTTTAAAAGATTTAAAGTGAGCACATGGTTCACCTCAAGAAATTATTTTAAAGGTGTAAGTAATTTGGGGTATTTCTTAATCCCAAAAAATGTGTCTTCTTAGTTCATGAAGGTAAGCTCCTTGGGCATGTGGTTTCAACATATGGTTTGAGTATATATTATAAAAGGATAGATTCAATTATTTCACTCTATTTTACAAAACATAAAAAGGCTTTACAAATATTCTTAGGGAAAATCAATTTTATAAGAAGATAAATTTCAAAATTTGCCACTTTAGATAAGCTACTTATAACCATCCTAAAGAAGAATAAGAGTTTCAACTAGTCAAAGGAAGGAGTAAAGAGTTTTGAGTGGATTAAGAAAGCCATAAATAGTGATCCTACACTCATAAATCTATATTTAATTAATGATTTAATATGGTACACCTATGTTAACATGGACACCATTTTAGGCATTATTATGAAATAAAATCATGAGAGCTTATGGAAGATAATAACCTTATTAAATAAAGGCTTATAAGAGTATGAAACAAGGTACTCTTTTGTTGAAAATAATTTAATTTAAGTTATAATGTCTCTCAAGAAGTTTATATACTTGTTGTTTAATAATAAAATACACTTAATGATTACCCATCTAAGCATTAATGAGTTCCTCTTGAACAAAGATATAAATGACAAGAGAGATGGTTAAATGAATAAGGAAATGGATTATGATGTGGAAATTAAGGTCAAAATTTTATTAGAGACAAATAAATTTATGATCATCTAGCCCAAGACTTGCAAGAGGCAAATGAGGTGGTTTTAGTGTCAAATGATGAAGTAGTAGCTGGTTGTACCTCACCTTCTAGATAGTTTCATGATTTGGTAAGATATTTTCAAGATGGTATTTATCCTTCTCATCTAAGTGATCCAAAAATAATATATTTTATATTGAAATAAATTCCATTTATTTTTGTTTATGGTGTTTTTTTCAAGAAAGATATCAATGTCATGTTGTTAAGATGTATAGAACCTAGACAAACATAGAGATTGCTTGAATATTTCCATGATGGACATGGTGGAAGACATTTTTTTGCAAAGAATAGAAACATAAAGATAATAAGAGGTGGATATTATTTTCCAAGAATATTTGGTGATTGTCATGCATGGTTTAGGAAATTCAAATAGTGTGTTATGTTTGTAGAAAAAGTGAAACTTGTAGCCTTACCTCTCTAACCAATTGTGATGGATCAACCCTTCATCCAATGGAGATTGGAATTTATTGGTATCATAAAAAATCCTTAAATCTAAAGACATAAATGGATACTAAATGATATAGATTAATTCAATGTTCTATATTTCTATGAAGGTTTACTTACTAGATTTGGATTTTTGTCAACCATTATTTTTGAGAATGGTAAGGCCTTTATGGGGACTAAGATTAGCCAATAGACTATTTAACATGGTGTCTATCTCTATGCTTCATCAAATTAATATACATAGGGAAATTGAATTGATAATTACATAAATAAGAACCTAATAAATATCATAATAGGGACTATTGAAGATAATCAGAGGTCATGGCATCTCAAGTTGAAATCAACTCTATGGGTTGATAAGATTATTGACCAAATTTGACTCTGTAGGTCAAATTAGGACCCCTATAGGTAAAAAATTGATTTTTTAGATGTTTTAAGTGTCTAATATTTTTTCATGGGGTGTATTATAAGTTAATTTATTTTATTTTATTCCATATTAGCCTTAGTTTTCTTCTAATTAGCCAATATGTCATTTTGAGTCATTTAAAAGCCATTTACGGGTCATAAATGTAAGTGTCATGGTTTTCAAGGTGTCAAAGTTTCATTTTTTTACTTTAAAACATATAATAATTCAGATTACCTGTTAGTAATTTTAGTTCATATAAAACTTGCAAGTTATCTAACTAAAAATTAGGAAATCAACTTAAAAAGGAAGAGTTAGCACTTGTAAAACCCATGAGGGAGTGTGATAGATGGGAAAAGGTTGTGAGATGAATATTAAGATTAATTATACTCATTTACATGATTTAAATACTATATAATTACCATTCTAGAGATAAAATCTTTTTATTTCTTCTTTGCCCTTCTAAACACACATAAGTGGTTAACAGGTTTGTGGTTAGTATGGCTGGTTGAGGAGGTTTTAGACCAAACACCTTTGGGAGGTGAAATTAAAATTATATATATCCATTTTCATAATAATATTTCAATTATTTTTCAATCTTGATTTATGACTCATCCCTAACAAGTTGATTATGGTTTTATACTTATCAATCTGTGCACCCTATAGGTTTTGCTCTAGTTTGGATGATTCTATACAATCTAGTTGCTAGGTTTGATTACATAGGATATATATTCCATTATAATGTTTTAAAATAATTTTTCCATGTTCTAAGGTGTTTTTATTAGCAAATCATCTCAAGTTTATAGACTACTCTCATTTGGGATGATAGGCCTATTTCCACCATTTTCAAATCTTAATGATTTTAAAATGGCTTCAAAGGGTTTTTATAGGTATATTTACATGTTTTAAATTTTATATTTATTCCATTTACCTTTTAATCTCATTATTAAAGGCAATTCTCCATGAGGGTGTAGTCATGAACACCATACCATCAACTCTTTACTCACTTTTACTTGTAATCATGGTGAAGCGCATGTATGGATCCTATGTAACATGTTCACAGAGGCATGATGAGTTTTAAAAATATATGAAACATTTTTTGGTATCATGAAGTATTGAACTTAGCCTCCAAGTGAGAAAGGGACTATGGTAGTCAGTCAACACAATCATTCACAATCTTTTATCATCATACTCACCTAAAGGTGCCCTCATAGAAACTAGTCATGTTGTAAAAGATCATTTGAGATGAGTAGGATATTTTTAAATTAAAGGAGTCTATTTTCAAGTTTTTATATGAGTTTAAAACTCATAAAATGTCATAAAACATGCACATTTTCCACACTTACACTTTGTTTCATGTCTATGAAAATGACCACCTATAGGTGGCACTAACAGGAAAATGAGAATGCTTGATGGGGAAATTAGAGCATGGAGAATATTTATTTGGAGTCTTAATAGGTTTAAATACCATGTAATACCATTTTTAAGTGTTATTTTTCTAAACAAGATTGAATATCACCTTGTAACAAGGTGATGACTGAGTTTAGGGATCAAATACCTAAAAGATAAAAATAAAGCACCTAGTAGTTTTATGAATAGTCATATAACAAGTCTAAAATGACTTATGATGCATATAATTAACTTGTATTATATCCTATAAATTGGAAAAATCCTTGAAAAATATGAATGGAAAAAGAGTAGGGGAAGGCAGTAGTTGAGCTCTTCAAAATTATCATTTGGCCACTAAATTCAGGTAATATTCACCTATGAGTTTTGATCTATAAAAGAAGAACCTTATATCTAAAGATACCAAGTTGAAAAATGTACATAAAATTATCATAATTCTAGGATGAAGAGGAAATTTTTACTCAAGGATGGGTCAACAAGGATTGAAGAGCAAGGGGGGAAGTTCCATACACACCTATAGGTCTTCCTAATCCCAAAATTGTTCACCTATAACTAGGAGCCATCCTCCACATCATTCATAATTAGTAGTTTAAACATGAAGGTACGAAGTGTGGTTGATTAGATTTAATAAAAAAATATCTCACAATAATTCCAAGGAGCATGTGGCATAAATTTAAAAATATATGTCAATCTACAGGATCTGTTACCTCAAAATGTCAACTATTATTGACTATTACAGGCAGTAAGTGGGAAAGTAGTGTTTTCAATATTTATAAAGCTCAAACATGAGAAAAATTAATGAAAAATAGTATAAAATGATACTAATGGAATATTAAAAAAAATTTAGACATTTTTCTCAAGTCAAATCATGCAAATCAACCTATGGATGTAGTATAATAAGTAAAACATAGTCAATGAATAACACTCAGTTTGACTAAGAAAAGACTATGAGGAGTATGTAGAAAGTTATAGTAATAAGTTGGAGAGTTGAAACACCTTAATAATAATAATAATAATAATAATAATAATAATAATAATAATAATAATAATAATAATAATAATAATAATAATAATAATAATAATAATAATAATAATATCCTCATGATGCTCTCATAGTGGATATATAATAGGGAAAGGGCTCAAACAAGCATCATACAATCTGCATCCTTAAACCATTGTGCATAGTCTCTTTTTTAGGTTTCTCTTAGAATTTGAAATATTTTGGGGGTAAAATGAGATGATAAAGGGATAAAAATTGGTAAAAATAAAATATTTAACATTAATAATCCCATAAAACATTACTTTGGTCTAGGGAAATAGGGAAAGTTCCCTCCATTTTGTCTCAGATAAAAGGCACTCTACTTAGGTACAAATTTTGTAGTCTTTAAGAAAGGAGATAGAAATATAATCCATAAGATAAAGATACTCTTAAAAAATTTGCATGGAGATTTAATACACATAAAAAATCATGAGGAACCTTTTTTAGAATGGATAAGCTCAACAAGTTATCCCAGACCCTTAATTATGTAAGTAGGCTTGTTAAGCATAGTTTAGGACTAAAGCCAAATGGAGAACCACTTTCACTTATAGTATGGGGTGAAAATTATAATGGATTAAATAATTTATATTGGGGTAAAATATAGGTATATAATCTATTGGGATGTAGGGAAAGCCATCAAAAAGTCATTTTGGGCTTTAATACAACTTAGCGTATTAGGCAAGGCTTAGGACTATAGTTCAAATGAGAGGTCACCTTAAATTATAGAATGAGATAATATTTATAGCTAGTTGGAACATGTTTATAGGATGAATTTATAGGTTTTAAATATTTTTGAGTGCATGGGAAACCAAAAGGAGAGCCACTTTGGCTCAGAGCTACATTAGACTTATGTAAAATGTGAAAACAAGTTTGATAGGCTAGTTTTGAATGCTCATATCTTCTCTAAGGATATGCATGCAGGTAAAAGGAGTTTATAGAGGTTATCAGGGGTATTTATATTTTATATAATGGAACTGGTTTGTAGTTCTAATTTCATGTCTTTATGAACAAAGATTAAGGGGAAAATGGCCTAAAACCCTTACAAACCCTTGGAAAGGACCCAATTGAGAAAATGAAGATGGTGAGATATCAAAATGGTATATAATGAACATGAAAGTGATTTAAAATTTCATAATAATCTCTCAATATTCTCCTCATCCTTCTGGATTATACGAATGGCGAATAAAATAGGGTATTTTTAACTATTTTGTTCATTATGTAGGTTATAGGAGGTTTCAAGAGATGAAATAAAATTTATAAGGAATATTGGGACTTAATATAACTTAACATGTAAATTTAATTCCTTGGAAAAACTCCTAAGTGTTCAAATAATATCTCTCATCTCAGCCAGTCAAAACTGGCATACTAAACATAATAGTGAGAAGTGTGAAAACTCCAACTAGAATTGATTTTAAGGTGTGCCCAATGAATATAAGACCATGGAGGGTCTTAAAACATGTAATTAAACAAATTTTATGTATTTTCATGAGAACTAAATCCAAATTTTAGGCCAAGTGTTTAAGGTTTGGGAAAGATGTGTTTCTTAAACTACAGGTAATGATGGCTCACTTCCAGAAGAATACAAGTGATTAGGAATGTAACCAATTCATGGAGAATAATGTTTGAAAAAATTACATATAAATCCAATCATCATACCTATCCATAATAATTTTTAAGACATTAAAATATGGGTGAATGATGAAGGCAATTTTCTTATGCAAAGCGAGAACTCCTACACCACATTTCAAGAGTTTCATGACTTGGGGTGACACTTGTGCTTCCTAATTTTTCATGATAAGTTTCACATTCCATTCTCATGCACAAGTAACTCATTTTATCATCTTTAAAAGTGTCCTTATGACCATTTAACTTCTATCTTCTCCTCTCTCTCAATCTCTATAAGAACTAGTCATTTTGGCCTTTGTAAATTATACTCCACCTAAGTATGGAAAAGCCATGCTCATTTTCATACAATTAGATAAATAAAGGCAAATAATTTTTATCTTTGAATATTCATAGTGTGTTACTTCAGTGATGGATCTCTCTTAGTGATTAATACGGTTTCTTTAGCATTGTTGTCTCATTCTCTCACCTATTTGAAACTTTTTCTTGTAGGTCATGTGAAGTGTTCTAGGAAGTGTCAAGGTTGAGTGAGTTAGTCTATTCAATAGTGTCATTATATACCTCATGTATAATTCTCTTAGCCTAAACATTTAACATAACCTTATAGTGAAATATTGATGTGAACAAATTCAAATTATAGAAGTATATGTTTATTTAATCCCTTATTCTCATGTGTTACATGCAGTTGGTTGGAAGTCATCAAATAATTTGGTGTATCACCTCCTTTAGGATAGTTTAATTTTATTTTTCTCTCCATTTTCCATCACAATCATAGGTGTATTAGTGATATACAAGTGGTACATCAAGGGAGTTAGCTCTATCTAGAGATTCAACTCATTCTTAGGCTACCCACAACTTAGAGGTGATTATATTATGCCACTTGGATGAGGAGAGTTGATACATCTCCTAAAAGGGAGAAAATACAAGTGATAATTAAGATCACATACAAAATATCAATAGCCAACTATCCATACAAGTTGGTATATTGTAAGGAAGCAAAGTTACCTATTTCTATTAAGTTTCCTACTTTAGAACTAATGCATCAACTTGAGTTGTTGGGGAATGAAGCAATGGAGATCATATATTTTGATATTATGGATCTAGAAGAGGTTAGAAGTTAGTCCATACTAGCCATGGAAATTCACCAAACATAAGTGAAAAGACCCTTTGACAAAGGATCTTCTTCATGAAGTTTCAAAGAAGGAGATTTGGTCCTCAAGTGGGATGAAGATAGAGATAAACTAGGAAGGCATAAAAATTTAGACACTCTTTTAAGTAGTCCATACATCATATCTAGCTACAAATTCCACAATGCCTTCCAAATTGTAAAGATGGATGGTGAGGAGCTTCCAATCCCAATTAATGGGATACATTTGAAACATTTCTATTTAAGAACTAAGTTCTTTGTACATAATTAATTCATTTTTTTCCTCTAAGTGTTATTATAACACATTAGTTTGTTTATTTTTTGTCCCAAATAATTTATTTGTTTTCAAATTTGCTTTATTTAGTTAGTTTTTTTGTTTTGTGTGTTTCTTTTCTTGTTTTGGAGGAAGGAGTTGTTTTATTTCAAGTCAAAGGGTTACTTGTTTTAGTGCCAAAAATTTCACTGAGTAATTTGTGCCCTTTTCTAAAATATTAGTGAATGAATATCCTACTATCACCTCTTATTTTTAAGTGTTCACCTAAGTTAAAATCCTAGCTTTTGCCTTTGTGAAAAACCTATATAATCTCAGTTCTATTTAATGCTTAATATTTTCATATTTCAATAAGATTGAAGGGTCTATGATTAAAATCATGCTAGAAATATCAAAACAAAGCTAAGTACGATGTTTTTTGTCTTGAAAAGGATTTTAAAGAAAAAAAAATCTTAGGGATAAATGCAAGTTTTTCATTAGTGTAGTTTTCAATTATAGTGAAAAGGTCTATAGGAATCTATGATGGAAAAAAAGGTCACAAAAAAGTCCCAAGTTCAACTTTTCAAATTCTTAAGTTTGTGGATTTTTTTCAAGTTGGGATTTTTACAAAGTTGGCCTTTTTTTTGTAGAAATTTTGTTTATAAATATTTTCCACATATTTTCAAGACCAAGTCTTTGAAATTTTTGGCATGACACTTTTGTTCAGACATTTTGTCAACAGATTTTCAAGATCAATCTTTCAAAAACATTTTAAATTTAGAATTTTTGCCTGAGAATATCAAGTCCAAGATTTCGGACTTTTTGTGTGGTAATTTTGTTTGAACATTTTGTTCACAAAATTTGAAGTTTAAGATTTTGGATATTTTGTTCAAAAATTCTCAAGTTCCATGTTTTGAAGATTTTTCAAAATTAGGATTTTTATGAAAATTTGTGATTTTTGCAAGTTGGATATTTTTTTGGGCTTCTTATGATGTAATTTTTATTTGGGATTCCTAAAATGGAAATTTTATTTATAACATTTGTATCAAAACTTTTGTTTAGAGCCTTTGATTAAGGCTAATGTCCACCACTTGCCAATCTCAGCTTCCCTCCACTACAACCACGTGGCATCTTGATGCTCATTCATCACAAAGTTGTTTTTGGATTGCCTAGGAGAAGCATCAACTCACCACATGGTGTCCTAGTGATAATCCAAGGTTTTATCCTTTTTATCAAAGCTCAATCAGGACCATTGGCTTAGGAGGTGATAGGTGGGGCCCATTATATAGTTACAAAGAATACAAACTTTCTATGTGGATCCCTTGTACTCATTTTGCAAAGGAATGCTCAACATCTCCATGAGTAGTGTGATCTCTCCACATGGAATCATGATGTTCTTTAAAAGTATATATTTATTTATCAAAATTTTAGACTACATCATTAGATGATAGAGTTAAAAATAGGGCTCACCAAGTAGTTGTAGCAAGAAGGAAGTAGAAATTCCACATAGAAATGGTCCAAAGGGGAGAAATACAAGGGGAGAAATGGCCATGTAAGCATCCAAGGGGACACATCAATACTTTTTCCCATTTCAAAATGTATGACCTATCTATAGGGTTTATGAGGGTAAGGCGGGCCATTCCAATCATATTTTAAAAATAGCCATGGATCATTATTTGCCTCTATCACAGATGGAGTATTCCAATACAATCATCACAAGGTAAGGGTTATTATTTGTCCTACAAAAAGAGAATGGAAGTTATCTCAAAGATTCCAAATTTGAAAATAATTAATAGGAGAGTATGGTCAATAAGTTACACATGAAGACAAGGAGTTTGTTTGATCCCAAGAGAATATTCTCCATCAAGCCCAAGTGTATCACATTTCCATCTAAGGGGATCAAGGGTTTTATTGAAATAGTCATCATTAAAAGGATAGGTAGTCACCATAATGATTTTATTTCAAAGCACGAGTTTCTTGGCATGATCAAGGGTGTCTCTAGGTAGTTACAAAAGAGGACAAAGTTTGTCTAGCCTCTACCACAAATATTCTCCTTTCATCTTGTGTAAAAGGCATCTCTAGCTAAGAAATAACATTTTTTGTTGAAAATCTTCATCATTCCTTATAGATTCAATTAGATCAATGATTTTTCATGTAAAAGAATAAATATTTTAGGCATGGCAAAGGGTATTTTCAAACTGGGAGCATCTCAGTGGGACTTTGAGGGGTGTTTTTCTATTTTGAAATATTTAAAATTGTAACCCATATTCCTAGCTTGGAAAAGGGTGAAAATGTATAAACACAAGGCTTGTATTCTATTCTAGAGGTTGTTGGTATTTTTTCATAAATAAGGGCTATTCCAAATTTTGGGATCACTATTGTGTGTAGATTTTGTTTCTCTTGCTAAGGTGGTTATAGTTGTATAACCATTAGCAAGCTTTCAAAGCATGTCTATATGTCTCCCCTATCCAACATCGAGAAAACTCACCATGTTTACCCCCATGGAAGCATTTTGAAACATTGATGTATGTAATATTCTATTTCAAGTTAATGGACAAAACTTATGGTTATTTATTTTTTCCTATTGATGAAGTGCAATGATGTGTTTTATAAATGTTGTAAATTAAATATCTGGTTCAATCCTCATTACTAGTTGTCATCTTAAGATTCGATCTAGGTTATAAACCCCTTTCTACATTCTATTTGCAAAT
Source organism: Torreya grandis (assembly GCA_037957365.1). NCBI lineage: Eukaryota > Viridiplantae > Streptophyta > Pinopsida > Cupressales > Taxaceae > Torreya > Torreya grandis. The sequence continues at coordinate 825,718 of JARHVA010006379.1, read as the reverse complement.
ACATTTTTGAATAACTTGTTAGGGCACCCTAGGTTTATGTATTTAATGGGAAAAATATAGGAGATTCTAAGTTTATTTTATGATCTAGGGTTTCAAAATCATTTAGGTATTTGAATTTCATTAGCACTAATGAATGCAAACCACTTTTGGTATTTTCCTTAGCTTTTATTTAAGTTTTTATTAATCTTTGCAATAAGTGATGTCATGAATGTTAAAAGAATCCCTACTATTTGAAAATCACTATCACATAACTTATTACTATCAACTTGTCCTACCTTGTTCTACCCTGTAAATAATACCCTTATTGTGTATTATACATGTTATTTTCATATAGATGCATGAACATTGCATATTTGTATCTAAATTTTAGGATTTAAATATTAGAATTACAATATTCCATCCAACCCTTTGTTTTTTAAAATTCTTTAGAATAAACTTTGTAAGCATATACACATATATCTTTAGTAGCTTGTATGTGACCTAGTGCATTTGTTCATTCCATGTGACAACCCTTCTTAGGTGGAGTGAATGAGTTTAGATATTCCATAGTCATATTCTTGTGTGACAAAAATACTCATGGGAGTTTAATTAAAAAATCACTCCATGTAAGCAAGCTACCCCTTAGGTCCTCTCGCCTTGGTTTAGGTAGATCTAGAAGTAGCAGGGAGTTGACCATACCTTTTGTTAGTGCCTCTCAATCATTTTAAGAATTCATTCCATTATTTATGCCAAACCATTCCATGGTTACAATGATATACTAGTGAGTTTTTCATCTTTTTTACCATTTATTCAAATGTGCAACACTGAGCATAAGAGGTGTACAACTGAGAACCAACACTCCTCTAACACCACTGTCAGGGATTAAATTCAAATCTTTGTTACTTGTGTTGTTAGTGACTCTTAAAAATAATTCTAAGTATTTCATGTTTTTAACTTCTCTACTTATTATTTGCTACACTTTGGCTATATTTGGTTTGTCAGCATCACCACTTTGTTAGCACCATTGTTAGGCACATGATACTATGACACTTGTGTTGATGGAAGATTTATTATAAATAACTATAACTTGCTCATGTTTTAAGGTGTTTTCTCTTTTTAAACAGGAATCTATATTTTTATTATCTTTGTTTCATTATCTCATCACTAACTTCAAAAAAGTATATTTTTAGTATGTATCACAACATGTTTGTAATCTGTTATATTCTAAAAGTTTTCTTCTAGTGGAAATTACAACATAGTATCTAGTTTCAAGGAAGATCAATGCCTATTTTTGACTCCTTCCATTATGAGTGTTTATTTTCTTACATATTTGGAAGGATTGAGATCACCCTTCAAAAGTGACCCATCAAATCAGCTTGTCTCACCCTTGAGTGTTTTTCAAAGAAGGAGACAAGTTTAGAGACCAATTAAAGGACAACGTTTAGAAGAAAAAGAGTATTTAGATTATCAAGATTATAGTACACATAAAATCTTATTTATTGAACCTACTTTAATTTAATATTATCATAGTTTTCTTTATCATTTAGAGCCTCATAGTCTGATTTATTATCTAGCAGCTTCTCAACTAGCTGAATCTCCTCTTAGATTTGATCCACCAAGTCCACCTCACTCATCCCTCTGAAAACCTCTACCATTTGATCTTGAATCCACCATTAAACCATCATGAGGCATATGGATCATGATGAGAATGAGAATCTTACATTTAGTATTCCTAAATTTAGACCTATCAATTTTGATGAAATGGAGGGGTACCCCAATGAAGTTCAAAATGAAGTAAGGAACTACCTCCCTAAGTTTCAAGGGAATAATGCAGTGACTAGTGATGAAGATTTAAGGGATTTTCATAATATCATTGAATATTATGAGGTTGAGCATGAGTATGTGTGTATTAAGTAGTTTTTTCCCACATTGGAAGAAGATGCTTGTGAATGGTTCAATTACCTTCCTCATAGATGCATTAATTGATGGGAAAAGATGAAGAATGTTTTAAGAATTCAATATGGTGATAAAATTCATCCAAGGTTCCTTTTGGATAAATTTTAAAACATCAATAATAACCCCAATGAGTGTATACAAGACTTAAATACATATTTCAATAAAGATATGATGTGGTTGCTTGAGAACATCAGGCCTAGTGATACAAAATGCTTAATAAAATATTGTGATGCCTTTGATAAAAGGGTTGTGTACTACTTGAGGGATAAGCTCCCATGAACCTGAGGATGGAAATTAATATGGACATCCAAAATGAGAATAACATAAAGCTATGTAAAATCCCATGAATAAGTAGACTGATGTAAAATTATTAAATATGGAAAAAAATGTAGTCTATAAATATAACCAACCTTGAGGAAATAGTAAAGACTTTAGCCTTCACTATCAAAGAAATGTCATACAAATTGGATAGAGCTGAGAAGCAGATCCCTCATGCATCTATAAGTAAATAAAGGGCTCTAAATCCAAATAAATCATAAGGAACAGCTACTTTCCATAATAGAGATAGTGATGGAGGGAAAAGGCCTACACATGATGAAAGAATGGATAAGAATCAGAATAGAGGGGTTGAAAAAGAAGTGCCTAGTCCAATAAATGCCAAAGTGAATGTTGTAGGTTGTGACCTTGATAACTATTAGTGTGATAAGTGCTTCCTTCCACATCCCCCATGTGATACTGCTAAACCAATTGATGAAGATGTAGAGGAACTAGAGTCTATGTCTAATTATGATAAGATTTTGATGTTTAATTATTAAAGTCCCTAAAGAAAGATGTCTACCTCTATATAATTGATGAGTGTTGCTATTATTAATCAATTTTGGAGTGAAATATAAAAGGTATGTGTCTCAACTTATGAATTTGATAGTGATGTTAATATGGCACAAGAATATGAGTTACCCATTCATGATTTAAAATTTTTAATATTAATGATGATTAAGAAATATGATGGGGGAATCCTTTTAGTTGAGGATAGGTAGTTGTTAATTAATGTAATAATTCCCCAAGAGAAGGAATACTACTTGCGAAGCAAGTATCAAGTTATTGTTCCTCAAGACACTAAGCCTATGAATCCAAGTGTAGGGGATGTAAGCAAGGAAGTAAAGTGAACTAAAATAGTCCCAAAGGCTTCTAAATTAGTACCCATTTCCCAAGTTGTTAAGCCTAGAGGCACTCCCACCAAGAATAAAGTACCTTTGCTATCTTGTATTCCTAAGGGTGTGAATGATATTAAAATAAATCCACACTTGAGGAATATTGTTAAAAATGCTAATCCATCTTATCCCACTCCCCTTTAGACATTAAATGGTTATATTCTAGCTTAAGGTGTTGTCACCCTTCTACCTAATATGCCTCTTCCTCAGTATAGTGTGTGTGATATGGTCTAGGTGTTGAGTCAACTGAAGATCATCATTATAGTTATTGAGTTTTTAATAATACATGAACATAGGAAGAGGGAATTTTAATAATTAGAATTTGGTGAAAAATAAGTTGTAAATGAGGTTAATTTACCCCAAACACACCCAAAAAGTGATGAAAAATTAGATGAGATTGTTGAACCAAATCCAGAAGTTTATTTGGGTACTATATTGGTAGAAAGTCAATGGAATGTAGATGCAATATATATGACCCTATTGATTAATGGTTTGATTATCCATAATTGTATGTTTGATTCCATATCTTCTTTCAACATTATTCCCTTGGGTGTCTTATATGAGCTCAGAGTAAAGATTACATCAACCTTTAACAAGTGTTATGCCATGGACTCATGAGTAGTTCTAGTTGTTAGACAAGTCAAGAGGTTGATAATATAATTGGTAGTCCATCCAGGTAAGTATTTGAATATGGGAATGGTAGTTATGGACCTCCCATTTAAGTGGGGGATGTTTCTATCATGTAAATGGGATACTAACATGGGTGGAAGTGTGCAGATGGATTTGTCTTGTGCTACCATTCCTTTAGAGGGTAAGATGGTCAAACTTTATAGATATCTCAAGATGCTACATGTCATTGAAAATCCATTATGTTATCTAAATGAAGTGTTGTACATAGATGTTAAGTTGGGAAACTTCATTGGAAATATTGACATTATTAAATAGTGTATTATTCTTGATGTTGAACTAAATAGTGAGGGTGCAATTTAGAAGATGTGTTTTGATGGGGCTTGCTCTAATATAGGAAATGGAGATAGGATTATCTTCTATGCCCCTACTGGTAAGTGTTTTCAATCTTATTTTTAGCTATCCTTTGAGTGCATGAATAATAATGCTGAGTATGAGACACTCCTATTTGGTTTATAGATTGCCTATGAACATAGAATTAAAAGTTTGATTGTCAAGGGTGACTCAGAGCTAGTGGTTAAGTAGGTTATAAATGCTTATTCTACCAAAATTAAAAGGTTGAAATAGTATCAGAATGTTATTTGGGATTTATTAAAATTCTTTGGCACATTCAATATTTTCTATCATGATAGAAGTTTCAATAAAGAATCTGATAGAATTGTAGGGTTAGGTGTCAATTTTATATTGCAAATATAAACCCTCATTATCAATATCAAGTAGAGGTGATTGTTATGCCTTCAATCCCAAATACTATTCATCATTGGTAAGTTTTTAATGATGATAAATAGATTATAAGGTTTCTAAATTATGAATCTAAATTTAAAGATTAGATAATAGACTTGGAATCCATGGTTCAAACCTATGATGGAAAAGAAACCTGGTTTAGGAAGGATATAATTCATTTGAAGAAAAACATGCTCCCTAGAGGATTGGTAAGTTTAGAAGCATATATTAATAAAGTAGACAAAATAAAAAATTGAGATCATTTATTTCAAAAGATGCAACTGAGTGCAACTTTAGTTCTCATGAGAATCTAAAGAAGGTTTGGTTGGGTAGTCACCTAAGTGTAGCTAACAAGAAAGTTTACATGTAGCTTTTAAAAAAGTACCAGGATTGCTTGGCTTGGTCTTATTCTAAATTAAAAGCATATAGGGAATACTTGTTTCAACATGTTATCCCATTGTAGCTTGATAGTAATCCTTTCAGACAAAAATATAGATCTATTAACCCTATCTTAGCCACTAAAATGTGAGATGAGTTAAATAAGCTAAGGGATGGTGGGATTATTTAACCCATTAGGTATTCATCATGGGTTTAAAGTTTAGTCCCTATATGAAATAAAAATGGTGACATTTGCTTGTGTGTGGATTTTCAAAATTTGAACAAATATTCTTTGAAAGATAATTATCCCCTACCTAATATGGGTAACCTATTATGAAGTGTTATAAGATTAGAGATGTTGTCCACATCAAATGGTTTCTCAAGGTATAACCAGGTTGTGGTGTAAGAATATGGGAGACCCAAGACCACATTCACAATTCTTTGGGGTACATATGTATATATGAGGATGTCTATTCGGTTAATGAATGCTAGTATAACATTTCAATGAGCTATGGATGTTACATTTTTAGGGGTAATGAACAAGTTCATATTTGCGTATCAGGATGATATTATCATGTACTCTAATCTAGAGAAGAAAATTTAGATCATTTAAAGAAAGTGTTGATTAGATGTAGGGAGTTTAGCATTTTTCTTAATCCAAAGAAGTACCATTTTTCTTTATGATTGACCCTAAGAGGGTAGAAGCCATTGAAAAAGTGCCTATCCCATAGTCCAAGAAGGGAATTTAGTCCTTTAGAAAAATCAATTTCATTAGGAGGTTTATGTCTAATTTTGTCTAAATCACTTTGCCTATCACTTCCATGCTAAAGAAAGACCAAATTATCAAGTAGGAGGAGAAGGCTATATGAGCATTTAATGACATCATAGGAGATTTAAAGTTTGCCCCTATTTTGGCTAGCCCTAATTACACTAAGATATTTTAGATATTATCTTTTACATCATATAATACTATTGTTACTATCTTTTTCTAAAAGAATGAAGGTCACAAGTAACTAATAGCTTTATTTAGCAATGTTATGCAAGGTGCTAAACTAAATTACACCATTATGGAAAAACAAAATTTCACTCTTCTGAAGGTTATTAATAAATTTAGATCTTACATTCTAAGTTCAAAGATTATTATTTATGCCTTTTATACCATGATGAAGGACATATTGACTCAGATTGAAGCATCAAGCAAGAGATGTAGGTGGGTGAATAAGTTGCAAGAGTATGACATGGATATCTACACCACCAAGTTAGTGATAGAGATGGGTCTAGCCAAGCTCATGAATGAGACCAATTTGAAAGCTATTGAGGTAAACACTATTATTTTTAATGTAGATGACTCTTTGGATATAATTATCATCTCTACATGGTATAAAAACATTGTTTACTATTTGAAAAATCTAAATTGTCCCCCAAACTTGGGTAAGAACCAAAGGAGAACTCTCAAACTTGTTTCCCAAAAATATATCTTGATTGAAAATGGATTGACATGGAATAATCCAGATGGGGTTATCCTATGTTACCTGGTAGAAGAACAAACTGTCAATATGATTGAAGAATTCCATAGAGAAGTATGTGGTGGTCATTTTACACCTAAAGTCACAACTCATAAAATTTTGAGAGCTAGTTATTAGTGGCCATCATTATTCAAGGATGTTGCTCAAAAAGTTAGAAAGTGTGAGAAATGTCAACTCTTTGCTAGAAGTTTCAAATCTTATGATTCTCTTCCATTACAAATTATAATGCTTGAAGGCCCATTTAGATAATGGGGAATGGATTTCATTGGATAAATCACTGATTTGTCAAGTGCTAGACATAGATGGATACTATTTACAACTAAATACTTCATGAAATGTGTTGAAATGGTCCCTACAAAGAAAGAAACACACTAGGTAGTTACGGACTTTTTGATGAATCAAATTATTTGTAGATTTGGTGTGCTTATTAAGGTGATTGTTGATAATGTTTTTAGTTTTAAAGATAAGCCTTTGGTGTCATTCTATAAATAATATGGGATCTAATTGACTTATGCTTCCAATTACAACCCTTAGGGAAATGGGAAAGTAGAATCTAGTAATAAGAACATGCTCAAAATCATTAGATGAAATTTGGAAGAAAATAAGAAGTGGGGTAACAGTTAAAGTTTACTTTGTGGGCTGATAGGATCATGCCTAAGAGAGATATAGGTAAAATCCATTTTGATATTTTCTATGGATACCAAGATATTTTTCCTTTGAATTTGCATTCACCAACTTATTAGTATATGTAGAGACTAGAGGAAGATGATGAAATCAACCACTATGAAAGTAGAATAAACTAGATTGTTAAGCTTGATGAAACTATGAGACAAGCTCATGAGAGACACCTCAAGTTCAAGGAAAGAATTAAAATAATATTTGATAGAAAGATTTCTCTATGATATTTTCAAATAGGTGATCTAGTTTTAATTTAGGATAGTAAGTATGAAGAGAAAGGCAAACATGGAAATTTTGATGCCTTATGTATGGACCTTTATTCCATTAAATGCAAAATTGGGGAATATAATTTATTATTGATAGACTTGGATGGTGAAATACTAGAGCTATCAATTAATGGTAGACATATGAAGCACTTTCTTGATTGAGTCCATGACTGTGTACATAATTATATAGTGTATATTTATTTATTTTTGTTGCCCATCTACTTTGGGCCTTGTTTGTATAGTTCCTTTCATTATTTTTATTGTGTGTTCATTTTTAGATCCTCTTGGTCTATTTTTTTATTCTACCTTATTTTATTGAGCCTTCATGTGTGTTTTCTGATAAATTGTCAAGTTTTGACTTTGTGGCCCAATAGATTGGCACCTAGTCTTATTTTCTAGGGTTCTTTGCACACTCACAAGGGGTATACATGCCCAGGTGAGAGAAAATGTTAGTGCCCAAAATTTCATTGAGAAATTTGTTCCCTTTTCTAAAATATTAGTGCATGAATATACCATTGTTACCTCTTATTTGTAAGTTTTCACCTAAGTTAAAAATATAGCTTTTGACTTTGTGAATACCCTATATAATCCCAATTCCATATAAATCTTAATTTTCTCATATTTCAATAAGATTTTAGGGTCTATGATTAAAATAAAGTTACAAAGATAAAAAAAATCTAAGTATGATGTTTTCTATTTTCAAAAGGGCTTTGAAGTGGTAGAATTCTTAGGGCTAAATGCAAGTTTTACATTAGTGCATTTTGTAGTTGGGGTGAAAAGGTTCATAGGAATATATGATAGAAAAACAAGTTGTAAAAAAGTCCCAAGTTGAACTTTCAAAATTATTAAATTTGTATATTTTTTTCAAGTCAATATTTTTGTAAAGTTAGAGTTTTTATTCGACATTTTATTTAGACATTTTATTTGCAAATTTCTCAAGACTAAGTCTTCAAACATTTTGTTGTGACACTTTTGTTTAGACATTTTGGCCATATATTTTCAAGACTGTCTTTAGACTTTTTATCATAGCACTTTTGTTCGGACATTTTGTCCATAGATTTTCAAGATCAATCTTTCAAAAACTTTGCAAAATTAGACTTTTTATCCAAAAATCTCAAGTTAAAGCTTTCAAAAATTTTGTGAAATATTTGTCTTCAAACATTTTGTCCAAAAAATATGAAGTTCAAGCTTTTAGACATTTTATTTACAAATTCTAAGTTCCATTTTTTAGAGATTTTGCAAAATTATGATTTTTATGCAAATTTAGGCTTTTTACAAGTTAGACATTTTATTCAAGGTTCTTTTAGTGAATTTTTTTGGGATCATTTATATCAGACCTTTTGTTTGGAGCCTTCAATTCAAACCAATTTCCACCACTTGTCAATCTCAACTTCCCTTCATTACAACCACATGACAACCTAGTGCTCATTCATTATGAAGTTGTTATTAACTTGCCTAGGATAAGTGCTAGCTCACCACATGACATCCTAATTCTAATCCAATGTGTGGCTCATTTTTATCAAAGATTCAAGTAGTGCCATTGGATGAGGAGGTGATAGGTAAGGCCCACTATTATGTTAAAAAAAATGTAGACTTTCTATGTGGCTCCCTCATTCTCATTTTGTAAAGGAATGCTTGGCATCTCTAAGAGTATCACCATCTCTCCATGTGGCATCTCAATGCTCCTCAAGAGAAAGGATTTCTTTATCAAAATTGTATGTTACACCATTGGCTGATGAAGTTAGAAATAGGGCTCACCAAGTAGTTGCAATGAGAAGGGAGTAGAACTTCCATGTAGAAATGGCCAAAAGGGGAGAAGTGAAGTTTCAAAGGAAATTAGAGGCCACTTAGGCAACCAATAGGCTACACCAATGTTTTATCCCATATAAAATGTATGACCTATTTATAGGGTTTATGAGTCTAAGGTGGGTCATTCTAAGCATATTTTATAAATGGTTGTGGATCATTCTTTTCCTCTATCACAATTGGATTATTCCAATGAAATCATCATAAGGAAAGGGGAATTATTTATCCTACACAAGGAGAAGGGTAACTATCTTGAAGATACTATATTTTTAAATGATTAATAAGAGAACATGGCCAAGCAGTTACACATAAAGACAAGGAGTTTGTTTTCCCCCAAGGGAATATTCTCCACCAAGCCCGAGTGAAACGCATTTTCAGCCAAGAGGATCAAGGGTTTGCTTGAAATATTCATCATTACAAGGATATATAGTCACCAGAATGATTTTTATCTAGAGCATGAGCTTTTAGGTGTGATCAAAGGCATCTCTAGGTAACTTCACAAGAGGATAAACTTTGTTTGGCCTCCACCATGAGTATTATCCTTCAAGATCATGTAAAAGGAATATCCAACCAAGAAATTAATATTTTTATTACAAATATCCATCATTCTTTGTAGAGGTAGTTAGAACAATGATTTTTCATGCAAAATAATGAAGATTTCAGGCATGGAAATGGGTATTTTCTAGTTGGGATCATCTTGGTAGGAATTTGAGGGATGTTTTGAAAATTTTCAATATTAAAAATTATAACCCACATTCCCAGCTTGGAAAAGGGTGAAAATGTATAAATATAAGGCTTGTAATCTATTCTAGAGGTTTTTGGTCTTTGTTTTTCATAAGTATAGGCTCTTTCAAATTTTGGGATCACTATTGTGTGTAGATTTTATTTATATTTCTAAGGTGGTTGTGATTTTACAACCATTAGAAAGCTCTAAGATCATGTCTATATGTGTCCCCTATCCAATATGGAGTAAACTCACCATTCTTGTCCCCATGGTAGTATTTTGAAAAATTGATGTATGTAAGATTCTCTTTCAAGATAATGGAAAACACTTATGGTTCTTTATTTTTTGCCATTAATGAAGTGTAATGATGTCTTTTATCGATGATGTAGATTAGATATCTGGTTCAATTTTCATTATTGGTTGTCATCTTGGGCTTAGATTTGTGTTATAAACTCCTTTTTGCATTATGTTTGGAAATATGTTGTTGAATAACTTGTTAGGGAACCCTAGGTTTATGGATTCAATGTGAAAAATTATATGAGATTATAAATTCAATGTATGTTCCAGGGATTTATAATCATTTGGGTATTTTCATTTCATTGGCACCAATAAATGTAAACCACTCCTAGTATTTACCTTAGCTTGCATTTGAGTGTTTCTTCATCTTTGCAATAAGTGATCTCATGAATGTTGAAATAATACTTGTTTTTTGAAAACCACTAGCATGCCACCCTCTTTTTATTACTATAAACTTGTCCTACCCTATCCTACCCTAAAAATAATACCCCTATTGCATATTATGAGTTTTATTTTCTTGTAGATGCATGAACATTGCATATTTAGAATGTATCTAGATTTTGTGCTTTAAAGATTAACATTGTGGTATTATATTTATCTTTTTGTTGTTGAAAATTATTTAGAATGACGTTTGAAATAATATACACATTTGTCTTTATTAGCTTGTATGTGACCTAGTGCATTTTTTCATTCTATGTTGTAACACTTCTCGGGTGGAGTGAATGAGTTTGGTTATGCCCTAGTCATATTCTTGTGTGCCAAAAATCCCCATGGAGATAGAATTATAAAAACACTCCATGTGAGAAAGCTACCACTTAGGTCCTCTTAGCTTAGTTTAGGTAGAGCCAAAAGTAGTAAGGAGTTAACCATACCCTTTTTTAGTGCCTCTTAGTCATTTTATATGTTTAGTATATTCTTGGTGCCAAAATCTTCCCTAGCTACAATGACATACTAATGGTTTTTTCATCTTTGTTTTCCATTTTCTTCAAATGTTCAAGGCCAATCATAAAATGTATACAAATAGGAACCAATAATCTACATTCATGAATCAGATTTGTCATTGTTTATGAGTCTAAAATTCATGTAAATGGTCTGGTTACCAAGCATAGTAGGCATGCTTCCCAGTTGAGTCACTAAAATGTTATTAATTTTGACCTCACAAGTTAAAATGTCACCCTTACCATTTAAAACTTTTCATATCATGCTAGGTTATCTTGTGAGTCAGTAGTTGGTCTTGGGAATTTCTTAAAGTGATCATTAGAAGCCATAATTAATAAGTCAATTTTGTTGTGTGTTTAATAAGTGTACTTGGGAAGTCAACAAAAGTTGAATGATTACATGAAAATGATGCATTTTTTTCCATGAATATCCCATATAATTTTTGTGTCTTGGTGTGTCTCCTATCTCAAGATATAAGCCTTTAAAAATGTTCTAACAGTGTAGGACGTGCCAGGGAATGTCAAATTAAAACTACTATAAATAGTAATTTAGATTAAAAAATATAACTATCATAGGGTTACCAAGTGACAAAGCCTCACTTGATTAAATCAAGGATCCATGACATATGGGTGATCACCGAGGTCAATAAGTCAAATTCCTTAGATCAAGATCTATGGTGTATATTCTTATGTATAAATTTTGATCAATGATCTATATTGAAGACTGGGGTCAAGAAGTCAAGAAAGATTGATGGCATGCATTGGGTCACCAAATCAAGATATAATTATATGTGTTAAATCATGCATATCAAGATCTAATGGTGATAATAAAGTTAATAGGTCAAAGGATCCTTAGATTAAACATGATGGTGACATGTGCCATAATCACAGAAAATTGGTAGTAGATCAATGGTACATGTTCAATCATTTAAATCAAGGATTGATGGCATGAATTCAACTATGAAAATGGATATTAAAAGTGTGAGTCAATTAAATAAGTCAAAAATACCATAATGAACATGAGTATTCCATGTGGCATAAGATTATTAATTGAATGCAGACTAATACTAGGGTATAAAGAAGGCACACAGGGCTACCAAGTGTCACAATATTAGAAGCTTGGATTAAATATCAATGACCAAAGTCAAAAGTCAAAACTAAGAAACTCTCAAGGAGATTTATTGAGTTAATTTGATCAAATTTATAGGGGGAATAAGATGAAGACATGTGTTTTAAGTAATGACAGTCATATTTGTAAGTTAAATAAATAGCATAGAGGGCAGAGTATTTAAAGATATAATGTTCATGGTTTCTTCACTAAATATAGGAGAATTTAAAGGAACCAAGGAAAAAATGTAGTTATATGTTTGTTTCTAACCATTTTTTGAGTTTTTTAGGTCTCCAATGGTGATTTCCAAGATGTTTAAATGAAGAAAAGACAATCTCTAGCTGAATTGAAGACTCTTAGAGGATTCCAATGCGAAATAAGGTATTCATTCATGCACCTTTAAGGAGAATTGAGACTAATTCTGATTAAAACTTCAAAAAAATCATTAAAGAGGTGTTTATGAGAAGACTTATTCATGAAACTACTTTATATCATTGGAAAGATGATCTAGGAGGACTTTGAGGGTTTTAAACGATGACTTTTCTACCAAAATAGGCCTAGTTGACTCCATCAACATACAAATCAATCTCCTTCAAAGGATACTATGTTATTATTTTTCTTTTAGTACCTTCTTTCATGTGTAATTATGTGAAAATTAATATTTTTTAGTATTTTTTAATGAAGATTTAGTTCTTGTGGTAGTTAAAGCTAGTTATGAGGGCATTGATGACTAGTTTGCATGATAGTCCCCTCCCCTTTCCTCATTCTCTACATATATCTTCATTTTTTATTATAATATATAGACTTATGCTTTTTTCATGCCAAGGCTATGCCAATTTTTTTACTCCAACACCTATTTGATGCAATAAAAGATTGAATTCCTCTATTCATAAGTTAAATTGAAGTGTGTCCTATGAATTTATTGGTGTGGTTAAGTGAATGTATGATTTATTTTACCTCTATCTAATTTTTATCACCTTCATGAAATGTTTCTTATCTCTAATAGTTCATTATAAGTGCCATAGATAATTTTTTTATTAGTTTGGAAGTGGACAACTTCTCTCCCATGCTAGATTGATAGCTAGTTAGTGTCTTTTGGATACCTCTATATTGATAGACTAAATATCAATGGGATTTATTTTGTTTACCTTATATGAAGATAGATATCTAAGATAGGATATGTTGTAGGTTAATCCTACCTCATTGTATACACATACCACTTCATTTATATTTACCTACTTTATTAGCTGGTTTTTTGTATGGGAAATGTTGTCTTTAATAATTAGTTTTATTCGAATTAGTTGTGACCAATCCAAAAATCATTACTAAATCATATGTTTCATTAATCAAAGGCTATGGATAAATTTTTATATATTTAAGATTTACATGTTTTTTTAAGATAAGTATATTCTAACCATATCTCTTTCATTTGATAGATATAAGTTATATAATTTCTAGTTTGAATGAATGTATAATTCCTTATTTGAATCTCATCTACACTTATAATCAGTGTCATTAAGGGTTTTTTTAAACTTACCATTTTCCCACCTTATGTTACCTAGGGCCTCATTTTCATACCCTGGTTCTTTACCCTTTTTATTTTATTTTTAACCATTCCCCATATTTATGTTGCTAGTGTGTAAATACTAAATTATATTAATTCTAATATTATAAGAAATAGTTAAATTTATTTAAATATAATTATTTATTAGAGGATTTGGATCCCTCTCTATTGATGTTGTGTAATAAATGTGCCTCTTTTTAGGTTTAGTGGATCCCTTTACTCATATCTTGATACATTAAGTATCAATGGGATTTACATTATTTACCTTCTCTGAGTCTAGATTTCTTAGATAGGATATGTTATAGTTCAATCCTACCTAATTATATACACATACCACTTCATTATATATTTAACTATTTTCTTAGCTAGTTTTTTGTATGATCAATATTGTTTTGAATCATTATTTGTAATCAAACTAGTTGTGAGCAATCCAAACATTGTTATTAAAGAATATACTTCATTAATTGAAGGCTATGGAGAAATTGTTCATTTATTGCACAAGTAAATAGTGTGTTTATCCCTTTTCTTCATTGTTGAGTTACCCAAACTCTATAAAATAATTTTTTTGTGCTTGTGTACATACTATTTAGGAAAAGGAATGATTTTATGAATTTGTCTCACCAAACATATTAGATTTGTCTTCAGTACAAAACAAGATCATTATTTCTCTTTCCCATATATTTTAACATTTTTAATCAATTGATGAGATTATGTAGGTGAAATATGAATTAAATATGTATTTACATATTTATCTTGATTTCAAAATCATTCATTACCATTTATGCATTATTGAATCTATGCAATGGAATGAAAATGTTTTAAATTGGTTGTAATTTTTTAATCAAATATGAAAATGCTGATTTTTTTATTAAGGTTAAAGGTGGGTTTTTTTAAAATAAGGACCCCAAACCCTAGAAAGAGTAAATCCAAAAAGATAAATAAAGTAATAACTAATTACCCAAAAGAAATAGAACAAAACATACATAGTAACAACTAAAAAACTACCAAAATATAGCCTTGAAGTAGCATAAGAAACACCAAAAACAAAAAGTAGCTAGAAAGGAACATGTTGGTTCCAAGTTGTACACCTCTATCAATTGGCCTTGCACACTTGAATAGAGTGGAAAACAAATATGGAAAACTTTCTTAATATTTCATCATAGTTGGGGAAGGATTTGACAACATGATTGGTCTGAATGTAGAAAATGATTGGGAGGCATTGACAAAGGGTATGGGCAATTCCCTATTACTTCTGGATCTACCTAAACTAAGGTGAGAGGACCAAAGGGGTAGCTTTTCTCACATGAAGGGATTATTTAATTAAATATTCATGTGGATTATTATCACAAGGGAATATAAATCTGACTGAAACACAACCAAGCTTACTCAATCCACTAGGAAAGGGTTGTCACATAGAGTGAGCAAATGTTCTAGGCCAAACACAAGCTACTATAGATAGATATGGACATGATTGTAACTTACATTATAAATATTTAATAAAATAGGGTAAAATAAGATATTGCAATACTAGTCTTTAATGTAAAAAATTCAAACACATGATAATTATACAATGTTTATACATGCGTAGGTAAACAACACTTTAGATATGCAGAGGACATGTTTTATGTAGGGTAAAATAGGGTACAACAAAAAATATCTGTTAATAAAGATTAAAAGTGGAGGGTTAACATATGAACACAAATAAATTCAAGTAAACTACTACATTTCCTTTACCAACAAATGTACCATATATCTAACATAAATGAAAAAAAAATCATGCACAAGTGATATTATTCAAGAACTCCTAGTTGGATCCATGAGCCCAAGACTACCCTTAAAAAGGCTATCAACACCCTATTCCCAAATCTCAGAGCAGAAAGTATTTTATAATCTAGATATACACTCTAAATTACCATCATAAATATGAATACATCAGATCACTAATAAACTAAGCATGTAAAGCATGGCATTGTACTTTAGCAATAGAAAGAGAATGTAAACCACAAGAAAATTTCATTTATCAATTGAATTAGAATGATTACAATGTGTATTGAATGGTATAACAAATTGAAATTATGCAAGGAAATCCTATGACAAGGGAGACATGTATAATTTTCTCAAATCTTGATAATGATTTTACATTAGAAATCACTTTGGCACTAGAATTATTACACAGTGAGAACTCTTCAAGGCTATAGCTCTTGACTCAAAAATTTAACTGACCTCTATAAAGGGACATACCCCCTTTACTTATACAATTTATCTAAGCCTAGCATATTCCTAAAGATGCTCTATTTGGAAGATTCCTTCATGGGTCTAGAGTCTATTAGACCTTGTAACAAAAATGATTCCTCAAATTATGCTTGTGCTCCTGTGATGATGGTAAGCTTGATCTTCCACTAAAGTAGAATATTTATTGTTATCCATATGGAGGATGATCCTTAAAGAGACAAAATAAATCTTTGTGTTCTTGCATTAAAAAATAACATCCCTTTCCTATGCACATGATTAAATAAAAACTACCTTGAAAGGGATGTGACAGTATTGAGCGAAGTACAATGGTTTTCTAGTAGGAAACAAGAAAATAAAAAGGAAAAGAAGAGAAAAGTGAAGTGGTGCCAACTCAAAAAAAACTAAAATATTTAATTAGGTCTCAGAATCAATATGAATAATAGAATCCTTTTCCAACTTATTCTTTTATTTGGTGTATTCTTTGGGCATGGAGAAAAGACTCCCTTGATCTAGGCCTACTTGGTATTTGAATTTGACTCTATACTATTCAATCCAAGTAGCAATTCTTTGAAGGATGGTTTGCTTCCATCCAATGAGTTCCTTGAGCTAGTCACAAGATTTCTCAAGTGACACAATTAATTTATCTTATGGGCATCAAAAAACTCTTGTGATGCATCAATGAGGTTCTTCAGAGCATCACACACTACCACCTCCCCCAAACCATTTTTGCTATCAAGGCTCACCATTATCTATAGTGCAACATCAATCTCTTTGGTCATAATTTAGAGAGACTATTTTTCTCATTTCAGATCAAAGATGCCATCTTTAAGCAGCATCAAATGATACTTGAATACTATTTTATACTCCTTGGGCATCTTATGATCATTTGGAATAATGATCTTCTCTATAATAAAAGTGGTTGTGCCCATTTTATATATTTCTTCCACCTTATATTGAGATTCCTCCCATTTCATGGTGTCTACCTCATAGGAAAACATCTAAGAATCACACTCCCTTTTATTATCCACTATGTTACTCAAGCATTTAAATGTTAAGTGGTTTATTTCTTCTATCTTGGTTCTCAAGCCTTATTGCTAGTGTTCAGTTTCACATCTTCTAGTCTTCAAATCATCAATTCTACTAGAGTTGAGTGATGAAAAGGAAAGATGGAGAGAACCTAGAGCCATTATGGTAGTTGGAGTTACTAACTTAGGCTCAATCAGTAACTTTTGCAAGTACTAAATCATAGATTAGTGTTTTGCCTTCAACTCCTCCATGGTGGCCTTATCTTTATCCATTATGTGGGCCACCATGTTAGCTATAACCTGTGAGCTATGATTCAACTCATTCCTTGATCACTCCCCCAAACTATAGCTATAGATAGTGTAACTCTCAAGAGGAGCATCCTTTTTCAAAGATTCTAGTGGATTGATGGCTATCTCTACATTACTTTCTCTTATAGTGGTGAAGGTGATCCTGAAATGTGTTCTAACCTTTTTAGAGGGATTAGCCTTATGTACATGAGTTATATTCATTACATTGATCTCCCCAATATTTCTCATAATGTCCCTTTTCTCCTTGACCTACTATTTGACCCAAAGAAGGGTTCTGGTCTTGAATCTCATTGATGTGGTGGACATTGATATTGGCCTTGAGATAGTAAAAGGTGGTGTGATTAGAGTGCTCAATGTAGGGAGTGTCACAAGAGTGGGATGTGGGCTCAACACAAAATTCCCAATGTCTTTTTCACTCTTCTACTCCTTTCCACATTTGTCTATTTCTTGTTCCCTCTCCAGGTTTGTCTTTATATACTACAAAACTTCAAACTTTGACCCAAGCTAATGAGACCCTATGAGAAACTTTTTAATTGAACTACCCCACTCAACTGACTGGCTAGAATGTTACACATCCACTTCACCTTCTTTATTTTCTTGGGCATTAAGCATGGATGAGGCTATGGTGACATCCTTTCTACCTTTAGGTAACTCTTCACCAGTCAAGGCCTTAAGACCTTTATGTTGGGTTGGGTCATAGAACCTAATGTGAGGGAGAAGACTTCATGGTACTTTAATTGAAGTGCCACTCCTTGAAACACCCTCTTTAACATCTTTATTGGAATGATCTAATTCCTTATTTATTTTTGTATGTGTGGAGGTACCCATTTGTAGGTTTGATTCCCAACCTTATTCCATGCTCACCGTCTCCTCTGGTGCTAAATTTGACACCTTTAAAGGAGAAGAAACTTCTTATGATACCTTTAAAACAACCTATAAGCATTCCTTCTCAACCACAACCTTAGAATTAGTGGTACCTTAAATGTTTTACTCCTAATCTACTTCATATTTATCATCAAATATATTTAACTCTTTAGCTCCACCCTAATCACTTTAACCTAGTCATTGGGTGATGACATTATCAATGACTATCTCTATATCTAATGATATGGTTTCCTTCTCTTGAGGGGCATGAGCTTGCATGGCTACCTCAAATACAACATGCACTACATCATCAAAATATAAAGGATCATTTGAGGTTAGAATGTATTCCTCATTACCTTTGCTCTCTACTCCTAAGGGACCTTCTTCTTTAGATAAACCCATCACTGAGGCCTTCACTAGGGTTTGAGGTCTTTCCCTTGGAGGTTTTACCCAATTTTGATCTACAGAGGAGTGAATGCACAATAATTTCTCACCACCTTAGTTATGGCCCTATCCTCATCTAAATCCTCATAATCACTCATATACCTAAACTTATGGGCATATGAGGATTGGTCTTCTTTTGTATTCATAAGGAATTCTTTAGAAGGAAAAACCTTGAACACAA
This sequence comes from Torreya grandis, assembly GCA_037957365.1. Lineage (NCBI taxonomy): Eukaryota > Viridiplantae > Streptophyta > Pinopsida > Cupressales > Taxaceae > Torreya > Torreya grandis. The sequence goes on along the minus strand of JARHVA010006379.1, from coordinate 806,822 downwards.
CCTCCTTCCTCTTGGTAGGAAATCCAATTGGAGGTTACAAAGCCCTTTTAATTCTCTTTTGTTTAGGATAACCTCCTTCTTCTTCCCCTCTTATCTTCCTTTAATATATCTTTGGGGAAGGGGTAGTTACTACTTGTTACATTGGTGGAGTAGGTGGAACTATAGATGGATTGACTATGAGGATGGCTGCTAGAATGGTTGGCACTATTGGGGCTCCCACTCTGGAAATGGATATGGGAGTAACATTGACTAATGTAAACTCCCCAATAATAATTTTATCCTAATTTTTTTATAGGATTGTTATCTTTGAGAAGAACAATCCAAACTTAGACTGTGTTATTTTTATTGACTCCACATCAACTGGCTTGGTGAAATCAACATCACCAAGCTTTCACTTCCCCTTGCCTTTCACTACTGGAGGTATTACTATAGGATCACCACTATATTTTGGGAGGAAACCTATTATCTTCTAAACCTATTTGAGATCTTAGAGGGCAAGGGTGTCATATGCACCAAGATCAACCCCATGTTCCTTCAACCACCTAAAGGTTATTTTCATAATTAGAAATTATCTATAGGGGATGGAATCATTTTCCTAAACATTAAAGTCTACCTATGAGATGGGTTAGGATTAAATATTTGTTGTATTACACACTAAATATAGTGTCATATTATCATCCACCATGTCTTTGGGGATGGGAGAAATATTATATGAAATAATATCCTACACCATCAACCTCATATACTCTAATTTCCTGACATCCTCCTTGGTGGTGTAGTTGAACCAAATATCTCCATAATGTGATTGATGTAAGATCACATTGGTTTCCATGTTTACCAACCATTTTATGTCATAATTGGGCCTATGTGGCATCTTATCAATTTCATACTATCCCATCTCCTATTCTAATCCATTTGCCTTGGCAATAGAAGGACATGAATAGTATCTAATTTAAGCTAGAAAGTTAAGGGGATTATTTATATTTTTGGCTAATATCATCTCATCTAGAGGCACCATTTTTCAACTCAGTTCCATTATTACAAACTTATCATCTAGGTATTTTGGTAATTTATGCAGACATCCTGAGTAACCACTTATCCTGATGTAGGTGAATGTCTTGAATTGAATGTAAGAGGTGCCATACTTTTCAATTACTTCCTTGGTTACTTTGGACATTCGATTGAGGCTTCCTAAAGGAAATAATACACTCATCATAATGTTGAAGAAGTAATTTTCAACCCTACAAAAGTTATTTTTCAAGCTATCCATGGTGATTTTTGGGTATATCTCATAAATTTTCATTTAATTGGGGTTCTTGGTGAGCCCCTATAATGTCTTATTATACATTAGGTTTTACATTAAATAAAAGGACATGTAGAATTTACCTATGAACACCTCTTTTGAAAGGATTGTAGCTTAGATATGCATCATATTCTTGTGTACATTGTCACTAAAGATGGTAGCCTAATCCAACTTCCTCTAATTTTCCAACATACATATTAGGATCAAGAATATTCATTGCTAAAATTTTGCCATGGTGGGAATCCCATAAATAATGGTGGTCATGGTGATGATGTACTAGGGAAATTCATTAAATTCCACCAACTTCAAACTTTTAGACATCTTGGAGACCTTTTGTATTTTCTTGACTAGCTAGTAGGAGTTGATAATGTCCCAAATCACCTTATCATTCTTCCCCACATACTCCTAGCATTCCTCCAAGGAGATTTAAATGATTTTAGGTTGGGGAGGAATTATAAGCATGGTATTGAGGGCCATAGGGGTGAAAGAATAAATAAATTAATGGATATCATCGATGATGGTTTTGGTGTCTAGTTGGTATGCTCAAGCACATGCAATAATTAATTTTGGTTATGGGATAACCAAAGGGAATGTCATAATAGGGGAGATGTAACTCATGCCCACATTAGAAACTACTAGAAGGGGGTCTATCCATTAAAAAACATTTAATAAGGCTACAAAGTCTATCACATAGACATCTATGTCTTTAATCCCATCCAAGATCGAGACAATATTTCCCTTTATCGAGGTTGACTATGTCATAATTTTTACCTAGATCTTTAGTGTACTACTTTAAATCTTAAAAAAACCTTCTCTCAAACAGCCCTCAAAATACCTCTTAGATCCTCTCAAAGAACACAACATAATGAGATAATAAGACACTTACTATTAATCCAGAGGGTTGCACACAATAGAAGTTGAAAATCTATGAATAATTTGTCATAATCACTTTCTCAAACTACACATAACTAGGGCACACAAATAGCTCCAAGACACAAATGAAAGATCTAAATGCAAAGGGTAAACATAAATGAAGGTAAATGCCTTAGTTATAATCCTTTGTATTTTTAAATTAGGGTTATGATTAATTCTTTGAAGTATAATTACTATTTGCCAACTACCCTATTTAATCACTTGAGCTTCTTTTGAAAAAAAAGAGGGAAGGTGCAAATGTTTATTTTAAGCCAGGTGATCATCCTCACAAAACATAGACCTATACAGTGGAAAATACATCATAGTACCTTTTTAGGCCCTTAAGGACTTTTACATTTTTTCACTCATTATTTCCTTTGGTATAGTGATGTAATATGCCTAAAACTCTTCATGTGATTCAAAAGTGCCTTATGTCATTATTTAACTTTAAAATCTAGGAATTTGGGACTTTGGGGACCTTTTGAACCTTTCCCACCAAAATATAAGTGAGATAAATTTCAAAAATGGATCAAAACCTAAAATACCCTAAGGAGCTACCACATGGCATAAATTTATTTATAAGTTCAAGAATTCAATCTCTAGAGACGTTTTGCACCTTGCCCACCAAAAGGTAAGTGGGGCAATTTTCAAAACAGGCTCGAAACTTCTAAATCCCTAAGAACTTACCACGTGTCTGACTTAGATGTATGCTCAGATTCTTGGCCACTTTTCACCTTTTCACTATTTTATTCATATAAAGAATGGTGCAAGATTCTCTTGACCCCTAAAAATATTCATAAAAGTCCCCTGAGATAAACATGTGTCCATTCAGTTCATCAAGTAATTCTTTACCTCAATCACCAAAACATGTTAGGTACAATTTGAAAATTTAATTTGAGGCCCCAAAATTTATTCTTCAAACATAAGGAAACAAATCCATGCATAGAAAGAGGCTTGGCTATACTTATATCTTCTCATTATGAATCATCCCACCATGAAACCTTCGGTCAAACCATGTTATTCCTTTAGAATTGTTGAAAATGTCCTTCTTTAGAAAGTGCCCTTCGAACATTTTATATACATTCTTCAATAATTTTAAAAGGGAAAAGGGCCCGAAGGAAATAATCCGTTAGAAATTTTGTAGACAAAAAATTACCCTTTAAAGTTGCCCTTTAGGAATATTACAAAGGAAAAATGCCCAAAGGAAAAGTTCCTTTAGAGCTTTTATAAGGGCAAGCTGATCATACAAATCCTTTGAGATTTTTGTGTGGCTGAATCATCTAAAAGGTAAGTACCCTTAAATTTTTTTTCCATGGATAAAAATATGAGATAAATGATTTGAAAACATTTAAGACCAAAAGCTAAGGTATGAAATTATTTTGGAACTTTTGAAATGGATAACATTTATGATGAAAATAAGTCTTCAAGGTTTTTATCTAAGATAAGAGTCCCAAAGATCTATTTCTTTCAAGAAATTTATTCATGCCAAAAGGATCAAAAATTCTAAGGGATAGAATATTTTCACTTGACAAAAGTAATATAAAAGACCTAGAAAATTATAAACCTGGACTTCAACCTTTTGAAGGAATATATAGAGATAGGATTGGGGATAGTGACTAAAACATTGATACTCACCCAGTTTAGACTTGGACATTTTATTGATAAGGGATAAATTTCTCTAGTGAAATTTTGGGCATTAACATTGGCTCTTGCTTAGGGATGGGTACCCCTAGTGGGTACATAGAGAACACCAGACCAAACATTTATCCATTGGGCCATGGAGTCAAAGGATTTTTGCATAGAGGCAAGGAAAAATACATCATGGGTGAATAGATTTATAATAGGGCATCCAAATATAACAATAAAGGAAAGGAAAAGACACAAACTATACAAACATAACCCTAAGTAGGGAAACAAAACACAAAGGGACTATACAACATTACATATTTATAAAAGCTAGCATGGACTTAATCCACAAAATGCTTGAGGTGTCTACCATTAAATGGTAGTTCTAGAATTTCTCCATCAATATCTCTAAGATTAAATGTATGGTTCCCTATATGATAATAAATGGTGTAGGGACCCATCCATAGGTAATCAAATTTACCATTTTTTCCTTTGTCCTCATGTCTACTATCCTAGAGTAGGACCAGATCACCAATCTAAAAAATTCTTGGGGTGAATTTATTATCAAATATATTTTTGAGATTTTCCTTAAACTTTAAATGATTTTTATAAGATTTTCTATGAGATTCATCAAGCTCTATGATCAAGTTAATACTTTATTCATAGTGGTTCATTTATTTTTCATCCCCAACTATTTGTTGCATGAATTGGTACATAGGTAACTATAGATTTAGGGGTAAAATAGCTTGAGCTCCATAAACATGCTCAAAGGGGATTTTTATAGTAGACCTCTTAAGAGTCAACCTGACAGCCTAGACAACAAACTTTAAGTGCTCACCCATTTCCTTTTGTTGGTATCAAAAGTCTTTTTCATGATTTTAAACAAATTCTTATTACTGGACTGTCTGCCCATTTCCTTATGGATTGTAATTGGAGGTGTATACTAAATCAATCCCACAATCTTCAAATAATGCAACTATTTTTTAAGATCTAAAGCACATGGCAATATCACATACAATTTTAGCTGGCACTCAAAATTAACAAATCATATTATTCAAAAGGAAATTAATGACTACCTGATGGGTTAAATTTTTGGTAGGGACTACTTTAACCCATTTTGTGAAGTAATCAGTAGCCACTAAGATCTATTTTTGACCATCACTTGAAGCATATTATATTTCACCCATGAAGTCCATTCCCCACTACTTGAAAGGTCCCTCAATAGAAATTGGATATAAGGAAAGTGATCTGGATGCTTTCGTTCTTCTATAGAACCATTAGCACTCTTCACATCTTCTTACCATGGTAGCAACATCTTTCAATAGTGTAGGCCACCAATAATTTACCCTCAAAATCTTGTATGAAGTGAACTTAAGATTAAAGTGACCACCACACACACCACTATGGAACTCTATAACTAGTAATAAATCTCACTTTCCACTAAGCATCTCAAGAGGACACCATCTGGGTTCCTCCAAACTAGATCATCTTATAACAGCTATCTTTTGGGATACTAACTTAAATGTCCTTTTATTTTTATTTAAATGGAAATGAAAATTTAGAGTCTTAAAATAATATATTATATCTTTGTACCATGGAGATTGGATATACTTAGTCTTAGGTTTTTTAACCCCCCTTCTACATTATTCACTTCTATAGCCTATAAGTTGGTTTCAGTCATCAGCTTGGCAAGACCCATGCCTCTGACCAACTTAGTATTTTATATTTCTAGGTCATATTTTTGAAATTTTTAGACCCATCAAAATATTTTGTTAGTAGTTTAATTTTGAGTTAATATGTCTTCACCACAGTATGAGGAACATAGGCTAAAATATTTGAACTTAGAATGTAGGATCTAAATTGTTTGACAACCTTCAAGAGAGCAAAAGCTTGTTTCACTATTATGGTATAGTTTAGTTTAGATCTATATAATGAATTATTGAAGAAGGAAATTGGTTTATCATGACCCTCATCATTATTTTGTAGCATCACTACAACAATATATCCAAAGAAAGATTAGATACCTTTTTTGGTCCATGGGATAGGAACTTTATTAGTGGACTTTACTCTTTTTGGATCTATCATGACACCTTCTTGATACATAATGTGCCCAAGTAGCTTTGCCTTTTTTACTCCAAAGTGACACTTCTTAGGATTGAGGGAGATTCCATACCCCCTACATCTAATAAGCATTTGTTATAAATGCACCAAGTGGTTATCTCATATCTTATAGTACACTATAACATCATATTGATAAATAGAAATGAACTAGATGATTAATTTGGAAAAGGCTACATCCATTGCTGTCTAAAAAGTGGCACCTATATTTATCAAGCCAAAAGGTATGTAGATATATACATAGGTGCCCCTTGGGATGGTGAATGTAGTCTTAGACCTCTCAAATTCCTTCATTACTACCTAGTTATATCTAGAAAAGCCACCCAAAGTTAAAAAATAGTTTGGACCTAGTAACATCTAGGAGTATGTTGTCCATATTAAGGAATGTATAATTGTCCTTTAGTGAATCCTTGTTCAAGTTTCAAACATAAATATAGAGCTAGATGTTTATATTCTTCTTTTTGATAGTGACTAGATTTATCACCCATGATGAATACCTGATGGGTTGAATAATCCCATCATCCCTTAATTTCTTCAATTCTTCATGCATCTCGGTGGCCAAGATGGGGCTGATAGGCTATTTTTTTTAGCAGAATGGTTTTATATTAGGGTGGAAGGGAATAACATGTTATAACAAGTCTTCCTTATAAGCAATCATCTCTAAATATGACCATGTTAAATAGTCTTGGTATTTTCTCAATAACTTGATGAACACTTCCTTCTCCTTCTTGCTTAGATGAGTGTTGAGCCAAATATTCATTGGATTTTCCTCTATCCCAATGTTAATCTTAGTCATAGATTTTGATATAGAAATATTTCTAGATTTGATTCTATCATCTCCATCAAAGGATGCTTCAAGACTAACCAATCCTCTAGGGAAAGTGTTAGTCTTCATCTATATTATTTATTTTACATATAAGGTTTCTTTCCCATCATAGACTTATATCATGGATTCCAAGTATATAATGGTTCCCTCGAAATCATACATACAACACATTAACCTTCTTATCTAGTCATCATTGTCAAAGACTTGCTAATGATCAATGTTATTTGAGATAGAAGGCCTTACCAGTACTTTGACCTCATATTCATAAGAGGGATTTATATGTTAAACCTTAAACTCTAAATCCATTTTTTTAAGCATATCTACCATATGATTAAGATATTAGGCATGATATTCAATATTTAAAGCATCGAACCATTCTAAGCAGTCCCATACAATGTTTTAGTATTGATTCAAAATTTTATGTTTCATAGTATAAACAACTCATACCTATTTCACCACTAGTTCCAAATCACCCTTAACCAAAAACCTTTTTAATCCATATTCATGGGTGATCCAAATGCTAATCAAGAGTGTTTCATATTTTAAAATATTATTTGTGCACTTAAAAGATAATTAGAATGAGTATTTGTAAACTTGGCCATTAGGGGCATAGAAGACAACCCCAGGTCCTAATGTTTAAACATGTTTCATCAAAGTGTATGGTCCAAATGGAGTCTTCATCAATAATACTAGACTTAGGAGGCATTTCCATGTACTCAAAACTTCCCATAAAATTTCCAATGTCTATATCCATATACAACACTTCATTCAGCTAGTATTTGGGATCTTCTAAGACATGAAACATTTGTGGCTCCCATTTCAAGTGAATCATCTTCCCATCTAGAGGTATAGTGGTATAGGAAAAATACATTTAAACACTACCCCAAATATTAATAACCCATTTTATAGATAGCAACATACCCCACTTTGGTGGAGAATCTACAACAACAATGTCAATACTCAAGAACTTACCAGGGTATTGTGCAAGCTACACCACCAATCCTTTGACCATTATAATAATATCTACTTATCTAGAATCCATGGTGAGGCATCATCCATATGTTATAGTTATCCTTATACAAAGCTCATTTAGCACATCTAGTGGCATAATGTTATAGGATGCATGGGAGTCAAACATGTAGTTATGGATAATTACTTTAATCAGCAAGGTGGTGTAAAATAGGTCAACATCTAGATGAATCTCTACCAATGTTGTTCCTAAATACATCTTTAGGTGATGTTCAAGGGGATCTGAGGTGCTCTCACTTTCCATAAGGAAAGTAAGAGAAGGATCAACTTCAACAATCTCATTGGTAGTAACTTTCTCAGTGAATCCCAAATACTTAAAATTGCCTTCTCCTATGCTCTACAATTCTAAAAAATTCCACAAAAGGCACCGTGACCTTCAATTATCTCAATACATGGTCCATGTCATAAATACTATATTTGGGTAGAGGAGTGATAAAAGGTAGACAAGTGATACTCTGATTTGTGATACACCCCTCAAGATTCAAGGGGAGAGGAGTAATATAACCCACATGTTTTACTTCACTTTTCAAGGGAGGCTTCTTAGTTTCATCCTTATTGTGAATACTAGACAATAGGGGAGTTCTATTCTTGGCTTGGGTACCTCTTGGTTCAACATTTTTAGGTGCAAAAATAGGCTTCGTGGAATTTTGGACCTCTTCATTCCCTTTGGTCTCTTTCTCTTTAGTTTTTTCTTTAGGGGTAACATAATCCTTATCTTTCAAAGGAGTATTTTGATCTTTACTTATCAAATTATACTCCTCTTGGGTAATTATTGCATGGATCATCCATTTCTAGTCTTCAACTGATGGAGGAAAATATCCATATTTTTATTTCATCATTGATCTTAAAAACTCAAAATCATGAATAAGAAATTCATATTCATGCATCATGTTCATTTCATACATGAAGTCCATGGTTGGGACCCTTACCTTCTCACATGCTCTCTAGAATGCTTGAGTAGTGGTAGAACTCATCAACTCTATAGATGGAAAAGAAACCATCACATCTGGTTCATAAATTTAGAAAGTAAAACATTCATATTATAGAATGCCTTCATAATTAGGGACATTTGAAGCACTCATAGCTTACTCTTGAAAGGTTTAACTTTCCATGTCTTAGAATTCAATAATGTAGATATCATATTTTTTAGATGTAGATTGAAATCCTTCTATATCCTAACCATCATCATTAGCTATGTTACATGGAGATGAGGGAGGAAGCACTTATCACACCAGCCAATATAATAATCAAATTTATTGACCTTTGCAACTAAAGGGTTTGGTACTTACCTTCCACCTCCCTAGTTTTGATTTATTTCATGTTTATCATCCCTTGCCATCCCCTTTCTATTGTCATTATTCCTATCTTGGAAATTTGGCTTGCCTTGACCCTGATATTAGGGATGATTCCTTTCCTCCCTATTATGATCCCTCTTATCATAATTATTATAAGAACCCTAAGATACCCATTTTCTATTCTAGCCAACTTGTAGGAGATATCTTTCATAGCGCTAGCTAGAATCTTCACAATTTCCTCTAGGTCTACACTCTTTTGGGAGGCTTGAGGATTCTTAGGATTTACCATCTTGACATCATCCTTATTTTTTATAGGCTTACCTATATATTTAATGTTATTTTATATTTGGATAGCCAAATTGAAACCCATCCTTAGATTTGTGGGAGCCTTATCTCTAAGATAATAGGCTGATTTATTGTCAAATGCATCACAATACTTAATCAAAGAAGTAACACTACTAGGTCTAATGTCCTTTGGTAACCTTCTTAACACTTTACTTAATCTAGAATTAAAATCCTTGACACATTCATTAGGAAATTTTATGCATCTTTTAAACTCAACAAACAAGAATCTAGGATCAATGCTATCACTGAATTACATTTTAAATGCCTCAATCATGGCCTACCATGTGTTTATGGATCTGATAGGGAGGGATTTAAACCACTCCTAGGACTCATCTTCAAGTGTTTTCACAAAAAACTTTATTCACACATATTCTAGATCTATTTCATAATCTTTAATAACATTCAAGAAATCTTTCAAATGTTATTACCCAAATATGGCATTGCTCCCTTGAAACTTAGGCAAATTCTTCCTTACTTTGATTGGAAATTCATTGGGGAGATGAATATTACCATTGAATTTAATAGGTCTAAACCTTGGGATCATAAATGGTATGTGTCTATTAACTAGACCTTAATATTCTTCCCTATCATTGTCATTCCCTGTATTAAAAATCCTCCTTCTCAAATCATGGTCCCCCATCTCTGAATCTGAAGATGAATTAGGGGATATTTAAGAATTAATACTATAAAGAGAACTTTAAGGAAGAGAATTAGAATGAATCCTTAATGGTTGAGTAGGAGGAGAGAGGATTCTTTGGGGAGAAGGAGCTTGACTTGTAGGGAGCTCAGGTTTTTATAAGGCACTCTAGTATCCTTAAACCAAAGGGATGTTAGAGAAATGGAATGGGGGACAAAATGATTATGTCTTACTTGATTTTTTGAGATTTGGCCTATAATAGGCTTCCACACCTATCTCCTTTTGGATGGAGCTTTCAACTCATGGACAAACTATTTAGATGGATTCTAATAAAAGGAAGACATAATACCCTCCAAATTTGTAGATATAAATAAAACTCTTTAAAAAAAAATATTACATATAATAGGCACTCATATTTTAACCTTAATGTAATGGATTTATCACTAGAAACAAATATTATATACTAGAACAAACAAAACTACACATAGCAACTAATAGAAGACAAACTTTTAGACACTAAAGACAACTCCAATAATGTTTTAAAACTTCTCATAGCATGGGGGTGAAAATTCCTAGTGGAGTCATCAATAAAGGATGTAAATATGTTAATAAACCAAAGATGAAAAACTCAATGCAATAATAGTAGAGAATAAAATAAATAAAACACTTATAGCTCTCTACAAGTATTCTTGGCATCATAGGTAAAATAAATATCCTTGACAATGACACCAAAAATATCTTGGTTACTAGTTTTACACCTCTATCACTTGGCCTTGCACATTTGAAGAGAGTGACAATAAAATATGGAAAACCCACTTAATAGTTCATCATAATTAGGGAAGGGTTTGACATCATGATTGGTTTGAATGTAGGAAATGACTAGGAGGTACCTATAAGGGTATGTTCAGTTCCCTTCTAATTTTGGCTTTGATTGAACTAAGGTGAGAAGGCCTAAGGGGTAGCTTCACTCACATGAAAGGATTATGCAATTCAAAATTTATGGGGATTATTAGCATAGGGGAATACAAATTTGATTGGAACACAATATAAGGGTATGGTCAGTTCCCTTCTAATTTTGGCTTTGATTAAACTAAGGTGAGAAGGCCTAAGGGGTAGCTTCACTCACATGAAAGGATTATGCAATTAAAAATTTATGGAGATTATTAGCATAGGGGAATACAAATCTGATTGGAACACAACCAAGCTTGCTCAATCTATCCAACAAGGGTTGTCACGCATAGTGAGTAAATGTTCTAGGCTAGACATAAGCTACTAAAAATATATATGGAAATGATTACAACTTCCATTCTAAATAATCTTCAACAATAGAGGGCTAAACAAAAGATTGAAAAACTAATCTTTAATGGATAAAATGCAAACACATGGTAAGTATACAATGTTAATGAACTTGTAGGCAAACAACACTTCAAATATGTAGAGGACATGTTGTATGTAGGGTAAAATAGGGTAGGACAAAAACTATTAGTTAATAGAGATTAAAAGTGGAAGGTTAACATATGAACATAAAGAAAGTCAAGTAAACTGCTGTCACTTTTACCAAAAAATATACCATAGATCTAACACAAATGAAACTAAAATCAGGCACATGTGATGTCCTTCAAGAAATCTTTCTAGTTAAATAAATGAGATTAGGACTACCATTAAAAGGATATTAACACCCTATTACCAAATCTCAAATAAAAAAGGATTTTATAATCTATATATATACTCTAAATGACCACCATATATTTTAATACATTAGATCACCAATCAACTAAGCATGTAAAACATGGCATTGTACTTCAACAATAGAAATAGAATGTAAACCATAAGTAATTTTCACTTATCAATTGAATTGGAAATGAGTACAATGTATATTGAATGGTATAATAGATTGGCACTATGTAAGTAAATCCTATGATAAGGGAGACATGTATAATGCTCTCAAAGCTTGCCAATGATTTTACATTAGAAATCACTTTGGCACTAGAATTATTATACAGTGAGAACTCTTCAAGGATATATCTCTTGACTCAAAAATTTAACTAAACCCTATAAAGGGACATACCCCCTTTACTTATATAATTTAGCTAAGCCTCGAATATTTATGAAGATGCTTTAGCTGGAAGATTCCTTCATGGGCCTAGATTATATTAGACCTTGTAACAAACATGATTCCTTAGATTATGTTCATGCTCTTGTGATGATGGTGAACCTAATCCTCCACTAAGGTATAATATTTCTTGTTATCCACATGGTGGATGATCTTGTAAAAGAAAAAAAAAACTTTGTCTTCTTGCATAACAAATAAAAACATCCCTTTCTTGTGCACATGATTACACAAAACCTACCTTGAAAGGGATGTGCCACTATCAAGTGAAGTACAATGGTTTTCTAATAGGAAACAAGAAAATAAAAAGAGAAAATAATATAAAAGAGAAGTGGTGCCATCTCAAAAGAAACTAAAATATTTAATTAGGTCCCAAAATCAATTTGAATAATGGAATCCTTCACCAACCTATTTTTATATTTAGTGTATTCTTCAAGGATAGGGGTGAGACTACCTTAGCCTAGGCCTACTTGGTATTTGAATTTGACTCTATACTCTTCAAGCCAAGTAGTAGTCCTCTAAAGCATGGTTTTCTTCCATCTAATGAGTTCCTTGATATGGTCACAAGATTTCTCAAGTGACACCAATTACTTTATTGTATGGACATCAAAAGACTCTTTTGGTGCATCAATGAGGTTCTTCAGAGTAGTACACACTACCTTCAACCCCAAATCATTTACACCATCAAGGCTCACCATTATCCATAGTGTGACATCTATCTCTTTGGTCATATTTTTGAGAGATTTTTCTTCTCCTTTCATATCAAATATGTCATCTTTGAGCATCATCAAATGATGCTTGATTGATATTTAATACTCCTTGGGCCTTTCATGATCATTTGGAACAATGATCTTCTCTACAATAAAAGTGTTTGTGACCATTTTATAGATCTCTTCCACCTTATTTTGAGCTTCCTCCCACTTCTTGGTGCTTGCCTCATAGGAAAACATATGTGCATCACACTCATTTTTATTATCCACTATGTTACTCAAGATTTTAAATGCTAAGTGGATTATTTATTCTACCCTTGTGCCCAAGTCTTGTTTCTAGTCTTCAATTGATCATCCTCTAGTATTCAAATCATAAATTCAGTTGGAGTCAAGTCATGCAAAGGAGAGATGGAGAGAACCTAGATCCATACTAAAAGTTGGAGTTACTACCTTAGGCTCACTTAGTAACTTTTGCAAGTACTAGATCATAGCTTAATCTTCTACCTTTAACTTTTCCAAGGTGGACTTGTATTTGTCCATTATATGGTCCGCCATTTTATCTATAACCTATGAGCTATGATTTATCTCATTCCTTGATGGCTCCCCCAAAAATATATCTATAGACAATGTAACTCTCAAGGGGAGCATCCTTTTTCAAAGCATCTAGTGGAGGGATGGTTATCTCCACATTCCCTTCTCCTATAGTGGTGAAGGTGTTCCTAGAATGTGTTTTAGAATTTTTAGGGGGCTTGGACTTATGTACATAAGTGATATTAATTACATTGATATCCCCAATCTTTCTCATAATGTCCATTTTATCCTCAACCTACTCTTTGACCTAGAGAAGGGGTCTAGTCTAGAATCCCATTGATCTGGTGGACATTGATGCTAGCCTTGAGATACTAAAAGGTGTTGTCATTGGAATGCTCAATGTAAGGAATGCTATAGGAGTGGGCTATGGGATCAACAAAAAATTCTCAATATATTCATCACTCTTATACTCTTTTCCACCTTTGTCTACTTCTTATTCCATCTCTAAGTTTAGCACTATTTGCTCCAAAACTTTAAACTCTAACCCAAGCTGATGAGACCCTTTGAGCAACTTTTCAATTAAACTATCATGTTTAACTAACTAGTTAAAAGGCTACATAGCCAATTCAAATTTTTTATTTTATTGGGCCTCAAGCATGGATGAGGCTATGGTGACATCCTTGCTACCTTTAGGAAACTCTTCACTAGTCATATCCCCAAGATGTTTATTATGGGTTGGGTCATGGACCATAATGTGAGGGAGAAGACTTTGTGGTACTTTAATTAAAGCACCACTTCCTAAAACACCATCTTCAACATCTTTAATGTAATGATCTAATTATTTATTTATTTCTATATAGGTGGGGGTACCCATTTTCAAGTTTGATTCCCCACCTTCCTCGATGCTCACCCTCTCCTTTGGTGTTAAATTTGACACATTTGGAGGAGAAGGGATATCTTTTGGTATCTCTAAAGCTGCTTGTAAGCCTTCCTACTCAACCACCACCTTAGAATCAATGGTGCCTTAAATGTTTTACTTTATCTCTACTTCAAATTTATCATTAGATCTATTCAGTGCTTTAGCTCCACCCTGATCACCTTGGCTTGGTGGTTGGGTGATGACATTATCAATGAATATCTCTTTATTTGATGATATGGTTTTCTTTTTTTGAGGGTCTTAAGCTTGGATGGCCACCTAAAATCCAACCTATAATACATCATCAAAATATAAAGGATCATTCGAGGTCATAATGTCTTCATCATAACCTTTGCTCTTTACTCTTGAGGGACCTTCTTCTATAGATAAACCCATCATCAGGGCCTTCACTAGGGTTTGAGGTCTTTCCTTTGGATTTCTTTGCCTAATTTTGACATACAAAAGAGTGAACAAATTTTGCTTCTTCATAGCCTTGGTGATGGACCTATCCTCATTAGAATAGTCATCATCACTCATATCTTTCAACTTCTAGGCATATGAGGACTGGTCTTATTTTCTCTTCATAGGGAGTTCCTTGGAAGGTAGGTCCTTAAACTCAACCTCCTTCCTCTTAGTAGGAAATTCACTTGGAGGTTGTAGATCCATTTTAACTCTATTTTGTTTGAGTTGTTCTCCTTCTTCTTCCCCTCCTCTCTTCCTTAAATATATCTTTGGGGGAGGGGTAGCTATTGCTTGTTGCATTAGTGGAACAAGTGGAACTATAGTTGGATTAACCATGGGAATGGCTACTAGAATGGTTGGCACTATTGAGGCTCCCTCTCTTAAAATGGATATGGGGGTAGTAATAGCCAATGTAACTTCCCCAATGATAATTTTATCCTAATTTTCAACCAAGCTTGTTATCTTTGAGAAGGACAATCCAAACTTAAACTATGCTATTATTATTGACTCCACATTAGCTGTCTTATTGAAATCAACATCACCAAGATTTTGTTTCCCCTTGCCTTTCACTATCAAATGTTGAGACATAGGATCACCATTTTATTCCAAAAGGAAAGTTCTTATCTTATAAATCATTTAAGCTCTTCGAGGGCAAGGGTGCCATATGCACCAAGATCAAACCCATGTTCCTTCAACCATCTGAAGGTTCTTTTCATAATTAAAAATGTTCTCTAGGGGATGGAATCATTCTCTTGAACATTTATGTCTTCTTTTGAGATGGGATGGGCTTTAATATTAGTTATATTATACATTGAAAATAGTGTCAACTTGTCATTTACCATGTCCTTGGGGATGTGAGTGATATTTTAGGTATAACCTCCTACACCATCAGCCTCATATACTCTAATTTATTGATAACTTGCTTGATGGTGTAATAAAACCAAATATATTCATAATGTGATTGATGTAGGATCATATTAGTTTTTATGTTTACCAACCATCTGATGTCATAGTTGGGATTGGGTGGCATCTTATCAATTACATACTAGCCCATCTCCTATTCTAATCCCTTCACCTTGGCAATAGAAGGACATGAATAGTATCCAATTTAAACTATAAACTTAAATTTTTATTTATATTTTTGGCTAATATCATATCATATAGAGGTACCATCTATGGGCTCAACTTCATTAATACTAGTTTATCATCTAGGCACCTTGGTAATTTATGTGAACACCTTGAGTAACCACTTACCTTGATGTAGGTGAATGTCCTAAATTAGATGTAAGAGGCACTATAATTCTCAATTAATTCATTGAAATCCCTTAAAATTCTATTTAGGCTTTTCAAAGGAAAGAATAAACTCATCATAATGTTGAAGAAGCAATTGTAAACCTTACAAAAGTTCATTTTGAATCCATCCATGGTGATTTCTAGGTATATCTCATAAATTCTCATTCCATTAGGATTCTTAGTGAGCCCCTGGAATGTATTATTATACACCAAGAAAAACATTAAATAAGAGGAAATTTATAATTTACCTATGAACACCTCTTTTGAAAGGATTATAGCCTAGAGCTAAATCATCTACTTGTGCAAATTGTCATTGAGGATGGTAGCCCAATCTAACTTCTTATAGTTTTCTAACATGCAGATTAGGATCAATAACATCCATGTCTCAAATTTTTCCATGGTGGAATCCCATAAATATTGGTGTCCATGAAGATGAGGTACTAGGGCAAGTTTTTAAATTACACTAGCTTTAGTCTTTTGGACATCCTGGAGACCTTTTGTCTTTTCTTGGCTAGTCAATAGGAGTTAACAATGTCCTAAATTACCTTATAATTATTCCTTACATACTCCTACCATTCCTCAAGGGAGAGTGTAATTATATTGGGATGGGGAGGAATTCTAAGCATGGTACTAAGTTTCATAGGGTTTAAATAACAAACAACCAAATGGCTACCATCGATGACAATTCTGGTGTCTAGTTAGTATGCTTGAGCACATGTAATAATCAATTTTGGGTATGAGGCAACCAAAAGGAATGATATTTTAGGGGTGATGTAACTCATGCCCACATTATAAAATACTATAAGGGGATCTATCTATTGCAAAACATTTAACAAGCCCACCAAGTATATCCCTAGACATCTATGTCTTTAATCCCATCCAAGACCGAGATAATGTTGCCCTTTATTGAGGTTAAATATATCACCATTTTCCCTATCTCTCTAGTGTAATAATTTAACTTTAAACAAACCCTTCTCTCAAATAAACCTCAAAATACCTCTCAACTACTCTCAAAGAACACAACACAAGGAGCGAATAGGACGCTTACTGTTAATCTAGATGGCTACACATAATAGAAGCTAAAACTCCATGAAAAATTCATTGTAATCACTTTCTCGCACTGCACATAGTTAGGCACACAAATAACTTGAAGACACAAATAGAAGATCTAAATGAAAAGGGTAAATGCAAATGAAGGAAAATTCCTTAGTTATAATCCTTTGTATTTTGAAATTAGGGTTGTCATTAATGCTTCAAATCACAATAACTATTTGCCAACTACCCTTACTAATCACTTGAGATTATTTTGAAATAGAGGGAAGGTGCAAATGTTTCATTTATGTTGGGTGATCCTCCTCACAACATCTAGACCTATACAAGTGGAAAATACATCATGGTACCTTTTCAAGCCCTCAAAGATATTTTAACTTTTTCACTCATTATTTCCTTTGGTGTAGTTGTGTAATATGACCTAGACTCTTCATGGGATGCAAGAGTGCCACATGTCATTATTTAAATTTAAAATCTAGGCATTTAGGTCTTTGAGGACCTTTTTAACCTTTCCCACCAAAAGGTAAGTGAGGTAAATTTCAAAAAGGGGACCAAAACCAAAAATAATCTGAGCTACTATGTGGCATCACTTTCTTTACAAGTTGGGGCATTTCATCTCTAGAGACTTTCTGCACCTTACCCACCAAAAGGTAAGTGGGGCAATTTTCAAAAATCACCCAAAACTTCTAAAGCCCTGAGAACCTAACACATGTTTAACATAAATATATGCTCGGATTCTCAACCACTTTTCACATTTTCACTATCTTTTTTCATACAAGGAAGGGTATAATATTCTCTCAACCCCTGATAATATTCATAGAAGTCCCCTGAGATAGGCACGTGTCCTTCATTTAGTTCATTAGGAAATTCCTTACCTTATTAACCAAAACACATTAGGTACAACTTGGAAATTTCATCTACGGCCCTAGAATTTCTTCTTTGAATATAAGGCAGTAAATCTATGCACAAAAATAGGCTTGACTATACTTCTATCTTCCCACTGTGAATCATCTCACCATGAAAACTTTGATTGAACCATGTTATTCCTTTGGAACTGTTGAAAATGTCTTTCTTCAGAAAGTACCCTTCAAACCTTTTTTAGACATTCTTTGGGAATTATATAAGGGCAAACTACTTGAAGAAAATAATCCTTAAAACATTTTGTAGAGGCAAAATGACCATTTAAAGGTGCCCTTCGAGAATCTTGCAAAGGCAAAATTCTCAAAAGGAAAGTTCCTTTAGAGATTTTGTAAGGGAAAGATGATCATACAAATCCTTTGGTATTTTTGTGTTGGTGAATCATCCAAAGGGAAAGTACACTTCAAAAAAATTTCCATTGACAAAAGTTTGAGATAAATGACCCAAAACATTTCAGACCAAAATACAAGGTATGGAATTCTTTCAAAACTTTTGAAGTGGAAAAAATATTCAAAGAAAATAAGTCTTTGGGGTTTTTTTCCAAGATAAGAATCCCAAAGATATATTTATATTGGGCATTATTTTCATGCCAAAAGACTCAAAAATTCAAAGGGATAGAACATTTTCACTTGGCAAAAGCAATACAAAAGACCTAGAAAATTACAAACATGAACTTTAGCCCTTCAAAAGAATATATAGAGATAGGTTTGGGACTAGTGACTAAAACATTGATACTCACCCAGTTTGGACTTTGGCATTTTACTAACAAGAGACCAATTGCTCTAGTGCAATTTTGGGCACTAACAGAACACAAAGCCTTATACTTGTCCTAGTTTCCTATAAGATCCTCCTAGCAATGTTTTATACATTTTAAGTTTAAGTCAATCTAAATAATTAAATTTTCCTTATCTATGTATTTAGAGTATTCAATGCATTGAATGTGCTTTCCCTTGCCCTTAGAATAGGTCCTTTTATCAAACAATTACACCATGTGGGATATTATATTATCCACATTCTAAATTACTTTATGCATGGCTGCCTTATTGTAATTAACTAAATAACTGATGTTGTTTTTAAGTTTTTTATTTTCACATTTTAGGGCACCAACCTTATCCTTGAGCCTTTGAATTTGCACACTATGATCATTATCATAATCTTTCTATGTCAATCTATCATTATCCTCTTGAGTCATTTTCAATTTTCTTAGAACTTCAAATAGTTCCCTCATAAACCACTTCATTATCATCTTTTTCAAATCTAATTCTTCAATTTTATTATTATTTTGCTTACCTTTGAGAGAGTCAACCAAGGCATTAAAATTTTCATTTTGATCAAGGGTTTAGGTTCCTAGTTATTACACCTTTTTTTTCAAAGATAAACCCCTTGATTTCCTCTTTCCCTTATGAATTTTCTTAGTTTTAGAATTGTTTTTCTCCCTTTTAGACCCATTTTATGTATTAGTTTCTTCTTTATCTTTAGTTGCATCCTCAACCATGATAGATTGCCTAGATGAATGCCCAATTTTTATAGTGTTTAAAATTTTATAGTTTGTAGCAAGAGGATCTTTAGCAACACTTATTATTCAGGTCTTAATGCCTAAGCCTTCAGATTTTGGTGAGTTCTTAGTGGTACTCTACTATTTATCCTTAGAAGCATTACTTCCCAAATACTTAATCCAAATATTATGCACTTTCCTAACTTTGTCTTTACTTTTGTGGGGTTTTTAAAGTTCAAGGGTTATTTTATTCATCCCTTTAAAATATTTATGAATGAGTAAAATGACTCCTTTATGGTTCAGAACCATGTATTTGCCTTTTCCAACCTTTTCAATGGAGGTTTCTAAGAAATCATAATATAGAAAGGTAAACTCAAGGGTATAACATGCATAAATTAATTGAGAAAGATGAAAAAATACCAATGCACAACATTAAACCTACCTTATAGAGTGATATACTACATGATATGGAAAACCACATCTCCATATAGTCTCAGTAGGGATAAATGATCAAAACCATTATGAAACACCTCCAAAGTTTATCCTTCTTGAAGAAAGCTATTTTCCTACTTCTTGTAATTATACCTATTTTATACACTTTTATCACCTCCATCTCTAGTCTAGTGATGTGGTTGATCAATTATTCAAAGATATCAATCAATAATCCATTGATATTCAATTTTTTTAATATCAGGATTCAACAAATAAGGTTGAGACATTTTTGTCATGACCTTATATTATTTACATGAAATTTTCCACCCCCCTATTTGGAGGATATCCCAAACTTCTTCATTATTTTTCACGTCCTCTAGCATATTAGGTTTGGTTTTGTTAGGAAGCCTCATGGAGAACAAGATGATCTAACTATAGATATTTGATCTAAAATAGGGGATTTTTGGACCCCCCAAATTTGAAATGATAGTTTACCTTGAGTGTCTCATGTCAACCCACTAAAGTCCATTATTGATGTGCTTCCAATCTCAAAAAGTGTTTAAAAGACCCTATCTTCTTCCTGATGAGTATAGAAACTCCTCTATAAAAAATTGAAGAGGAAAAGTGGATTAAAATTAATAAGGAAGATAATAATATAAAGACACTTAACCATAGAATTCCAAAAAACTTTATTTTTACAAGTGGAAAAGACACTGACATTATCAATAATTTTGAACATTATAAATATGAACTTCACCAATCCTCTGGTAAATATCTTGAGTTAATTATTTTCTCACAGTCTAGCTAATAAAACCAGAAGAACTAACTCCCCTATTGGTGAACCAATAAGTAACCTTGTTTCTTTTATGATAGATGTGTTGAATGACCACTTCTTGCCTAAAATATAAAATATAAATAGACTCATCCACCACCTATTTAATTATCCAAATCACCATATTTTTCTTGGAAAGACAAGTTATTATATTCATTGAGTGTCCCTCAATGATGAGATGTTGAAGACACAACTTTTTAGCCAATTTTAAGCCCTAAAGGGCAGCAAGAGCTTATGACCAATGGATTTTTTTTAATCCCCATATCACTATAATAATCAGTAATAAACCTCCATTGATGATATCTTAAAATCCCTACTCCTAAGGGTCCTAGATTATGCTTGTAGGCCCTATCAAAATTTATATTTAGCCATCCAATAAGTGTATGTTTCCATTTAGTCCTTTTTCTTATTTCATCCTTGGGATCAATATTACCAATTCACAAATAATCAATTTGCTAATTTAAAATTAGTTTTTTTTCAAACATTTTTAAACTTTCACCTTTTCCACTAGACTAGTTTTATTTTGGAATAATTTGCATATATGTTGATATTTGAAACGTGCCTAAAACCCATCTTGATAAAACAAAAAAATCATATATTCTTCTTATTTAATTAAAATGAAAATATAGACCAATAAGCACCTTGAAATGGAATAGTTTCATATCAATCACTGAGTTACCCTACAAGCCAAGGCCTAGAAATAGTATACCTTAGGGATATATTTGATCTCCTTTTAAAATATACTGATAAAATTACCATTATACCTAAGTTGGTGTGCCAAACGAACCATAAATAGATTGGCACTAGAAGGAGGGCCTATACTAAATTTTAGTTTTAAATAATTTAAATATTTTTTTTACTGGGGTATTATAAATATCAAACTAGAAATTAGAATAATAACCACAAGATAAAAGTCCATTCAAGGTGAATTTTAAATGTTTTACCTCATTAAACATAGAAAATAAAGAACAGACAAAGGAAACATGAAAACTAGAAACATCCAATTAGATAATAGCTCACTTACATGTGTTATCCCTTTTTCAACCTTTTTTTGTCCTTCTAAACCCACCAATGCTTTTTATTATTCTTAGTGGAGGTAGCTACCATGTGAACATCACATGAGTTTCTCATGATTTACAAAATAATCCAAGGAAAATTTCCCCTATGTATGATGTACATGGAAGAATTTAGACTATAGAATAACATATACAATCATTCAAAGATGATATTATAAGAACTCAAAATGACCATGAGGATGTGGTCTATAGGTTATTCCTCTATACCTCACATGAGATAGCCTATGGCTATTATATTGGCTTATATAATGGATCTATCACCTCCTATAATGTTATTAAAATTGTATTTGTCAATCATTTTCAAGTTCTTATTGATCATATTGTCTTATATCACCAATTTTTTGTTTTCCATAGAAAATTAATGAGCTTATGAGAATTTTCAAGACACATTTACTTAAGATATAAAAGAGGTTGAAATAACCCTATACATAAACAAAAGTGGTTTCCATTTAAACCTACTTGAGGGATTTAGACCTAATGACCTCTTATTTGTCTATAGGACTCCTATGACACTTGCATCATTGTCTTTGACATATCACAAAGCTATCACTATAAAAAAAATGATGTTTCAAGTGTATAGTGGTAGTCTATTGCCTTTATTAAGACAATTGGGTGCATATAATAAAGCTCCAATGATAAATCAAGTTCTCATGCATGACACTCCATTAAAGAACCAAATACGAGGTGTTATGTATTCAAAAAAATTAGAATTTAATGCATTTGAAATTCATTACAATTAATCATATTATGCCTCAAAATTATGTGTTTCCACAAGAAAAGAAATAGAAAATTTTACCTACAACCTACAATAATGTTTCTACTACACCTAAGAGGCTACATTGATCTAAATAGAAATTATCTAGTGGGTCCCAATTTTGTAAACAGTTATACACATTAAAATTTTACCCATTATCAAATGCAACATGTTGTATTCACATTTATGAATGTTACAAAATATACATTTATCACATTTACACAAGTTGTAAATAACCATAATGCAAATGTGAACCCTAGAAACATGTAATTTTTAGAAGATGTTTTAAAGATTGACCAATGATATGGTTGACCTATGGAGGAAATTACCTCAACATTAAAATCATGTTAATAATAAACCTCCCCAAGATATACATTTTAACATCCAAGTAACCAATTGTCAGTGGAACACTCGAGCTAAAAATAAAGTTAACCTCTAATTAAGAAGTAAAAGAATGATAAAAATAAAAATAAAAATAAATTAGAAAAAAAACTCAAATTATGGGTGATTTAGGTAAACTATACCATAGATATTAAAACCTAAATGAAAGTATATCAATGCATTGAGTGGGATAAAATATAAACCCATTGGGGCTATGTATGCCTTGTTAGCAATTGAGCAATGCCTAATAATAGTTTCAAGGTAAAATTCACTAGCTTAATGATCTAGGCTATAATGAGTAGTCTTTGTGAAATTTATGACACAAATGAATGAATTTTCATGCACTGGTCAATTTAAATATCAAATTTCATATAAAAACCATGCATGTGTTACCATTTTAAGAATTTGTTTAAGTTACATGTATTGTCTTAGCCATATATTATGGTTTCATAAACACAATTATTTAATTTTAAAATACTCAAGGTTATTTTCAAATATATTTTCCAATTGTTGTTGCTTGCATAACACACCCAATTTTTTAAAAATCAATGCAACAATTTTTTTATTTTGATTTTGAACCACTTATTATGATCCAATTGAGGCTCACTTTGATTATACATGTATTATTTTATTGTTACATGTGTGGTATTTGTTTTAATAATATATTAGTTTTCATGCATATTAAATTATTTAAACCTTATTAATTATGTGGAGTGGGTCAAAATTATAAATTTTCATGTTTTACTCCTAGCCTGAAAACATGTTTTTCTACCTCCATGTTTTGGGGTGAAATGGTATTTGGGCATTGAGAATGCTTTGTGTGAGATGTGTATGGAAGTTGTGAATAAGGTTAATTAATCTCCATGCTTGGGATATGAAAGCCCAAAAAGGGAGAAAATAATGTTGATAAACACTTTATGCTTAAAATTTCCCAAAAGGATGAATTACATTTAAAATTACACATGGTCAAAATCTTAGGTTGATGAAAAGTGTGCCAAGTAAACTCTACAAAAATTTATTCTCCATTTCCATGAAGTACAATTATAAATATTTATAAATGTGAATTATGGAAAAAGTGATGGAATATTATAAATTATTCTATGAAGATGTTAAGAGAGTTTCCCTTGTACCAAGTGTGTAAAAAAATAATGAATATAAAAAATGGATGGTGTACATTGAATACAAAAGTTAAAATGGTCTAATTATTATGTGAAAATTGTGCATATAAAGTGAAAATAGCATGAATTCCTAGTCCAAAAAGTGCTAAGAAAGGGAGAGGTGCACAATAGGTAGGAAAAGAATAAAATGTCTTATGAATGGTGATAAGTGAGAAAAAATTAATAAATTAGTCTAAAGAGGTAGTGCTTAATGTGCACCAATGTAATTAAGGTAGTGAAGGTGTTTTTAATCTAGGAGTGTTTAGTAAAGAGTAGTCAAACAAAGCATGTGAGTCATAAAATACAAGTATAAACTATGTAGGTAAATAATGAGATTAGTGAAATGGTCATTGCATGTGGGATTGACATGAGATAAAATAGGTTATGGGGGGATATTACATCACCCATTTAAAAATAATAATTTAATTATTATTATTATTATTTAAAAAAGGAAGATTTAATATTCAAATTCAAGATTTCTAGCTCAAACATTCTAGGCTACCTAGAAACACTTTTTTTCTCATAAATTTTGCCTTACAACTCTATTTCCAAAGTAATTAGTAGCATCAATAAATTTTTATTGATGGATATATAATGATTTAGGTTCATGGGGAGAGGATGAATATTTTAAAACATGTCATTTTTTGTGTCTTAATAGTATTATTAGTGAAATGTTGCATTTATTTTAATCTAGCATATTTTTGACCAAAAATATGGCATTTTTTGTTTCTCTTTCATAGGGTTAAAAAAAGATAAGGAGATGAAACAATTTGAGTGGATTATTTATTATATAAGGTGAATATACTACCATAATTTAATATGGAAAGGAATGAAAAGCATGGGAAGTGAGTGGGATGAGATCCAAACTCATGAATTAATCTTTCAAGGCAGTATAGGTTATGTAAAGAGGGAAATATGAACTTTAAAGGAGTAGAATGGTTAAGGGACTATGTAAAGTAGACTAAAAAGTGAAAAAATATAATTTTAAATGGAGTCAAGTCTATGATTTGTTTAATTTGTCATGTTAAAACTGGCTAGTGGTTTGAGTTATTTGCCAACTAGTTTTGTCTTAACCATGCTAAAACCCACTCATGGAGTTAAAATTGATTTGAAGTTTGTTATAGGTGTTATAATTTTATGTCTATGAGATATATTTAATGTGAAATTATTTAGTAAATCTAAACTATTTTGAGTGGATCATAATAACCAAATGGTTGTTGTGAAACCAACTCATTAACCTATTAATTAGGCACTCCTTATGCTTCTCTTAAGTTGGTGGTAGAGAGAAAGGATGCTACATATTATATTTTAGTCAATATGAAATAATGAGAGACTACTGATTATTTGTAATGTTTGTCATGTATTATGTGTGTGATTTAATCTTTTTGGGAATAATTAGAGTTTTTATTCTTATTTAGTTAAAATTCTGAGTAAAGTAAATTAGTCAATAATCATGCCATAATTAACCTATTAATTTTTTAATTTTGATTTCTATTTATAATTCTAAAAATAGAAAGTGAATAGAGAGAAATATAACTTAGCTTATAAATATACTAATCCGACTAAGATGAAGGATGATATTGACTGTATAGGATTGGGATAATATAAAATACCTGGATCTAGCTTTCATTTGGTGAAAGGATAAGAGCACAAAAAATAGGACACTTTAAGTTCCAATGCTATAGTCCTATTCTTAACACTATTTTCAAAACTAAACATAGAGGTCTAATATTTTTGGATTCTATCCACCACTCTTATATGACTCTATCTGTGAAATTTTGAAGCTTAAATCTCAATAGAGCTCCTTGTAGAGCTGATTTATCTTTGATCCTAAGTCTCCAATAAGATTGAATAGGACTTTGAGAATAAATAGGGGTTAGTGTGTGCAAAATTCGCTAAACATGCTTCACTCCCTATGTGTGGGCATGTTGCCTATATACCAATACTTTGAAGAGGGATCAATCCATATGCAGTTCTCCCTTTGAAAGTGCTTAGTGCAAATGTGATATGATAATGCAAGAAATGCTAAAACTAGATATGTTTGAGGTAGCTAGGGTTTGGTGTACATATTTGAATGAGCTTATAAGTATATTAGTTGGTTGTATGTAAAAAATAAGGAAGATTTATTGAATAGTCTTTCTTTTATTCTTGATTACTTAGTGATATTTTGCCAACCCTTTACAAATGATCTTTGAATGGGCTTATATAGGGATCTATTGGTCATGGGTTAAATGCAATCACACTAGGTTGACATAATGAAGAGGAGGAATCAGGGAAAATGGAAATCTGATCTCAAAATGTGATTAGATAGGAGCATCAAAAAAGGGACACCCTAGGGTATAGCACTATAGTCCAAGTTGGGAACTATTATTCTAAGGGTACAAGACTTGGGTGGATGGAATAAGCATGGAAAAAAGGTCCCAAGTAAGCTAGAATGAGGTCTTGAAAGCCTATAGATGATTAGGAATCAATGAAAAAGTGCCTATGAGGGTCATGAGAGCAAGAAAGAGGGAACTATGGGTTGGGTGTCATTAGCCACACTCAAGTTACCATTTTTTTCATTTTATATGACTACACTCCCCCCATTTATTCTATTCATGTAGCAAAGCAAAATACTAGGATAAAGGAAAGATAGAAAGCATACCTAAACATACCTATAAGGGTGAAGCTCATGAAGCTGTTATGATGTTGGGTGTGCATAGAGAGAGCACATAGTGAATTATGAATCTATTTTGATGCTGAGTGATGCTGAGTAATGTTCTAATAAGAGTAATATCATGAATGGATCTGAGTTCTCAATTCCACAAGAGTGGCTCAAGAATGCAATGTTTGGCCTTTTGGCTCCATCATCACCTACTAAGTGAAGCTATATGGTCATTCATGTGTTAATCGATGTCTGGACTATGTGTCCAATCCTTTAAAATAAGTGGCTCAATAATACAAAGGCTAGCTAGTCCTTTGGATCCATCATTTCTCCATGAAGTGAAGCTATAAATTGATACCAATATGAAATGTGTGTCAAATGAGATGGATCATAAATCCCATGAATGATCTATAATCTGACAATGTTAGTGTGGATATTTGAATGTATGTTAGAAACTAGGCCACTCTGAAAGATGGAAATTAGGCTTGTATGAAAGCCACTCTAAAACTAGAAAATATGTTTATATATAAGCCACTTAGGAACTTAGGAATGTGGAGATTAGACTTGTATGAAATCCACTCTAAAATTATGTCAACCACTTATAGATGGACTAAGGCACACAACTACTGAGAATGCTTGGGTAATGTTGAAATTAGAAAGAAAAGAAAAAAAATGTGTCGTACACATTGCCCCTAATCATTGGTGTCTAAAACATGGATTCGGATCTGGAAATTATACCAACTATTGTATCTAAAATTGGAAATGAGAGCCATCATGCCATGCATGATGCCTCCTATATCTAGATTCTTTGAGTAAAAGTGTATTGAAACCTATTGATTCGGAACTAGTTTGAATGTGCAAAACTATAGCTAAACCTACTTTTTTGGTTGCCTCTAGAAAATCTAGTTTTTTTATTTGGATAGGAGTACCAAAAATAAGACACCCTAGTGTCTAATGTTGTTGTCCATGTCCAGTGCTATTGTCATTTGTTGAAAATAAAAAATGTGATAGAGTCATCACTATTTTTCTAATCTATTCTACCTAGTTTGATATATAATTGTTATTTTGAGCTATTCTAGAAGCTAGATTTTTTATTTTAAAGAGTTCTAATCTTTGTGACAAAACCCTTATTTGTTGTCTCCTCTTCTAAGGATAGGAATGAATACCTTGTAATGACTACCATCAAAATAAAGAGCCCTAAAAGTATGTTATGTTGCAAAGATACATGATATAATAATGATAATCGAAAGATATCTCAAGATATAGTGCAATTTATATTAAGAGATTTTTAGATCAACATGGGTATGCCTAGATAGATATAACAATGTAATTAAATGTACTAAACTATAAATAGAATGAGATGTATGGTTAGTTTTTAGTTGTTATTTATCATGAAGGGATGGAGCATGATGTTCATCATGGCATCCACAAAAGTAAGGTAATGCATGATTAGGATCATGGCATTGCAAAAAATCAAAAAGCAATCAAGCAACAAGAAAACAAGGCAAGAAGCATGCAAAATATGGCCAAGGGGCCAAGAAAACAAG
Organism: Torreya grandis; assembly: GCA_037957365.1. Classification (NCBI taxonomy): domain Eukaryota; kingdom Viridiplantae; phylum Streptophyta; class Pinopsida; order Cupressales; family Taxaceae; genus Torreya; species Torreya grandis. The sequence continues at coordinate 778,423 of JARHVA010006379.1, read as the reverse complement.
GGACATGGACACATGTCACTTAATATGTAAATCAAGCATATAAGACATGTTCAAATGCCATTTACACATATAATTGAAACAAGCACATAGAAGATTAAAAATAAGGGACATTGGAAAATGTCCAAAGGCACACACATGAATAGAAGTGAAGGACATTGGTAAATGCCCTAAGGCATATATAAGAGACAAAAAAGAACATGAAAATTAAATCACATCAAGTTAATGCTAAGTAATAAAATAAATCATGTAAGAACTAGAAATATAATCATGATCTAACTAATCAAAGCAAGAATGTAAAGGTATGCAAGACATGTTAGTACAAGATTAAGTATATGCTAAGATAAACATAAGTGTTATATACTAGTGGAATGTCAATAGAGTAATCTGTGTAAGTTATTAAACAATGTACATCATCATGATTTTTAGGAATAAATATAATAAGTGTGAAATAAAATACAAGTGGAAATAATAGCTACAAAATCAAAAAATAGGAATAACACATTACAGAGAGAGTTCATGTGGAAATCATGCAATATGAAAGGAAAAACTACAAGGCAAATAGTAGCTATATATATTTATTAACTTAAAAACCAACAACAATACATTCCTCTTTCAACACCTTATCATTATCCAATGCTATCTTTCAAGCATATAAGATTGTCAAAGCTATATTACAAATTAGAAAAATAATAACACATTTTCTCAACTTCCACCTCTTACACTTACATATAAAATGTAGAATAAATTACATAGAAATTAATGGATTAATTATCTTGGGAAAAGAAAGGAAGGATGGAATAAAAATATGTCACACTTAGGTGGCTACCATGTTTGACTTGTGTGAGCCACCTTTTATGACTTGTGTGAGCCACTTTGTATGACTTGTGACTTTCACCATGTGAGCCACCATCTTTGACATGTGTGCAACCACCTTGTATGACTTGTGTGAGCCAACTTATATGAATTCTACTTATGACCAAATAATTTCATCCCACCTTCACATGGGTCAAGAATGGCATGAAGACTTACACACACATGATTTTTGACACTGATTCCCAAGCCAAAATCATGTGCCTTTTGAAAATAGAATTCCATTTTCACTCTCTCACATCTTTTAACAAAGAAATATTCCAAGTGGGTCATGCCATGTCACTCTTATGCCACATCATATGTCTAATCACCTAGGTCAAGCCATGAGCCCACCACTTACACCCCATTGTGGGTCCCACTACCACATCACCTTTCTACCACATCACATATATACCATATCACTACACACCTATATACCACATTATCAGCATGCCATATCACCATTAATAGTGCCCATGAATAGAACTTATGAATATTACTCTATGAATAGTGACCTATGTATATTGGCTTCACATCCTAACAATCTCCCACTTGAATTTAATATACACAGTCTTTGTCATACCTATGCATTCTACCATCTAGTTGCCTACCATGCTCAATGATGCCTTCATCACAATTTTAATAAGCCTAGAGATTTTTTGTACCAATCAAACTTCTCTATCCTAATTGGCTTTGTTAACATGTTTGTAATATTTTATTTAGTGTCTACGTTTGATAATAGGATCCTACCATCCTCCACCATGCTCCTAATGAAGTGGTACTTGATGTCAATATATTTTGTGTGATCATGAAATGTTGCATTCTTCACTAGATAAATTTCACTCTGACTATCACAATGCAAATAATCTTTCCTTGTATCTTCATGAAGTCACCCAATAACTGATCTAACCATTTTGCTTCTTTATAACCTTTAGTTACAGCCACATACTCTTCTTTAGTGGTTGATAAAGCCACCACTAGTTATAACATAGAAGCCCAACTCACAACTCCACTAGCAAGAGTAAAAACATATCCTGTAGTGGACTTTCATCCATCCCTTTCACCACCAAAATCAAAATTTACAAAACCTCTTATCTATAAATCTACTCATCTATAGCAGATTTTAGCATCTAAAGTTCCTTTTAGATATCTAAGTATCCCTTACATCTCCATGAAGTCACCCAATAACCACTCTAACCATATTGCATCTTTAAAACCTTTTAGTTGCAGCCACATACTCTTCTTTAGTGGTTGATAAAGCCACCACTAATTCTAATTTAGAATCCCAACTCACAACTGCACCAACAAGAGTAAAAACATATCATGTAGTGGACTTTCATCCATCCCTATCACCACTAAAATTAGAATCTACAAAACCTCTTATCTATAAATCTACTCCTCCATAACAAATTGTAGAATCTAGAGTTCCTTTTAGATATCTGAGTATCCCCTTCATTGTAGACCAATGATCCTTTCCAAGATTTTCTGTGGACTAGCTCACAACTCCCACTGCTTGGGAAATATCTAGTCTTGTGCTTACCATAGCATACATGAGGATCCCTACTATTGATGAATAAGGTACACTGGACATACTTATCTTCTCTTCTTCTATTTTAATACATTTCTTAGAAGATAACTTAACATGTGCAAGAAGTGGGTTACTTACTAGTCTGGCATTTTTCATATTGGACCATTGCAGAACCTTCTTAACATGTCTTTTCTAATAACTAGATCTTCTTAGATTTCCTATCCCTATGTATCTTTATCCTCAAAATTCGGTTTGCTGCTCCTAAATTCTCAAATGTCCTAGCTAATTGATCCTTTAAATAATTGATCCTCTTCATGTTGGGGATTGAAACCAACATGTCATCAACATATAGTAGTAAAATAATAAAACTCCCATCATTGAATTTTTTATGATATGCACAATGATCAACTTCACTTCTGATAAATTATTGGCTCCTCATGAAGGTGTAAAATTCATTTAACCACATTCTTGGTGCCTATTTCAAACCATATAAATTATTCTTCAATTTGTAAACCATATGCTCCTTTCCTTTTACCTCATAACACTTAGGATGATTCATATAAATTTCTTCCTTGATATTAGCATGTAGGAATTTTGTCTTCACATCAAGCTACTCTATCTCTAAATTTTATAAAGCTAAAAATGCAAGTAACACTCTAATAATAGTCATTGTTTACAATAAGAGATAAATCTCATTGAAATTAATACCTAATTTTTGCAAGTAACCTTTTACCACCAAATGAGCTTTGTGTTATTCTAACAACCCATCACTATTTTTCTTTAGCTTATACACCCACTTATTACCAACACTCTTTCTTTTGGGTGGAATATTCACAAGCTCCCATGTCTCATTTTTATGGAGTGATCTCATTTCATCCTCCATGACTTTCCTCTAGTTTTTTGCATTCTCAAATTCTCTAGCTTCTTGAAATGAACTAGGTTTACCCATATAAGTAAACAACGCAAAAGATGAATAAAATGTAGGATTATACCTTTCTAGAACCTTCTTTTTATGAGTGTAACTTCTATCTTGTTTTTATTGTGCTTGGTGTTTTACTTGATCTAAAGTATCAACTTTCTCTTTTTCATTTTATCCTTCCTTGACTACTTCAACTTGTATGACTTTAGGTGTCTATTGTACCTCTTTCCCTTTCATGGATTTTTCATTAAACACAACATATCAGATAACAATAATTTTTTGGTTAGTATGATCCCATAATCTATACCCCTTTATAGTATCTTCATATCCAATAAAAATACATTTCCTAGATTTGAAATCTAGCTTGGACTTTGTTTCTTTAGGCACATGGGCAAATGCATCACAACCAAAAACATGCAAATCAGAATAATCAACTAGATTACCATACCAAGTCTCTTCTAGAGTCTTTCCATAAAATATAGCTATATGAGATCTATTAATGAGATATATATTTGTATTAATAGCTTATACCCAAAATCTATTTGCTAGCTTTGATGTACTCAACATGCTTCTTGCACGTTCCATGATAATGCAGTTTATCTGCTCAACTACACCATTTTGTTGTGGAGTATAAGGGATAGTATTTTGATTTTTAATTCCATATTTCTAAAAAAGTTATCAAACTCCCTAGAGTAATATTCTCCTCCATTATTTGACCTTAGACATACAACAGATTTGCCTAAACTCTTTTCTACCCATGTCTTAAATTTGTTAAATTTTTCCAAAGCTTCTAATTTCTTTCTCAAAAAACACACCCATACTCTTCTATAATAATCATCTATAAAGGAAATAAAATAATTTATACCATTTATAGATTGAGTAGAGATGGGTCCAAAAATATTTGAATGGATAAGTTGTAGAAAATTAGAGCTTTTACTTGTACTTGTAGTAAATATTACCCTCTTTTGTTTTCCAAAGATGTAATACTCACAAAAGCCTAAATCACTAGACTTAATTCCAGCCAACATACCTCGATAATGAAATATACTTAAACCTCTCTCACTTATATGTCCAAGATGTTGATTCCATAACATCACAACATCTTGTGCATTCTCCATAGTTGTTGCTACTAGAGTGCTTGTCACTTAATCTCCACACAAACAATACAAGGAGCCATAAGATTCTCCTTTTGCTACCACTAAATATCCTTTGGTAATTTTACATTTACCATTTCTAAAGGTACATGAATATCCATCTCATCCATCACCTTGATGGACATCAAATTTTTCTTTAAATTAGGAACATACCACACATCTTTCAATCTCTTGATCCTACCATCATCTATTTTGATCCTTACATCTCCTCTTCCCACAACATCCAAAGGGTGATCATCACCCAAGTAAATAGATCCTCCATTAAATGGATAGTAACCAATAAACCAATCTCTAAGTTGAGACATGTGGAATGATGCACCTGAGTCCAATACTTAGGTGTTTGAAAGTGATCTACTATTACTAAGGTAAAATGCTTCTTATATGGTTTCCTCCTCTAAATTTTTAGTGCTAACTTCACCTGAAGATGGGTTTTATTCTCCATCCTTCATTTCCTTCCTTAGTTGCCAACAATTTGTCTTCATGTGGCCTAGCTTTCCACAGTGATAACATTTTCCCTTACATCCTCTAGACTTTGATCTAGAAGGTCATCTTCCATGATTACTCCTCTCACTAGATCTCCCTCTTATAGGTAATGCTTCATTACTTGAGGATGAACCAAAATATTTTATTCTCATCTCCTCACCAAGAAAGGCTACAACTTTATCTTAAAAATTATGAGTGGATGATGATGAATTGTTGATAGTCATCACCACATGATCCCAACTATTAGGAAGTGAGCATAACAAGGTAATGGCCTTGTCTTCATCTTCCATCTTCACATTAATGGAAAATAGTTTATTAAAAATGGTGTTGAACTCATTTAAATGTTTAGCAATGGGTGAATTATCCTTCATCCTCAAACTATATAATTGATTCTTCAAGAAAATTTTGTTTGTTGCTATCTTTATTTGATATAGCTTGTTTAGTTTCTCCCACAAAGATTCTACAATATTCTCCTTAGCAACATAAAATACAACAAAATCTACAAGACATAAATGAATGGTAGAAATATCCTTTCTATCCATCTTGTTCTAGTCTTCATCTGTCATACTATTGCACTTGCTTATAATCCCCTTTAAGGCTATAGCTTGGTCATTTTGCACCAAGAGATCTTCCACCTTCATATTTCATAAGGATAAATTATTTACATCAAACTTCTCCACTTAAAATATGGTTACTCCACCTATCATTATTGTATCTCCTTATTTCACATAATACCTTGACTCAATAAAAAAAAACACTCACAAGGAATTTTTCAAAGAACCTTGTTATAATACCAAATGTTAGGAATAAATCCAATAAGTGTTTAAGAAAATATAAGAAGAAATAATAGCTAAAAAATAAAAAAAATAGGAATAACACATTATAGAGAGAGTTTATGTGGAAACCTTCTAAGATGCAAGGGAAAAAAACCACAGGGCAAATAGCAGCTATATCTTCTTATTAACTTCAAAACCAGTAACAATACATTCCTCCTTCAACACCTTCTCCTTCTATAATGCTATCTTTTAAACATACAAGATTTTCAATTCTATATTACAAACTATAAAAATAATAACACATTTTCTCAACTTTCACCTCTTACACTTACATATCAAATGTAGAATAAATTACATAGAAATTAATGGATGAATTATCTTGAGAAAAGAAAATAAGGATGTAAGAAAAATAAACCACACTTAGGTGGCCACCATGTTTGAATTTTGTGATCCACCTTGTATGACTTGTGAATTTCACCATGTGAGCCACCCTCTTTGACATGTGTGCAACCACCTTGTATGACTTGTGTGAGCCACCTTGTATGAATTTTACTTGTGACCAAATAATTGCATCACATCTTCACATGGGTCAAGAATGGCATGAAGACTTACACACACACATGATTTTTGACTTTGATTCCCAAGCCAAAACCATGTGCCTTTTGAAAATGGCATTCCATTTTCTCTCTCCCATATCTTTCAACAAAGAAAGATTCTAAGTGGGTCATGCCATGTCACTCTTGTGCCACATCATATGTACAATCACTTAGGCCCCACCATGGACCCACCACTTGGGCCCCACTATGGGTCCCACTACCACATCACCTTTCTACCATATCACCTACATGCCATATCACTACACACCCACATGACACATTACCCACATGCCATGTCACCATGAATAATGACATGTGAATAGTGATTTTGATTAGTACTCATGAATAGTACTCCATGAATAGTGACATGTGTATATTGGATTCATATTCTAACACTGATAACTAGAGTGTGTGGTGTAGGAATGACATAACCTAGATGGTGTAGTCATATAGAAGATGCCCCCAGTGGGTAAATATATAAAAGTATGTCTCAAATGTAAAATTAAGATGACCCCTCAATGGGTAGAGTAAAGAAATCAAGGATATGAATGTCACTACACACACTCAAATAAGATCAAGTGAAACATGGTAATGTAGATAATTTAATAAAAAATAGCTTATAATAGCAAATGTAAGTCTAGCATAATAGTAGAAATGTAAAGCATGGATAATGCATATAATCAAAATGTTTTTGGTGTTTTTGATTTATTTGAATGTTTTTGTATTTTTAAATTTTATATTGTTTTTGGATTTTATAAAGTTTTTTGAGCTATTTACAATCAATCATAAGAAGACTATGTACAAGAAATTAAAGAGAAGCTATGTATAAGTAAGGTTGAGAAGAGGTGATACTAACTGATGAGTCTCATGGGAGACTCCTTATCATGGTGTCCTATATCAAATAAAGGAATTATGCATGATTATGAAGCATGAGGGAATGGTGGTGAATATGACTCGAAATATTTGGGTTCATTGTTAGTATCTTGGAAATCATAATACCCTGTATTGTTCTACTCATCATTATCATCTTGATTTTAAACCAATGGAATGCTAGTGTTGAATTTTTTGTATCTAAATCATTTCCTTTTATAAATTATGTCTATGAATGATTTGCCTTAGGATGTTCAATAAATCTTAAAGATTGGTGACAAACATTATCAACTACTATAATAGGAGTAGTGATGCTTTGAGCCTGCTTGCCCAACCCTTGACCTTGATAATCAAATTATTGTAGATATTTTTTACGAAAGCCATACTACTTTAAAAGTTGAGCCTCATTTTAGAGAGGTATATTTTCATATTTTTTATTCTTTACCTATGTTTTTGGTACTATTTGTTTTTTTGATTTTGCTTTTTGATCCTTTTGTTGTTCTGAGTTATAATTTGGTAACCACTTTTGTACTATTTCTAAAGTTGACTATTTGTGAATGTGTTCCTGTGTCACTATGGAATTATTTATTGATTTACCTTGTATAGGGTCCTCATTAGAAATTATCTATTATCTATGTTTATTCAATGCTAAACATGAATTTGTGTGATGCCCATGCATTATATGATATGCATAATAATATCTAGATCTTCTCACTTGATGAAGAGGAGGTAATTTGATCAAATTAGATTTAATCATTTCCCTTAGTAGCTCACTTGAAATCTTATTTTATCTTTGAATTCTTTTTGAATCACTAGTTATAGAGTTATTTCATTGTGATCTATTGTCTTGATATGTAATATTGCTTGCAACTGATTGACTAGATGAAGGTGCATATACATGATTAACACTAGGGTACCTTTGGGGATTTCGTATTATAATTTAAGTTTTCAATATTATGATATTTTCATGTAATAGCTAATTCTACATTTGTAAATCTGAAATTATCTTACTCATATTAGTGATTTGATCCCTTAGAGTCTCACAAGTGCAAACCCTAGTTGTTTATGATTGAACACGTAAGCACATATGTTGAAGAGAATATAAGATGAATGTATGCATTAAGAATAATAATATAGGTTTCCTCACCTTTTGGAGGGGTGATAGCATGGACCTTGTTAGAGGGAAAGTAGCTATCCCCTCTTGAGGGAGAGGAGGAGAAGGAAGATACTCAAAAGTAGCCAAAGAGTTATATACATCTAGGTAGAAACCATGTATATGAGATGAAATGTATGTAACTTGTATAGAAATAGGATTATCAATAACATTCAACATGAGATATGGAAAAAAAGGGATAAAGAGCATGGAACTTTCCAATAATGCATAAATAATTTTTACATGTATGATAATTCTAATGTGTTTAGCATGATAAACATGAAAAAAATTTCATATGAGAGATAGAAATCAAGGGATTGAGAGCATGAATTTGTGTAAGAATGCATAAGAAACTTTGGCATGTGCTATGACATTTCTAATGTGTTTAACATGGTAGATTTGAAATTTTTTCCATATGAGATATAGAAAGCAAGAATTTATGCAAGAATGTATAAGAAATTTTGACATGTAACATGACATTTCTAATGTGTTTAGAAAAATGGATTTGGGAATCATTCTGCATGAATGAGAGAGAGTATGCAAAGGAATATTGAAATCTTCTTCATTTTTAGTAATAAATTTTATAATATCATCCCTTATTATAAAAAGTAAGTATGAAATGAAAATAATGAGGCTTTGTACATATGGTATACTCCATCATTCATGTACATGATAGGACCAAGTATGGTCTCCTTGTTATTTGCAAGAAATGTAAGAAAAATTTGTAAATGAGTGAGATCTATTTTTGAAATATAATTTTAGAATGTGAGGTGATATCTCAAAAGCAATAGGACCTAGTGTATGCAAATAGGGTTTGAAAAATGATTATTTTAAAAATTACTATGAAATTTTGAGATTTAAAGTGAATTTTTGATTTAAATATGCTAGTAAAAAATCAAAAATTTATTAGAAAATTTGTGATTAAATGGGACCTAGTATATGCAACTAGGGTTTTAAAGAATAATTGTTTTTGAAAATTACTATTAAATTATGAAATTTGAAGTTTATTTATTATTTTAATATGCTAGTAAAAAATCAAAAAATTATATGAAAAATACTGGGAAAATATTGGGACCTAGTATAGGCAACTAGGGTTTGAAAGAAAATTATTTTAAAATTAATACAAAATTTTAAAATTTAATACTAATTTCTGATTTTATTATGCAAGTAAAAAATTTAAAAAAATAGGAAAAAATTAGTAGGAAATTTACCCTAGGGTTTTTAGGGTTTTTATGCACAAATGAAGTAAGTCAGGTTCACTACATGATTTAACTCTTTTGAGAATAATTGGAGTTTTTATTCCTATTTTGTTAAAATTCTAAGTAAAATTAACTAGTTAATAATTTTGCCATAATTAACCTACTAATTTGTTAATTTTTATTGTTGTTTAGAATTTCTAAAAATAGAAATTAAATAGAGCAAAGTATAACTTATCTTATAACTATGTTAATCTAACTGAGACAATGGTTGATATTAATTGTGTAGGACTAGGACAATATCAAGAACTTGGATCTAGATTTCATTTGGTGAAAGGATAGGAGCATTAAAAGTAGGATACTTTAGGGTTTGAAACTATAGTCTTATTCATGTTACTATTTTCCAAATTGGTCATAGAATTCTGAGCTTTCTAGGTTCTATTCACCACTTTTGTATGACCTTACCTATGAAATTTTGAATCTTAACTCTCAATGGAGCTCCTTGTAGAGCTGATTTATATTTGATCCTAAGTCTCCAATAATATTGAATAGGACTTTGATAAAAGAGAGGGGTTAGTGTGTATAAGATTCACTAGACATGCTTCACACCTTGTGTGGGGGCACACTGCCTGCATACCAATACTCCTAAGAGGGATCAATCCATATGTAGTTCTCCCTTTGAAAATGCTTAGTGTAATTGTGATATGAGAATGTAATAAATGCTAAAATTAGATATGATTGAGGTGGCTAGGGGATAGTGTAAGAATTTTAATGAGCTTATAAGTGCATTAGCTGGATGTATGCATAAAATAGGGAAGATTGCTTGAATAGTTTTTCTTTTATTCTTTCTTATTGAGTGATATTTTTCCAACCCTTTCCAAATTATATTTGAATGGGATTATATAGGAATCTATTGGTCATGGGTTATATGAAATCATGCTAGGCCAACATAATGAAGAGGAGGAATTAGGGGAAAATGATAATCTGGGCTCAAAATGTGATTAGATAGGATCACCAAAAAGGGGGTACCCTAAGTTTCAATGCTATAGTCTAGGTTGGGTGTTATTGTCCTAAGGGTATAGGACATGGGGGGATGGAATAATCATGGAAAAAGGGTCCTAGATAAGCCAAAATGAGGTCTTGAAAGCCTATAGATGATTGGGAATCAGTGAAAAGGTGCCTATGAGGGTCATGGGAGCAACCATGTGGGAACTATGGGTTAGATGTCATTAGCCACACTCAAGTTACCAATTTTTGCATTTTAGATGACTATAGTATGTAATGTCTCAATTACTAATATAATGGTGTATAGTATATATCCTATGGATATATGAGTGTATATTAAACTCTGACATGGTATCAGAGCAATATTCATGCATGAATTAATAAAATGACTTTATTTATTTACTTAGTATTGAGCATATCTCATTGCCAAATTCTAGTTTTGATTAATTTTTTCATTAGTAACTTTTTATATAACAAATGAAGGACTTGGAACCATCTTTATTGATGTTGTATAATAAGTTCTCCTCTTGCTAAGTTTAGCAAATTTATTTGGTCATATCCTTAAACATTAATTATCAATGGAATCTATTTTATTTATTTTATCTGAGTATGTATATCTTAGATAGGATACATTATATGCCAATCATATTTCATTGCATACAAAAACCACTTCATTTATGCATTTACCTATTTTCTTAGCTAATTTTTGTATAGGAAATGTTGTTTTGAAGCATTATTTGTAACCCAAATAGTTGTGACCAATCTAAACATTTTTATTCAAGTATATATTTCATTAATCAAAGGATATGGAGAAATTCATTTATTTCACACACAAATGATGGGTTTGTTCTTTATCTAAACATTTTTTATTTATCCTTAGACTATGGAAAAAACTTTATTCATGGTTGTGTGCATATTGGTCAGGAAAAAGATTGATTTTATGGATTTGTCTCACTAATAGATTAGATTTGTATACAATACATAACAAGTTCATTATTTGTCTTTCCCCTATATTTAAAAATTTTTTAATCAATTTTTTAGAGTATACAGATCAAATATGAATGCAATATGTATTTACATGTTTATATTGATCACAAAATAGTTTATTTCCATTTATGCATTATTCAATGTATAATGGAATGAAAATGTTTTAAATTAGTTTATTTTAATTATCTAATCTAAAAATGATGATTTTATTTTGGAATGATTTTCATGCTTGTTGCTCTCCAAAATGTGCCTAAAATCCATTTTCACAAAATAACAAACTCATATTTTCTTCTTAATTTTTTTAAATGAAATTTTAGACCAGTTAGAACCTTGAAATGGCATAGTTTCACATCAACCACTGAGTTACCCTAAGATCCAAGACCTAGTAGTAATAGAGCTTAGGGATATATTTGGTCTCCTTTCAGGAGATGTTGATAAAATTACTATCCTACTTAAGTTAGTGTGTCAAATAACCCATCAAAAAATTGGCTCTAGAAGGAGGGCTTAAACTAAATTTTAGTTTTAAAATTTATATAAATAAATACTACCTATACTAAGGTATTCTGAATATCACACTAGAAAATAGAAGAATAACCAAAGACTAAAGTCCACTGAGGGTGACTTTGATTTGTTTTACCTTATTTAACATAGAAAATAAAGAGCAGACAAAGAAAAAAATGAAAACTTGACACATCCAATTAAGTAGTATCTCACATATGTCTATTGTCCCTTTTTTCAACCCTTTTATTATCCTTTTAAACCACTATTAGTTGCTTATTTTCTTGGTAGAGGTAACTACCATGTGAACATCATAGGAATTTTTCATGATTTACCAAAAAATATTGGGAAATTTTTTCCTAGGTATGTACATGACAGAATTCAAACTGTAGAAAAAAATATATAGGCAGTCAAATATGCTATTATAATAATTTAAATCAACCATGATGTTGTGGATTATAGGTTTTTCCCCTATATCTTAGATGATATGTCCTATGGATAGTATCTTAACTTACCTAATATATCCTTCACCTATTGTAATGTTATTTAAACTATGTTTGCCAATCATTTTTAAGTGCCTATTGATCATGTTGTCATATATCATCAATTTTTTATTTCTCATAGAAACTAAATGAAACCATGATAATGTTCAACACACATTTATATAAGTTATACAATAGGTTTAAATACCCCTATACCCAAGCATAAATGGTTTACAATCAAACCTACTTGAGGTATTTAGACGCAATGACCTATATTTTTATCTGTAGGACTCATATGGCACTTGCATCATTGTCTTTGACATATCATGAAGATATCACTATTGAAAAAATGATGATTTAAGTGTATATTATTGGTATATTACCTTCATTGGGACAACTAGGTGCATATAATCAAGTTCCAATGATAAATCAAGTGCTCATATATAACACCCCACTAATGAACTAAATACTAGGTGTTATGTATTCAAATGATAATAAAATTTACAGTCTAATTCCTTTGAAATGTATTCCAATGAATAATCTTATTCATCCAAATCTAGTTACCTCAATAAAAAACAATTAAAAAATTATCCTTGTAGCCTATAATAATACTAATACTACACCTAACACAAATGATTATGCTACTCTAAATAGAAATCAACAAGTAGATCCCACTTTTAAAATAGTCATATGCCTTATAATGCTACCCATATTAAAATTAATCTAACACATTTAAGCAAGCAATAAATAACCAAAATGTAAATTAAAGCCCAAAATAGGTAATTTATAGTAAATGGTTCAAAGATTGACCAATGATATGGTTGAACTATGGATAAAATTACCTCAAAATCATAATCATACTATGAATAACCCTCAACAAGATATAAAATTTAACTTCCAAATAACCAATTATCAATGGAACACTTGACCAAACAATGGAGGTAACCTCTAATTGAGATGCTAAAAAAGACAATAAAAATAAAAATAAAAATAAATTAGCAAAAAACTCAACTTGTGGGTGATTCAGGCTACCTATAGTAGGGATATTGATGCCTCAATGGTAGTATAGATATTCCTTGAGTGGGATCAAAAATAAGTCCATTAGGGCTATGGATGCCTAGCTAGAAACATAATAATGCCTAGTAATAGTTTCAAGGTGAAATTCAATAGCTCAATGATCTAGGCTATAATGAGTAGTCTTTATAATTTTTGAAAAAGATGAATGCATTTTCACACATTTTTTATTCTGAATATTGAATTTCATCTTAAAATGATGTATTTTTTCCCCTTTCATAAAAAATGTTCATGTTCCATGCACCATCGTAGCTAGAGTTTTGGATTCATGAACAAATTTATTTAATTTCAAAATACTCATGAGTATTTTACAATAATGTCATATTTTGTTGTCTCTTTCATAACACACCCTAATTTTGATAAAATCAAGGCACCCCTTTTTAATTTTGATTCTGACCCACTTAATGCAATCCAATTGTGGCTTGCCTTGTGCATAAAGTTTTCCCTTGTTACATGTGTGATATTTTTTTTGATAATATCTTAGTTTTCATGTATATTAAAGTATTTAAGCTTTATTACTTGTGTGGATTGGATTAAAATGATAAATTTTCATGTTTTACTCATAGCTTGAAAATATGTTCTTTTACCTCCATTTATAAGTATAATAAGGCCCACCTAAGGGAGAAATGGTATTTGGGGGTCAATAATGCCTTACACACAATGTGTATGGAAGGTGTGAATAAGGTGAATCAATATCTATGATTGTGGTAGGAAAACCTAAAAAGTAAGAAAATTGTGTTGATAAATAATTTATGCTTAAAATTCCCCAAAAGGATGAATTACATTTAAAATTCCACATGGTCAAAAGTCTTATGTCAATGGAAAGTGTGCCAAGTAAGATCAAAAAAAAAAAATTCTCCATTTCCATGAAGTATAATTTTAAACATTCTTAAATGCGAATGAGGGAAAATATAGGGAATCTTAGAACTTGTGCTACAATAATCTTAGGAGATCTTTCTTTGTACCAAGTACACATAAAAATAATGAATATAGGAAAATTTAAGGTGCATGTTGAAGATGAAAGTACAAAATGGTTTTAGTACCTTATGAATCTTAGGCATATAAATTAAAATAACATGATGTCCTAGCACAATTAGGGATAAAAAGAGAGAGGTTTATGACAGGCAGGAAAATAAAAAATGGATTATGCTTTGGTGCTAAGCAAGAAAAAATTTGTAAAATAATATAAAGATGTAGTGATTAAAATTTACTAATTAAATGAAAGTAGTGGCAATGTCTTGAGGATGGGAGTGTTTGGTGATGGGTAAACAATGAGATTACTTAAATGGTCATGCCATGTGGGCTTGACATGAGTGAAGAGGTTTTGGGGGTATATTACATCCTCCCCACCACCATTTTTAAATTAATTTAATTTAATAATTATTATTTAAAAAAAAGGAATATTTAATATTCAAATTTAATATTTTCCTCACAAACATTGTAGGCTACCTAGAAACATGTTTTCGCTCATAACTCTCACCCTTTGTAGGTAAACAATGAGATTAGTGAAATGGTCATGCCATATGGGCTTGACATGAGTGAAGAGGTTGTGGGGGTATATTACATCCTCCCCACCACCATTTTTAAATTAATTTAATTTAATAATAATTTTTTTTTTAAAAGGAATATTTAATATTCAAATTCAATATTTTCCTCACAAACATTCTAGGCTACCTAGAAACATGTTTTTGCTCATAACTCTCACCCTACAACTCCATTTTCTAAGCCATCAATGGCATCAACAAACTATCATCAATGGATTTGTAGTGATGTGGGTTTCATGGAGAGGGGATGAAGATTGTAAAACCTATCATTTTTTGTGTTTTAATAGTGTTATTAGTGAAATGTTGTATTTATTTTATTCTTGAATATTTTTGGCCAAAAATGTGGCATTTTATTATTTCTCTTTCACATGGTCAAATAATGAGAAAGAGATACACCAATTCAAATGGAGTATTTATTATATAAGGCAAAAAATGCTACCAATATTTAATATGGAAAGGATCAAAACGTGTGAGGAAGTGTGTGGGATGAGCTCCAAACCTATGAAAGATTATTACAAGCTAGTATAGGTTGTGTTAAATGGGCAAAGTGAACCTAAAAGGAGAAAAATGTTCAAGGGACTATGAAAAGTATACCAAAAAGTGAAAAACATATAATTTTAAAGCCTAGTCAAGTATACAATGTGTTGGAGTGGTCATGTTCACATTGGCTAGTGGTTTGAGTTATTTGCAAACCAATTTTTTATTAGCCATGTTCAAACCCACTCATTGAATTAAGATTGATTTGGACCTTTTTATAGTTTTGGATTGTTGTGTGCATGAGAAATATTTTTTATGCACCTATTTAGTAAATCAAAGATAATTTTAGTGGATCACAACAACCAAGCAATTATTGTGAAACCATATCATTCACCTATTTTTTTAGGCAATCCCTATGCTTCTCTTATATTGGTAGTAGAGAGAGGATGCTATAGATTGTATTTTGTTTATGAGGAAATAATAAGATATTTTTTTATTGTGTATAATGTTTGTTGTGTATTATGTGTGCAATGTATCAATTACTATGGTAATGGTGTGAAAGAGAGATCATGTAGATGTGTGAGTTTATATTACACTCCGACATGGTATTAGAGTAGTCTTCATATATGCATTACTTAATTGAATTTATTTATTTGCTCAGCATCAAGCCTCTCTCATTGCTAAATTCTAGTGCTGATCAATTTTTAATTGGTTACTATTTTTCACCTAGGTTATACACATATATTTATGACAAGTCATTGGAACATTTATCTCCATCATATTTAGTTTTCACAAATTTGAATTGAATAGGTCATACACCTAATTTGTTCAAGGATTCTATTAGTTGTGTATCAAAAATTTATTCACTATAGTTTTCATTTCCTTTGATGTTCCAAATCCTTCATTTGAGGAACCCTCTCTATTTATGTTGTGTAATAAATGATCCTCTTGCTAGGTTTAATGGATCCATTTGGTCATATCATGATACATTAAGTATCAATGAGATCTACTTGATTTACCTTATCTAAGTCTAGACCTTTTAGATATGATATGTTACAGGTCAATCCTACCTCATTTCATATACATACCACTTAATTTATATATTTACCCTCTTTCTTAACTAGTTTTTTAATGGGAAATTCTATTTTGAAGCATTTTTTGTAATCTAACTAGTTGTGACCAATCCAAACATTATTATTCATGCATATGTTTGATTAATCAAAGAACATGGATAGCTTATTAATTTATTGCACACATAAATGGTGGGTTTTACACTTTTATTCATTTTTGAGTTACTCTTAGACTTTGGCAAAAAAAAATTCATGGTTATGTGCATATTGGTTAGGCAAAACATTGATTTTATACACTATCTCATCAAATAAATTAGATTTATCTTCAATATAAAACAAGTACGTTCTTTCTCTTTCCCCTATCTTTTAACCCCCCTTTTTTTTATCAATTTGATAGATTATGTATATCAAATATGAATGAAATGTGTATTTACATGTTTTTATTGATTGCAAAATCATTCATTATCATTTACGCAATATTGAATTTGTGTAATGGAATGAGAATGTTTCAAATCAGTTTTATTTTATTTATCAAATATGAAAAAAATGATTTTATTTTGGAAAATAATACATGAATGTTACTCTAAAATTTGCCTAAGACCCATATTGAATAAATAAAAAACTTGTATTTTTTTATTATTTATTTAAAATGAAATTTCAAACTAGTAGGCACCTTGAAATGGAATACATTCGCATCAACCTCTAAGTTACCCCATGAGAAAATACTTGATAATAATTGACCTTGGGGATATATATGGTCTCATTTCAATAGAGGTGGATAAATTACCATCCTACCTAGGTTGATGTGCCAAATGACCCATCAATATATTGGTATTATAAGGGCCTAAACTAGATTTTAATTTTAATTTATTTACAAATATTACATACACATAGGTATCTAAAATATCACACTATAAAATAGAATAATAAACACAAGATGAAATTCCATTTAAGGTAAATTTTAATTACTTTACCTTACTAAACATATAAAATAAATAATAGACAAATGAAAAATGAAAACTAGAAACATCAAATCAGCTAGTAGTACACCTACATCTATTAATCTTTTTTTCAAACCTTTTTCTCTCCCTCTAAACCCACTAATGGTTAGTTTTTTGTTTGGTGGAGGTAACTACCATGAAAATATACCAAGATTTTCTATCAATTTAACAAAAAATCCTAGGAGATATATGGTCAAATTTAAACTATAGAAGAACATATACAAGCATTCAAAGATATGTTACTCTAAGAACTCAAATCAACCATGAGGATGTGGCCTATAGGTTTTTCATCTATACCTTGGATGAGATGTACTATGGATTGTATCTTGGCTTACCTGATGGATATATCACCTCTTTTAATTTTATTGAAACTATATTTATTAATCATTTTTGAGTGCCTATTAATCATGTTGTCTTATATCATCAATTTTTTGTTGCCCATAGAAACCAAATGATCCCATGATAATGTTAAACATGCCTTTCCATAAGCTATACAATAGGTTGAAATACCCCTACAAAAAAAAATTGGTTTCCATTCAAACCTACTTGAAGGATTTAGACCTAATGATCTCTATGTTTGTTTGTAAAAATCCTATGACACTTGTATTGTTGCCTTTGACATGTCACAAAGCTATCACTATAAAAAAAATGATTCCAAAAGTGTATAGTGATACTTAATTACCTTCATTGGGATAATTGAATTCATATAATCAATTTACAATGATAAATCAAGTGCTCATGCATAAAATCCCACTAATACCAAATATCAGGTGATATGTATTCAAATGATAATTAGATTTAAAATAAAATGACTTTGAGATACACACCATTGAATCATATTATGCATATAAATCATAATTTTACTAAAAAATAATAATCATAAAACTATCACTATAACCTATAATAACACTTCTACTACACCTAACACAAACAAATATGCTACTTTAAATAAAAATCAATAGGTGGGTCCCACTATTTAAAATAGTCATGCACCTTATAATTATACCCATAATAAAATTCAACCTATTATCCCCAAGTGTTTACATGATTTATCACCTATAATTAACACATTTACAAAAGAAAGAAATAACCAAAATTCAAATGTGAACCCTAAAATAGGTAATTTTAAGAAGATGGCTCAAAGATTGACCAATGATAGTTGTGGATAAAATTACCTCAACATCATAATCATGATGCAAATAAAACTCCCTAAGATATAAAATTTAACTTCCAAATAAAAAATTGTCATTGGAACAATGGAGGTAACCTATAATTAAAACGCTAAAAAAAAACAATAAAAATTAAAATTAAAATCAATTAGCTTAAAAACTTAACTTGTGGGTGATTCAATTAAATGTTTTTAGGGATATTGACACCTAAATGACATATATAAATGCATTGAGTTGGATTAGAGATAATTACATCAATAATATGAATTCTTAGTTGTTAATAGAGTAATGTCTTATAATATTTTCAAGGTAAAATTCACTAGATTGATGGTTTGGGATATAATGAGTAGTATTTGTGAAATTTGTGAGAGGGATTAATATATTTGTGCACACTAGTCAATTTGAATATCAAATTTCATCTAAAAAACATGAACATGTTACCCTTTCATGATTTTTTTTCCTTCCATGCATTGTATTAGCTAGAGATTCTAAGTTCATAGACAAATTTATTTAATTTCAAAATACTCGAGTATTTTCCAAGAGAGCCACCATTTTTTCTTTCTTTCACAATACACCCTAATTCTGGTAAAATCAAGGAACCTCTTTTTTTTTTTTTTTTTTGAACCACTTAATGTGGTCTAGTTGAGGCTCACCTTGCTTGTGCAGGATTATTTCCTTATTCCATGTATGATTTTTTTTTTTTAAATGTTAGTTTGCATACATATTGAAGTCTTTAGACCTTATTAATTATGTGGAGTGGGTCAAAATGATAAAAATTTCATGTTTTAATCATATCCTAAAAACATTATTTTACCTCCATTTTATAAGTATGGGAAGGCCTATGCAAGGGCAAAATGGTATTTGGGGGTTAAGAATACCTTGTGCACAATGTGCATGAAAGGTGAGATTAAGGTGAATTAATATACATGCTTGTGTTAGGCAAGCCCAAAAACGTAAAAATCATGTTGATAAAAAATTTGTGCTTAAAATTCCCCAAAAGGATGAATTGTATTTAAAATTACACATGGTCAAAATTCTTAAGTCGATGGAAAGTGTGCCAAATAATCTCCACAAAAAATATTATCCATTTCCATGAAGTATAAACTTAAACATTTTTAGATGTGAATGGCAGGAAACATGAGGGAATCTTGTAACTTATGCTGCAAATACCTTAGGAGACATTGGCTTGTACCAAGTGTGCATAACAACAATAAACATAATGAAATGTATGGTGCATTTTGAAGATGAAAGTGAAAAATGGTCTAAATATCTTATGAAAATTGTGCATATAAAGTGAAAATAGTGTGAATTCATAGTGAAATGATAACTAAGAAATGGTGAGGTGCACATTAGGTAGGAAAAGAACAAAATAGCTTATGATTTGGTAATAAGTGGGAAAAACATAATAAAAATAGCATAAAGATGTGGTGCTTAATGTACACCAATACAATGAAGGTAGTGAGGGTGTCTTGAGGCTGAGAGTGTTTGGTCCTAATTGGGAAAATAAAGTATGTTAGGTATGAAATACAAATCTAAAGTGTGTAGGTAAATAATGAGAATAGTGAAATGGTCATGCCATGGGAGCTTGAAATGAACAAAGAATTCATGGGGAAATATTACATCTCCCTACCCCATTTTAAATTAAATTAAATTAATTATTATTATTTTTTATTAAAAAGGAAATTTTAATATTCAAAATAAATATGTATCATCTAAGCATTCTAGGCTACCTAGAAACATGTTTTTTCTCATAACTCTTACCCTACAACTTTATTTTATGATTCATTAGTGCCATCAAGAAGCTGTCATCGATGGCTCTGTAGTGATTTGGGTTTCATGGGGAGAGGATGAAGATTATAAAACCTATCATTTTTTGTGTCTTAATAATATTATTAGTGAAATGCCAATTTTATTTTATTCTTATGTATTTTTAACTAAAAACATGTAATTTTATTATTTCTCTTTCATAAAGTCAAATGAAGATAAGGATATGGACCCATTTTAGTGGATTATTTATTATAAAAGGTGAAGCATGCTACAAACATTTAATATGGAAAAGCATGAAAATCATGAAGAAGTGTTTGGGATGAGTTCAAAACCTATAAAATGGTATTTCAATGTAGTACATGATGTGTAAAATGGGTAAATTAGACCTAAAATAATTATAATGGTCAAGGGACTGTGTAAAGTAGACCAAAATAAAGCCTAGTCAAGTCGATAGTGTGTTGGAGTGGTTGTGTTCATACTGGCTAGTGGTTTGATTTATTTTCAAAACCAATTTTTTTTAGCCATGTTCAAACCACTTATGGAGTTAATTTTGATTTGGAGTTTTTTATAGTTTTTGGATTGTTATGTGAATAAAAAATATTTATCTCACTTAGGTTATCCAGAAACTAATGGCTTACTTATCCAAACTGATGGATACTCCTTATATTCACCATTTTGGTTCAATACCTGTTATCATTTTCTATTTTGTATAGGCTTATCATTGAAACCACATGGCATAGTCTCATTATTCAGGTTATATTTTTTATGGATTAATCCCTAGAATTTTATGTATATTTTGACTATAAAATATAATGGTTTGACATTGTGGATTTTAATTTTTTGACTTGTTATACTCTCAAAATGATGGTCATGACAACAAAACTGGTAACAACCCTCCACCAAATGCTTTCTTCTTCCACTTGTAACACCAAAATACTACTAATAAGGGAATCTAATCACTATTGTTCTTCCTTATAATAGCCTATGTTATTGTTGGCCATTATGGAATCACGTCCCTTATCTATCATTCACTCTCCTTACATCTTACCTCTTCTTAAAATGTATTTTAAAAAAAAAAAATCAAAACATAATTTTTAAATATAAAGATATGTTTTTCCACATATATAAGTGGAGAATTAGATTTTGATAGAACCCTATAGAAATAAGATCAAGGGTTCAATTCACTTAACACAAGTGGTGGTAAATATTTAAGTGGTTTAACTTTTTTATATGATATGTGTAGATATAAAATAATTATAGTAATGGGGGAGCCTTTACCATTAAAAATACTATTTATATAGTAAGGGGTGAATTTCAAGGAATGTATTTTAATATAAAGTGGTGAGAATCATTGTAAGGGGGACTGTAATTTCTTTAAAATAATTTTAATTCCTTATAAAATTCTATATTAAAATATGGTAAAACTTATAATTTTTTTCATTTCCCTTCTATCTTGCTTGTTGAAGATGAAGAGTGAGGTCCATTCTAGTAGGAGGTCAACCCCCCTCATAGGAAAAAAAACCATTTTCCTAATATCACCTTCCTTCTTAGAGGTCACTTTTATTTCACTTGTACTCTCTTGGCACACACTATTGTCCTTATTCATCACATTCATCCCACCATTGAATGCATGGACACATTTTCACCTAATCCTAATGTCCCACATTTTGAATTTACATTGTACATTATTTTGTTCCACTTGTTGTACTCATAAATACATTTTTTGTGATAGCCAACCTCCATTCTAAGGGATAATTTTTTTTCTCATTTAGCTATTTTTCACTATTATTAGTTTTTCATGTGTATGGGTATAGATTAATATATGCTTGAACCACTCAGTTCTTCCAACAACATCACATGGAAAACCAAAATGAATACATACTTACATATGAAAGGCTTATGGAGAGTTATGTTTGGTGACTTTCCTAACTTTATAGATGATGAAGATATTACGTGTCTTTCATCCTTATAATAAGAGGAACTTAGTTTCATTATCCTCCATGTTTTTGACAGTTTTCATTCTCACATTGTACATGCCACATCACCATTGTTTTAGGAGATCATTTCACCTCTAATATTTCCTCTTTATTGTCATCCACCTCACAGTGAGGATTATAATGTTAGTGATATTGTTGTTGTTCCTCCACTATATTTTACTATTTGTGAGTATGTAATTCTTGATGATGATATGCATGAGGAACCTTTGGGATATCCTCCTTTTCTTGGTTTTTTTCCTGTTTCCATTATTAGTGAGGACATGTTTCTTGAGTATGAGACACTTTTACCACCTATTCCTACTACTCATGGTTTAGATTTGATTATTGGTGGTCACTTGGATGAGGTATCTTCCCCTGCTGTACATACCAATGCACATTATGATATGTTTTTTGTTGTTCCTAGTTCTAGTATAATTATTTATAGTACCCTACTAGACCCTAAGAAATCCATTGACCCTATGGATTCTTTCTTATCACTTTAGAAATTAAACAAGGTTCTAATGAAGCATAATTATTTTATGCACCCCTTGATTTAGGAGAAATATACCCTCATATACTCTATATAAAATAAACTAGTTGGTATACAACATCAAAATGATATGTTGGACAGTCATGCCCATGTTCTTAGTTCATCATTTAATGTTAATAAATTTGGTATGCATCTACTTGATGCACTTTTATAATATGATATACCCCCCATTTTTCTTATTACTCCTCTTGTTACATATAATGCATTTGGGCCTAATTTTATTTCACACTCTTTACATTCCATTCTAGTTCTACCTACATATATTTTTGCTTCTTTTGAGAAGAATACCATTGGTTTTGGCTCTTGTATGATTCATTCCATGGGTCATACTACTAGACTTTTCAGCATTGGTAAGCATATACAGGGTATTTTTACCCCTATATAACCTATTATGTGTATTTATCATCATGGAATTGATTATGATGCATATTCTTCTTTTGGATATTTTGATAGATTTAATCCTTTGTTTGCTCCACTCTTCGTGAGGATAGTGAGATACATATGAGATATTTTACATGTTTACTTATGCCTAAGAAACCTAGGATTGTAATGGTTAGACATGATCTACCTAAAACTTTTTAAGATGTTCCCTTGCATTCTTATATTGTGGACTTTGCACCCACTCATATGTAGGCATATTCACCCACCATTCAATTTCATTTGGGGTGGATTTATGATCGTTCTTGGTGGTGTCAGCACATTATTGGCAAAGGAAATACAAACATAGCTCCTATACCACTAAGGTTATTTGACCACATATTTATCCTCCTACCTTTTGATGATATTTTATTGTTTACTCTCCTTGTTGGGTGGATTTTTTTTAAGCATACATCTCTCATTTCATAGCTAGTGTATTTGACATTTGTAGTTTCTTACATCACTTGGTGATATATTTTGCTGGATGAGAATTATTATGTAATCACACTAAGAGTCATCAATTTTTTTACTTCATGTGTGTATGCTCCATGTTGATAAATTTCTTCTTCAATTTCATGATTATCCCATCATCACTAGGGACATATTATTGAGACACTTATATATGTTTCTTTAAAATTGACAACCTTCATATTTTTCATGGATCTTGTTCTCCTTATGAAGAGTAACTAGTTTGGTGCAACCTAATGTAAACATTTTAGTATTTGAGTAGTCATATTAACCAAATTATATACATAATTTTTGAATAACTACACCCATTTCAAAATGATGGGGAGGGATGTGCCCATATTTTTTTAGGTGTCATTCTCTTTTTTAGTACTCTATGTACCACATATCTATTAGATGTAGTTGATTGAGAGAAATTTTTATAAATGTGCTTCATTCCATATAGTGCACCTATTATATCATTATGTTTATATTTTAATTTGTGATATTTGATATTCCTTGAAGCATAAGTCCTTTTCTCCAATTTCTCTATAGTTCTACTAGTTTTTGGGTATGTTATTATAACACATTTCATCCATGGTATAACTCTTTTCCCTGGTTTTAGTGATCCGTGTTTTTTTACTTAGTGAGCCTCACACAAATTACCTATTCCTAATTGACTTAGTGGTTATAATGACTCAACACCAATTTTTTATATCAAGATGGATTGGTTAAGATATGGAAAATTTATATTTCATTGTGATTTTTTACATGGGTACTTGATTAGGCCTAGTTGTTAGGACCTATCAATCTCTTTTCTCTCTTTTCTCACTCCCTATTTTATACTTAAAGGAGGGTGTTGGAGTGGTCATGTTCACATTGGTTAGTGGTTTGATTTATTTTCAAACTAATTTTGTCTTATACATGCTCACACCCACTCATGGAGTTAATATTGATATTGATTTTGTTATAGTTGTTGCATTGTTGTGTACACATACAATATTTGGTGTGCACCTATGTAGACACTCCAAGCCATTTTTAGTGGATAACAAAAGCTAAGTAGTTAATGTGAAACCAACCCATTAGCCTATTTATTAGGCACTCCTTGTACTTATCTTAGTGGCAAAGAGAGAGGATGATATAGATTGTATTTTGTTCATGAGGCAATAATGAGATACTATTGATTTTGCATAATGTTTGTTATGTATTATCTATGTAATTTATAAATTACTATGTTAATGGTGTGTAGGAGAGATATTGATATTTTATTATTTTATATTATACTCTGACATGATGCAAGATAAAATAATAGGTTACTCATTTTCTCATAGCTTTCAAACTAGTAATCCATTTCACATGCCATTTACGACATCAAGAAGATGGTATGCCATATTTTTAATAATATTGGTCTTGAACCAAAGTAATACATGATCTAAAACATGTTGGTGTTTTTGTGGCATGTTTTTTTTTGAATTTATATAAATAAATAAGGGAATACACATTTAAAATTTTGTCAACAATAAATTTATGACATAAATTTATTTTGGTCTCTAGTGCCTAGTGAGACACCTTCTTTATTTGAGGCTTGGTGAATGAAGCTCATTAATCATATAAAACCACTTTATGGGGAAAAATTTAATTGTTTTATTGTATAAATTTATATATAAACCCAATTAAAGGAATTATAAAGGGCTGGTTCATTTTTTTTGTAGGCTAGGGTAGAGAACTAGACCACTTCATTTTTGTATTTTCTTTCTTTCTTAGCTAGGTTTTTGTATGGGTATTGCTATTTAGAATCATTATTTATAATCCAAATTATTTCTACCAATATAGATATTATTATATAAGAATATATTTAATTAATAAAAGTTTGTGTAGAACTTATTCATTTCTTATGCATGTAAATGGTGGATTTTTCCTTTATCTTCATTGTTGAGTTATACTTAGACTCTGGCATTAATTTTGTTCATTTTTTTATGCATACTTTCTAAGAAAGGATATATTATGGATTTTGTCTTAGTTAATTAATCATTTTTGTCTTCAATATAAATCATGTTCATTCTTTCTCTTTCCCGTATCCTTTCCCCCATTTTATCTATCTATTAGATTAGGTTAATCAAATTTGAATGCAATCTCTATTTACATGTTTATCTTGATTTCAAAATTGTTTATTGAAATTTATGCATTATTGACCATATGAAATGAAATGAAAACATTTTAAACCAATTGTATTTTAATTATTAAATCTGAAAATCCTGATTTTATTTGGCAAAAAAGTGTATGTTTGTTTCTCTCTAAAATGTGCCTAAAACATGGTTTGAATAATTTTATTATTATTTGTTTAAAATTAAATTTCAAACCAACAAACCCCCAAAATGAAATAGGTTCACATCAACCATTGAGTTTCCTTATGAACCAAGAATTGATAATAATAGACCTTAGGGAGAAATTTGGTCTCCTTTCAAGATAGGTTGGGAAAATTATTGTCCTACCTAAGTTGGTGTGCCAAATGACCCATCAATGGAATGGCTCTATAAGGAGGTCCTAAACCAAATTTAAAACCAAATTTTAGTTTTAAAAATTTTATAAATATTATTTGTGATGAGATATTCAAAATATCACACTAGAAATTATAAGAATAACCAAAAGATAAAATTCTATTAAGGGTGAATTTGAATTTTTTTACCTCATTAAACATAGAAAAGAAATATTGGGCAAAGGAAAAATAAAAAATAGACACATCCAAATAGCTAGTATCTCACCTACATCTGTTATCCATTTTTAAGACCTTTTTACCCTCTTAACTAACTAATGCTTACTACTTTCTTTGGTAGAGGTAATTTCCATGTGAACATCATAATTTTTTCCCATGATTTACCAAAAAATATTATGAAATTTTGCTTTAAGTATGTATATGGAAAAATTTAAACAACAAAAGAACATTTACAAGCATTCAAATATGTTATTATAAGAACTCAAATCAACCATGAGGATGTGTCTTGTAGGTTATTACTTTATACCTTGGATTAGATATCCTATGGTTGGTATCCTGGCTTACCTAATGGATCTATCACCTCTATAAATGCTCTCAAAACTATATTTATGAATCATTTTTGAGTTCTTATTGATCATGTTTTCATATATAATTATTTTATTATTGTCCATATATAACTAAATGATCCCATGATAATGTTAAACACACATTTACATAAGCTATAAAATAGGTTAAAATACCCATATACACAAATAAAAGTGGTTTTGATTCAAACCTACTTGAGGGATTTAGACTGAATGACCTCTATGTTTATTCACAAGACTCTTATAACACTTGCATTATTGTTTTTGGTATATAAAAAATCTATCATTATTTAAAAAAATTATGCCACAAGGGTATGGTTATATTCCATTACCTTCATTAGGAAAATGAGGTGCATACAATCAATTTCTAATGATGAATCAATCAATCATGCATAACACCCTGGTAATGAATCAAATACTAGGTGTTATCTATTCAAATGATAATTAGATTTAGAATCGAATATATTTGAATCGTGTGCCAATGAATCATCATATGCCTCAAAATCATGTGTTACCTCAATCAAACAATCATAAAACTATCCCTATAGCCTATAATAACATTGTTACTACACCTAACATAAATGGGTATGCTATTGTAAATAATAACCAACATGTGGCTCCCACATTTTTAAATTTCATATGCTTACTAAGTGACCGATACTTGAATTCAACCTATTATCCCCACATTTATAAATGTTGTATCACATATAATTAACACACTTAAACAATCATTAAATAACAAAAATGTAAACATGAACCCTCAAATATGAAAATTTTGAGCAAATGGTTTAAAGATAAACCAATAATGTGGTTAACCTGTGGAACCCAAGATATAAATTTTAACTTCCAAATAACCAATCATTAGTGGAACACTTGACCTAAAAATGGAGGTTTACTTGGCATACTTGATAACATAAATCAAACCAATAAAAATGTTGAAAATTATGTTAACTTGGTTGATTTGGCATTGCCCACTTGGTGTAGGTTGTTTAAAATAGGTGAACATGCTAAAACTAATTGTGTTGATTTTACTTTAGTTTCAAATAACTTTCAAAAGGACGTAAAAATTCTAGAAATAATACCTGCACATGAGAATAATCTAAATCAAATTAGAGGGAATATAGGTACTACCTTGGTCTTAGAGACTTATGAATTCCTATATGAAAGTGATAATGAATCAGAGGATAGATTATATGAGGTCTATGCATTTAAACTGTTTAAAATAGGAAATTACTAAACATTGAGGATTAAATTTCAAACACCTTTAATAACTTATACTCCTATAAATAGAACTCAAGTTCCACTTACTAAAAATGTTAACAAAAATTAATTTCCTCCTAAAAAATAATGTTTCACCCCCACAAACTGACAAATCATAGTAAAAACACAAACTAGGATACAACATTATTGAAGAGATGAAAACAATTAAGGCCAATATAACCATGTTTGAATTGATTCAAATCTCTAATCATAAATATTTGTTATTTAAATCCTTGTCTATTCCTAAAGGAGAACAAATTAGTAAAACAACTAATGTTCATGATGTAATTTATAAAGATAAGATTGAAACTCATTTTATCCTAAAAATTCACATTTTGGGTAAAAACATAAAATTTTATTTTTTGTATTCATGTGTTTCAATAAATTTGATGTCATTCTCAAATTTTTAGAATTATGGGTTGACTCCTACCAAGTTAAACATAAAGGTGGTTTAGCTAGACAAATCAAAAAACAAGGTAGTGGATTAGTTGAATCATATTCATATTCAACTTGATTTATATACAAGGGTAAAATAGTTTATTAACATAAATTTTTTTGATATAAATAATTTATATGGAATTATACCTAATAAATATTGATCCAAAACATTGAACGAATACATGGCAACCGATTTCTATCACATGTGGATCCCATGGTGTGGTATACCAATTCAGACTAGGATTTAGAGAGAGCTAAAAATGATACATATGATCATGTAATATATCAATACTAATGAGATACTATATGAATAATAAAATCTTGTGGTCTATATGCTATAAAATGAGGTGAAATCTAATAATAACATGAATATCAACATGTTGTTCATGCAAGTGAAATTACAAAATTTGGGAGATTAGCTCCAAAATGGAATAGAAGAAATTGAACAACTAGATGAGGAAGATTTACTCTTTGCACCTAAAATAAAATTATCCCATGTTGCTTCCATTACATATTGATATTTAAATCATGCAGATACACATGTGGAATATGCTTGTAAACAAATCTTTTTAACATTAGGCATTATATAGGTAGAAATTAATAAGTTAGAACATGGCTATCCAATTGAAGAAGAAAATTAAACAATCTCTAGAGATAAAAATATCACTATTACATACAACCCAATGCATAATTCAACCAACAAAGGCCATATTAAAAGGTCATTGAAAAGTAGAGAACAAAATGTTTATATTCTAGACATTGAAAATGATGACAATGAAGGTAACATTGTTATAGTATTCATGTTACAAAGTCAACCATAAATAACTAAAGATCATTTAAGGACCTTGAATTTTGATGATTATAAATCAAACCAAAGTTTTGGTGATGGAATAAAAATTATTAACCCATGATGAAAATATTATTTCATTACATTCAATCTTTAATTTTCCTATACAAATAACATGGACAAGTATGAAGCATTGGTTCATGGACTGCAGTTCACTCTTAAGAAGAAGGTCAAGTACATGAAAATATTAGGTGACTTAAAATTGGTAGTAAAATAAGTTATAATCCAATATTCTTGTAATGACAAGTGATTGTCAAGGTATCACAATTGAGTGTGAAACTTAATAGAATATTTTCATGTATTCAATATTCCAACTATTCCTCATAGAATAAAATACACAACATATGCATTAGTAATAAATGCAAGTAACTTGAAACCAATTATTGATTCCAAATTAAAGAGGTTTTTAGTAGAGTTAGTCTTTACTCATGTTCTAGATAGTGTCAAGAACTTCCAAGTGTTTAATGAGGAATAGAATATCATTGATTTCATCACAAATATAGATGTATTTGAGTCTCAAATCATAGATGAATATGATAATAAATAGTTTTATCTAGATGAAGAAGGCATGATAAAATTGAAGATTAATAATATATCAAAAGACATGATTTCATTAGAAAGGATATTTCATATAGATTATCAAGGTGAAAAATATTATAAACCCCCACCAAGGGTATGTTACATGAGCATTATAATTTGCATGACACTGGTGATTCAAAAATTATGCTTTTAGCCATAACTTATACCAAGGGTGAGAAGCATGGAATTATAAAAGGCTTAAATGATTTTAAGGATGCCATAAAATGGAGGTATGAATAATTTAAGTTATTTAACACTTCAATTCTCACCCACACCATTACTCTTAAATTGGGTGCTAAGCCTTTTCATCAAAGATAAAAGTTAGTAAATATTTTTTTAGAGCTATTGATTTATAAATAATTGTATAAATGACTAGCATCCAACATTATCTTTCCATTTAGGCACTCTACATGGGTGGTGAATATTTTTATAGTTTTAAATAATAATGGAGAGATACAACAATGTGTGGACTTTATATACATGAACTGAGCATCAAAAAATATAATTACATATTTCCTTTAATAGATGAGGTATATTAGATTGTGAATGCTTCACAAATGATATGATTCCTAGATGATTATTATGATTATAATTAGGTGATGGTAAATGATGAAGACCGAATCAAAAAATCCTTCATAACTAGATGTGGACCTTTACATATAATATAATTTCATTCATTATAATCAACATAAGGACTACCTTTATATGGACCATGGACATTTCCTTCAAAGACATGATTGGTAAATGCATTATGATCTACATGGATGATCTAAAATTATTTTCCAAGAAATGATAATACAATGTGATAGACTTAATAATGGTATTATAGAGGTGTAGAGAGCATGCCATCTCTTTAAATATGAATAATTACATATTTGGAGTCATAAAAGGTAATCTATTGGGCCAAATTATATCTAAAAGAGGAATATCAAAAGATCTAGACTGGGTGGAAAAATTTATGAAAATTCTATTACCTAGTAGTATAAAAAAGATGAAATCATTCTTCATCAAGGTCAATTCATGTGCAATTTCATTTCAAGATTTGTTGAAATTGTTAGATTGTTGAGTAACATCTTGAATAAGGATTCCAAGATTGAATATAATGTTTAGGCATGAGCTTATTTTTATAAAATTAAGAAGTCCATCATCAACATTCCAATGTTGATAAGTCTAGATTATACATAACCCTTATACATTTATTCCTTCACCTCTGAACACTCATGTGCTACTATTATAACTCATAAAAAGGAAGATATATATTAAGTTTTAGTGTCATTCATGAGACATCCATTTATTAATTTTAAACTTAGGTATTTGACCATTGGTAAATAAGATTTTGTACTGATCAAGGTAATTAAGAATCTAAGAAATTACATTCTACACAACAAATTGTTTGGCATTTTACCTAACCCTTTTTTAAAGGTAATGTTGATGAATAAAAATTTAGGTGAATAGAGAGGTAAATGGATTACCATTTTTCAATAATTTTACCTATAAATATAGCTAATGAAAATTTTAAGAGGGTAAAGACTAGTAAAAATGATGGTTGAAATTAATTCTCAAATTGTGTGTTAGCAATACACATTGAAATCAATCACAAAAGATGAATGGTATTAGGATGTCATTCATAATTTAATTAATAAAGAATTATTTAACTACATTAACCCATTCAAATAAGAGCATTCCACTTTAAGATAAATAACTTCATGATCAAATTAGGAATGTTGTATAGAAATAATCATGAAGGAATTTACTTAAGGTATTTAGACAAAGTTGAAGTGGAAAAATTACTAAAGGATTTACATGGAAAGTATAGAACCAAACATATTTAAATAAGTGATACAACCCACTAGATTCTATAAGTAGGTTATTATTGAACTCTTGTCTTTTTTCATGCATAAAATTAACAAAAGAAAACACACACAAAAATAAGCCATTTTTTAGATATATAAAGCACATCCTACATATATGCATTTCCCATTGGCTAGCCATTAATGTGGTATGATTCACATAATGAATCCAAAAAACTTTCATACCTAAATGACATGGATCTCAATGCATAAGTGGTTGCACAATCACTACACAACCATGTTGTCCATACTTGCTCTAATTGGCCTATAGGATATCAACAAACCTAAACGTCTCTAAGCTAGCCTAACAAGCCCCATGACCCTAAAACCCATAATAAACACACAACTATATGGAGGTGGTCACTTGATCAAATGAGACATCCTAACTCATAAGGATTTCAAGTAGGTTTTTAGGCAATTTTGGTTAATCATGTGACTTAGTTATCATGTAAGTCACACAATAAGTCTAATTTCACATTTAATTAACTTTAAACAAAATGTTAAAATAAATATTAGATATACCTCATATGAAAAAGCTGCCTAATTTTTTTTGTTAGCCCCTTCAATATTGGTGCACCCAATCTCCACCATTGGATCAAATTGATGTGAACCAACATATTTGGTCAAAGTAAAAAGTTATCTAAATAACCTTATGTAAGTCATAAGGTCTAAAATTTATCCATTGAGTTGAAAAATTTAGTTTTTGGAGTAGGGATGAGGTGTTGGAGGATGACTTTTATATAGTCATCTCACCTCTCCTTACTTAACTGTAGATAATTACCATTAATGGAGTCTCTGAGATTTTTTCCAATACTAATATTTTAACTTTAAATATTCTAAATTGATAGTAAGATGTGTGTGATATTTTTACAGGTAATTAGTTTTAAAAAGTATTCATTGGAGGTCTTAGTCTCCTATGATTGTTGAAAAGGTTATGAGAGATTCAAGCTCCTCCACTACCATTAATGGTTACCACAACGTAAAAAAATTATAAAATTTTTAGTTTCAAATTTATATTTTTATCTAAAACTAAAGGGGGATTAAAAAAATAGGGGTCCCCTTTTTGGTCAAATTATTTATGGGATCCCAACAGCCTATGATAGATAATAAGACACAAAAATGCCTCCCTAAGAGATACTAATATAAAGTTGAAAATATAAAGTTTAATTTCTAGAAACCACTTTCAATTTGAATGGGATGAAAATTTTAGGGTGTCCCATTTTAGTTTCCCCACCTCTGAGCCATTGAATCTCCATAATTGAAGTTGCCAAACTACTAGTTTATAAAGAGGTCTAAGGCCTAGATGAATAAAAAAAGGTCATAAATTGAAAACTACACATTTTCAAGCATTGAAATTGGTTTCATCCATAAGATCATGAAAAATGGATGGGGGTTCCTTTTAGGGTCACCCAACCTCTAGACCACTAGGTATCTAAAATCAAAGTTACAAATGATTTAGTCTAAATTTAAATAGTTCTCATTTCAATAGAAAATGTTGTAGGTTATAAATTTTTACAATTAAAAGTTTCCAAAATAAATTATACTTTAATAAAAAACATATATTAAATTTAAATAAATATTAAAAACTAATTCAAAATGTATTCTAACCATTTGGACAGTTTTGGTCAATAGTTTTGGTATAATCACTTTAGGAATACATAGCTTTAATAAAAATATAATACTAAATAAAAATGTTTTAATAAAAAAATAAAAACATGTTTATTTTTCTCGATGATCAACATTTTTTACCATTCCTCCCACTATGAACAAAACATGGTGGGGTGACCACTTACACAACAAACCCCATAACAATCGTAACTACCAACCTTTTAAACTATGGGCGCCAAAAATTAACCAATGATAACCACTTAGGATCATTTATAACCATCATGTGGTCATATGGGTTACCACCAAATATTTAGCCTTCTGCTCTATGAGAAGTGGTCAACACCCTCCTAGAGGCCCCCTATTTTTTTTAAATTACCCTACATATCAGTAAACTTCACAAATTCATTCTAGGTAAATTAACAACCCAAAATTTATTAAACCAATTTAATTAGGTCTTAATAATATTATATTTTAATATAAAATTAACTATATAACTTAAATTTTTAATATTACATGCAAATAAATTAAGTGAATATTAGTTAATTTACAAAGAAATTTAGTCATTTTTAGTAGTCTTGAATTAAAAATTAATATCTTTTAAATGGTAACACATAAAAATATTATGTGAATTGCTACAAATTCCTAATAAATCATAATTTATAATAAAATATATTTATGGAAAAATATGAGTTCAAAATTGAAAAATTGTAAACATGCTATTACCCTTCAATGGACTCATCTATGGAATGAAAAAAACTGTAGTCTTAATTTATTTTAATTTTTACATAGTAATATAGATTTATAAACTAAAAGAAATAATTTACATTAGAAATTTCATATTAAATTTTTGATCTAAAAAAATTCCATGTGATACATTCATTTTCCTTCTATCTAACAATGACTAAAAACCAAATCAAGCACTAGTTCATGCAATGTACATCATGATGATATATTCACATTTATTACTAATTTAAAACAAAATAATATATATTTAATGATTTATAAAATCTAATTAAATTTTAATAGTAATTATAATTTCTAAGTCACAAAAATTACTTAAGTGATCTTCACAAGTCTTCCTCAAGGCCAACCAAAGGAGGGCTTGCATCCCATCCTTTTGTAATAATCAAGAGGATACACTAGCCACCACTGATCCTAAAATCCTATCTCTAGGCATCATCACATCATGGTTTAATTTAAAAAAATGGTAAATGAGGTTTAGGTAGAAACCATACTAGGCAAGGTATTCTCACAATAAAAAACACAAGGAACAACACTCATAAAATAAGTATTAACACTCAAACAACCTCAATAAACCAAACATAATAAGTTCCTTACTCATTTATAAACAAGAATTTACACTCTCTGGACTTGGGGTGGAAGGATGAAAACCTTGGAAACATTCCATTTTTTAAACCCACATAAGGATACATACATAAATAATTCAATACAAGCTCATTTGGGAAACATAAAAATACCATTTAAAGTCAAGATAAAGGCTATAAAAATAGTTAACAAATCTAGGATGAATGCTATATCTCTAATCCAAAAAGGTAATCAAAACTACATAGTGGACATTAACACAAACCATGGAAAATAAAATAAAGGAAGAGGGTAAGACAAATGGCCTCGCCCCTCTTGAAAACTTCACTTATGCAACAACCCCACTAGGTTTTATCAGAATATTGCAATAATTATTTTCTTTAAATTAAATACACATATTCAACATATAGATTTCACCATGAGATATCCTATCTAGTGATATTTAATTAACTGTATCAATTTAGTTAACCATTAAGGTTATAGCTAATCCACTTAGCTAAGGATTACCATGAATAGATATAAAAATATGAACAATACTCAATAACCATAAATACTAAATATTAACATAAATGAAATAGTAAAAATTCAACCACAACTAATAGAATAATATAACCTCTATTTTACAAGTATAATGCATAAATGATACAGTTTTAATAATATAAAATAACATATCAAATGATAAAACATAATACAAAGCTCCTCTAAGTAGAGTCTCCATAACTCGAGAGTCTCCATGACTCAAGTATCAATATGTAATCTCAAGTTTAGTCTCAATTATAATACTCTATTTGGGAGTGAGAGCATCATTCAAGAAATTTTACACATCAACCATAAACCATAGATCCATAGCACTATCTCCCAAACAAAGAGATGGCTTTTCTTTCACGAATGGGTAGATAATGATAGTGTAGGAATATAGAGTAACAAACTAGAACCTGTGTGTCGAATATATCTAATACATAACATGTGCCATAAATAAATATGTTATAATATGATATTGCATAAATATGAAAATTATATCAACATATGAAATGACAATGTTTATCAAATATTACTCTGGCCAAAGTTTTTCAATATTATAAATGATCTCTAGGATCATTCAAATTCATACACACCATTTGATCAGATTATACCTTATCTTTCATTGATGGCACTAATTAAACCACTGTAATCTATATAGTGCTTAATTAGGGTCATGAAGGCAAGATTTGGTAAAATAAACAATTTAAAAAAAAAACTAATAGATTCATTCATCATATTTCACTTTAGCTAATAAAAATTATGCTAAATACTTATATATCACAAACATTCATGTAGTCTATCCAATGAAGTGAATAGAATCCAAGAATCTAGTTTATTACCAATAATAAACACAATACAAAAATAATCCTCAATATAACATACCATCCAAGTAATGAGTATCTAGACTACCAATTAATTTATCCACTAAGCAACTTATAATATTATTTCTCCATGAAATAATATTATAATCCTAGCTAAAAATTGTTCGTATTCCCCATATAACAACTACTCCATAACATACATTTATCTTCTATATTTAAACTCATAAATACATTAAATACTTATTATTTTAACATTATATGCTTTTATATTAACTAAATAAAAAAAAGCATCTAATATTCACTATTATAATAATAATTATAACACAAATATATGTATAATATATAAATATATATTAGTGTATACATACAAATACATTATTCATTTATTTTTTATATAACATACTATAAAGTTGACATCTACTATCTTTGCCATATAGTATATTGTATACATGAAGTATATAGTCAGCTTACATACAAAGGCCCCGTAACTTTTCCAATAAACTAATAAATTCATAGGCCATTATAATTAAATATATAGAAATATACAAATCAAACTTGATTATGCCATTAATTATCAAATCTATTTGATCATTGAAATCCAATCAATCTTTCAAGGTTTCCATTAAAATATAGTTCAAATGAGTAAATAAATGAACATAATCACTTTTACCCAACTCATGTATGTTTAAATAAAACAAACAACAACACATAGTCAATTACCTAGCTCAAATATCCATTATGGCAACTCAAGTTTGGCCAAAATAAAATAAATACAATACACAATCGAATGTATAGTTCATTGAAAATAAAACTAATACATAGTCCTTTCTAAGTGGGAGTAATGTTTATAATAAAACTAAACCCTGCCATAATTTTGTATAAGTCCACTAGTATACATTCTTTCTTAAAGTTGAATGCAAACCTATAGTCATATTTTCATCTACCCATACCTAGGTTACCCAAATGACTATGTAGAGAAAATCCCAATTATGCATATAGTTCATTATGAACAATAAAATATTTCACAATCTAGCTTAGGGTTTAAAACCTAACTTATGCCCACTCTAAACAACAGCTTCACCAGATTTATACACACCATTTGATCAGATTATACATTATATTGCATTGATGGTACTAATTAAACCAGTGGAGTTTGTCTAGTGCTTAATTAGGGTCATCAAGGCGAGATTTGGTAAAATAAATAATAATACAAAAACTAATAGATTTATTCATCATATTTCACTTTAGCTAATCAAAATTAAGATAAATACATAAATATCACAAACATTCAATTAGTCCATCAAATAAAGTGATTAGAATCTAAACATCAAGTTTATTACCAATAATAAATATAATACAAAAACAATCCTCAATATAACATACCATCTGGGTAATGAGTATCTAGACTACTAGTTGATTTATCCACTAAGCAACTTATAATATTATTTCTCCATGAAATAATAATATAATCCTAGATAAAAATTGTTCGTATTCCCCATATAACAACTACTCCATAACATACATTTATCTTTTATATTTAAACTCATAAATACATTGAATATTTATTATTTAAACATTATATGATTTTATATTAATTGAATATAAACAAGCATCTAATATTCATTATTATAATAATAATTATAACACAACTATATGTATAATATATAATTATATATTAATTCATACATACAAATACATTATTCATACTTTTTTTATACAACATACTATAAAGTTGACATCCATTGTCTTCACATTATAGTATATTGTATAATGAAGTATACAATCAACTTACATACAAATTCCTCATAACCTTTTCCAATAAATTTATAAATTCATAGGCTATGATAATTAAATATATATAATTATACAAATCAAATTTGATTATACCATTAATTATCGAAGCTATTTAATCATTGAAATCCAATTAAACATTCAAGGTTTCCATTAAAATATAGTTTAAATGAGTAAATAAATGAGTACAATCACTTTTACCCAACTCAAGTATGTTTAAATAAAACAAACAAAAACACATTATGGAAACTCAAGTTTGGCCAAAATAAAATAAATACAATACACAATCGAATGTATAGTTCATTGAAAATTAAATTAATACATAGTTCTTTTTGAGTATGAGTAATGTTTATAAAAAAATTAAACTCTACCATAATTCCTTATAAGTCCATTGGTATACATTTTTTCATAAATCTGAATGCAAACCTACAGTCATATTTTCATCTACCCATACCTGGGTTACCCAAATGACTACGTCGAGAAAATCCCAATTATGCATATAGTTAATTATGAATAATAAAATATTTCATAATCTAGATTAGGGTTTAAAACCTAATTTATGCCCACTCCAAACAACAGCTTCACCAAATTCATACACACCATTTGATCATATTATACCTTATCTTGCATTGATGGTACTAATTAAACTAGTGAAATTTGTCTAGTGCTTAATTAAGTTCATAAAGGTTAGATTTGGTAAAATAAGTAATAATACAAAAATTAATAGATTCATTCATCATATTTCACTTTAGCTAATAAAAAATATGCTAAATACATAAATATCACAAACATTCATATAGTCCATCAAATGAAGTGAATAGAATCCAAGCATCAAGTTTATTACTAGTAATAAACATAATACAAAAACAATCCTCAATATAACATACCATATGGGTAATGAGTATCTAGACTACTGATTGCTTTATCCACTAAGCAACTTATAATATTATTTTTCAATGAAATAATATTATAATCCTAGCTAAAAAATTGTTCATATTCCCAATATAAGAACAACTAGTCTACAACATACATTTATGATCTATATTTAAACTCATAAATACATTGAATACTTATTAGTTAAACATTCTATTCTTTTATATTAATCAAATTTAAAAAAGTATCTAATATTCATTATTATAATAATAATTATAACACAACTGTATGCATAATATATAATTATATATTAATGCATACATACAAATATATTATTCATACTTTTTTTATATAACATACTATAAAGATGACATCCATTGTCTTTGCCTTATAGTATATTATATACATGAAGTATACAGTTAGCTTACATACAAAGGCCACATAACCTTTTCCAATAAATTGATAAATTCATAGGCCATGACAATTAAATATATATAATTATACAAATCAAACTCGATTATACCATTAATTATCAAAGCTATTTAATCATTGAAATCCAATTAATCATTTAAGGTTTCCATTAAAATATAGTTTAAATGAGTAAATAAATGAGCACAATCACTTTTGCCCAACTCAAGTATGTTTAAATAAAACAAACAAAAACACATAGTCAATTACCCAGCTTGGGTATCCATTATGGAAACTCAAGTTTGGCCAAAATAAAATAAATACAATACACAACCGAATGTATAGTTCATTGATAATAAAATTAATGCATAGTTATTTTTGAGTATGAGTAATGTTTATAAAAAAATTAAACTCTACCATAATTCCTTATAAGTCCACTGGTATACATTCTTTCATAAATCTGAATGCAAACCTACAATCATATTTTCATCTACCCATACCTAGGTTACCCAAATGACTACGTCGAGAAAATCCCAATTATGCATATAGTTCATTATGAATAATAAAATATTTCACAATCTAGCTTAGGGTTTAAAACCTAACTTATGCCCACTCCAAACAATAGCTTTATCTTTGAAATGTAATACACATAGACACTCATTAGTCCAACTATCAAATAAATGTGTGTGTGTATGTATGTCTATGCACACATGTATTAAACTACACACACACACATATATATATGTATACATATACACACACAGACATATAAGTATACTTACATACATACATGCATATACATATACCTATCTGTATGTATGTATGTATAATCATTTAATGAATCCTACTAGTTGAATTCAATTATGTATATACATGCATACATAAATATATATAAACACACACACAAACACATTTATACATATACATGTATGTATGTATTTATATACAATCATTTAATGAAATATGCTAGTTGAATTCAAATATGTGTGTGTGTGTGTTATGTATGCATGTATATATATGTACATACATACATACATACATATATATATATATATATATATATATATAGGTATATATAAGTATACCTATATATATTTAATTGGTTTTCAACCATATATACTTATACATACATACATACATACATACATATATATATATATATATATATATATATATGTATACACACACACATACATATATATACATATATATATATATATATGTATATACATATAAATACATATATATGTATATATATATGTGTGTGTGTGTGTGTGTGTGTATATATACACACACACACACACACACACATGTATGTATGTATGTATGTATAAGTATATATGGTTGAAAACGAATTAAATATATATAGGTATACTTATATATACCTATATATATGTATATATATGTATGTATGTACATATATATACATACATACATACATATATATACATACATATATATACATACATATATATATATATATATGTATATACATATATATATATATGTATATATATATATATATATGTATATATTTTAAACCCCATAAAAACCATAATTTAACTCAAAAGTTTTATTTAGTTTATCTATCAAATGTTACATAGACAACATTATTGAGTCTATGTTTTCATATACCCAACTACATGTATAACAAGCTAGTTCAAATTAACTATTATGAGCCATATTCTTATATACCTATCAAAATAATACTTAGATATTGAATAGAGATTTATGAATAGCTAGAGATGTGTAGGATAAATCTTATTAAAAAACCCAACATTAACCATGGCCAACTCTACGTCTCCACCCCATCTCCCAGGTTACCCTGGTTTGAATGTGGGGATTTATGGAGGCTAAACCTTCCATAGGGATCCATATACAATCTATTATTTCAAATTAATTAGACAAAGAAACTATAACAAAACACATTTAAAGAAACCCATTTCATTATATCACTTATAAATTGAATTACAAAACTGACTTAATTGACGTATGAATTTAAAATAAGGTCAAGCAAAATTCCTTCTTCACACATTTTCATTTCTTCTATACCTTCCATCTTCTCCTCTGAAAAGTCATGAGCCATCCTCTCTTACATGTACCCTACATTCACAACCTCACTATCCTCTTTTATTTATTTTCCATCCTCTATTTTCTTCCACTATTCCATCATTAATGGCTAAAAAAACTCCTTCAAATTATGCATGCACATATAGCTTAACTAAGTCATAGTCCAACTCCATGTAAAACACATTAAACCCCATAATTTTCTCCCAAACATTGCTTAACTAAAGTAAACAATTATTAATTACCTAATCATTCTTAATGCTTATCTACCAAATCCCTAATTAACCATATTATATTTCTTTATCAGATATGCATACTAATGATTTAACAATCCATCCTCAACCATCTCGATTACATAAGTCACATAATCCTTATGTTATATTCTATGCATGACTATCAACTAGTTGTGGACTAATGTATTTCCCCATGTAATGACTAACACAATAATGATTAATATAACTTTGGTAATGCAAAAATACTAGAGTTTATGTTGAATGTTATTCACAAACATATATAATGATTAAAATGATTTCTAAAATCATTAAATAATTAACATTAATATATCCATTTATATATATGAATATAAATACTTAAAAAATCTAGTTAAACAAATATAATCTTGTATAAAATAATGTTATTATCATTCAACATTATAGTGTAATTATCATAATAATAATATTTAATTATTATTATCTGAATCTTATATCTCAAGTAAAAATTATGGAATCCATCACAACATTAAAATGTTTTACTATACAACCACACGTAATAAAGTAATGAGATAAATAAACATAAACAAATTTACTTGTTAATCCACACAAGATGAACTACATGAGATCACAAAATTAGTGAAAGAACTCAAATAATCAACATGATCATCAACATCAACCAAGATTATACCAAAATCAT
Source organism: Torreya grandis (assembly GCA_037957365.1). Lineage (NCBI taxonomy): Eukaryota > Viridiplantae > Streptophyta > Pinopsida > Cupressales > Taxaceae > Torreya > Torreya grandis. The sequence continues at coordinate 736,064 of JARHVA010006379.1, read as the reverse complement.
ACTAACAATCAACTAAAGGAAAAGTACATAAAACATACTATGCCATCTATATCAACAATTAAGAAACATGATATACTAAGTGGTGTGTGTAAAGATTTCTATATTCATTCTCTATCGACCCCTAACATATCCATCTAACCATCCTCTTTGATGATACTCTCTCTTCATCATGATTTGAGGGAAGAATCTATCCTACATCTACCTCATGCCAATGAAGGTAGTTAGCCTAGAACATCATTATATCCATAAAAATAATGATGTATAATAATCAAACATGATCACAAAGTAAAAAATATAAAATTAACACTAAATCATAGCATCTAATCATGCAAATTAAGAAACATAAATAGTCCCATAATCAACACATGTAATCAAGCTTAATGAAATATTAGTTAATCAATTAATCAACCACAATAACCCATAGATTAAATAGGTTATTTAACTTAGAGAGAAATCAAAATGTGACATCCTTTCCCCTAAAACTAGTCAACATCACAATGACATTTATTCAAACACAAGTTATGAATTTAAAACATTATTTCGTAGAAAATAATATAACATGAAATAACAAATCAAGCAACCAAATGTGGAAATAAACTATAAAATTCATCATAGTCCTCCATGTATGTAATGGGAAATGTATCAGATCTATAAATAAATCTTAGGTTGGTGAAGATAAATCCTACTTACACTTCTGATTGGGGATAAATTAGGGTCATGACTAAGATGGATCTGCTAAACCTAATTAATGGATATCTTACCATATTAATATCACTAGGAAGGGTTCCAAAGCCTTTAGTCAAGTAAAACTATGCAATAACCCTAACTAGGACCTATTGTCCAAATGTGGCATATATACAAAAAATTTACCTAGATGGATCAAGACACTCTTTTGGAACTTTTAGTAACCTTCTACCCCCATGACTAGTCCCTCTGTGGTCCTAACTTGATGTAGTGTAGTATTTCAGGAGGTCCTGGTGTAGTGATGTAGGGGCATCCCATGATGACCCCAAGTTAGATTCATTGTTGTTCTTATCTTGGTATATAGGTATATTATGGGTGTTATAGGTCATTAGTGGTCCTTAGATGGAGTATAGAGAGTCTAGAGATGCACAAAATTTGAAATATTATTTTCTCACGAAAATGTATTATTTGAATGTTTGAATATTTCAATCCTTGTATAAGGAATTTTATGCATTAATGAAGGTGAAAACAATGTGTTAAACCTATCTAAGGGATTTGACATAGTAAGAGGTATATAAAATATCATTTCATCTATTTTTCATGGTTTTATACACTTTAGATTATGTTTGAACTAATAAAATGTTATTTGTCAAGAAAATCTCTACGTGGAGAAGATCCAAAAGGTAGTTATACACCTTTGTAGGAGTGTAGATTCAATTTTAAAAAAAGGTAGTAATTCCATTTGAATGGTGGAATAGAGGGTGTAATGAAAATATTTGGAATTAATATAATAATAATGCTTTTCTGAAGAACTCTATTTTTTTGAATTAATGAGATATGCATACAGACCCTGTTGAGGTCTTGGATCATTTACTGACTGTTTAGTTTCATTAATGAAAGAAAGGAATTTATAGTTGTTTTCAAGTGTAATTGGAAGTTAGTGATTTATTTTTATGAAGAAATCTTGAGGATTTATATTACAATAAGATAAACCCCTATTCTTAGATGAGCAAAAACATAACCATGTGTGAGAGTGTCTTTCTATTGTTATAGACTATGTTTTGTCTGATATATGATCAAATGATGTTGGTTTATCATTATTAATGTTATTAAGATACTATTTAATCTATTTATAGATCATAAATTTTATTAAATAGTTTTTAGACCATCTAGTATTTAGACATTTTTTGAATAAATCCCCTATTGTGGAAATGATTCTTTATATGCAAACTGTATTGTGATTGTCATGAGATAAAGGGAATTAGATATTTATTATTAAATTAGATAAGGGATGAATAATATTTTATTTTTGACTAATTTTTAAAAATAAATACCTATAAATTCAAATAACCATATTGGATAGACAAGGAAACCCTATGTCTGTCAAAAAACATGTTAGGATTACTCAGACTATGTATGTAGGAAAGGGTCATTCCATCAATTGATTCAAGTTTTAAAAATTGAGGTAAGTAATTTGAATGTTACTAAAGGTTTTTATATATTATTTTATTTCCATATTACCAAGATTTATTTAATCACATAAATATACATACCTATAATGTGATAAAATGTGGCACTATTGACTATATTAGGAGAGAGTAACCATTATAGTTGAGAAAAAAGTGTGAAATATTACTTGGATAAGGTAATAAACACTAAAATAGAACTCAAAAAACTATTTTGGGTCTTTGAAACCCCATATATCAAAATTTATGCAATTTAGAGAGGTCTCAGCTGAGATAGAGTCATTAGAAACCTTAAACTAGGGTTTTCACCATATCTAAAGTTCTAAGTATCAGAACTCAATAAAAGTTTGTATTATTATAAATATTAATGTGTTTTAAGTTATTAACAAGGTTTCAAAGGTTTAAAATTTATGTTGTATGGACTTTTATGATTGAATGTTATTTTAGGCTTGAAAAGGCCTAATTGAAAGGGCTAGTAACAAGAAAGAGGGTCATATGAAGGAGATAGGCTTCTAAATCTCACATGCATGTATGTTTTGACTTGGGAAATGAGAAATAGGCTTTATGTTTCCATATTATATTGTACTTGTTATGTAATATGCAAGGAGGACTATAAAAGGGTTAGTAAAACTATACAAAAAGAGGAAACAATTATGAAAAAAGATGAAAAGAGGTTTGTAAACTGTAATAAGAGGAGTTGATATATGAGTAACAGGTAAATGAGACCTTATATAACTTGATAAATAAGATAAAATACTTATAAACCATAGGTTGACAAGTGAAACAAAATAATTTTGCATAGGGAAGTTAACTAACAAGCATTGCTTAAGGAAGTGGAACAAAAATCAAGATTAAGAGTGATTGATTGGGTATATGCTCTACATCATGTGGTGTGAGAAGCTGAGTAGAGTTCTAGTTGAGTAAGTGATCCAATGGTGGAAGGATAAGATAACACTCATGACCCTAACACATGTCATTTTCAATCTTTTGAAACACTTTAAGTAAGTTTTAGAGTAAATTTAGTGATTTTGAGGAAAAGGCCTAAAAACAAGTCTAGAACTACAAGTGAAGGATCCAACAGGTTTCCATGGTGTTCACGAATTCAAGGACATGAAGGAGGTTTGGACAAAGGCTTCTAAATTATAAAAAGTCAAAAACAAGGCCTAGAGAAAATATTATGCCCAAAATAACCCCAAAAGTGCATAGATGACTTAAGGGTCCTCAAAATAGAAAGTTCAAGTGAAAAAGTAACCTTTTGAGGAAGTCAAATTGGTTTTAACTTCCTCCCACCTTATTATGGTGTGTTTTACCATTTTAAACATGTTCAAGGTCATTTTAAGTCATTTGGAGTGGAGAGAAGTTTGGGGTTTGTAAAAGAGATTATTATGAGAAAATGAGGTAGATGGACCTTATATACCTGTTGACACCCCTTTATTAACTCTCTAGATAACCTCAAGGTCTGTCATGGCTTAATATGATAACCTACATCCACCCTTTGGTTTAGCACCAGGTGAATTGAAGTTCAAAATGGTCTAAGGTTCTCTAATAATCATGTAGTTGGTCTTAGGAAGAGCCCTATCCTCTATTTCATGTCACAATCCACACCACTACCATTCCACTCTCCATCACATTTTGGATACTATGTTTACCCCTATTTTTACCTTGTCATGCTTCTCATTTCCTTGTCACTCCATTTACATCCCTCCTTCATCCATATATCCTCCCTAGGTCGTGACAATTCTTAATGAACCTCCATATATCCTTGGTGACCCTTGGAAACCATAAGGGTATGATTTTTTGTGTTGATATAGTCTTTTACCCTACTAAGGATACTTCAAAACACATCTACATCCATGTGGACTACTAAAACAAAGTGTTAAAAGGCATAATTAAGGCCATTCAAGTACAAGCTAGATAGAAGGGAAGACTCATGAGGAGTCATATTCAAGGACTTAATACCACATGATCACCATGAGTGGTCCAAAGTAACATACACCTTAGTAGATGTACCTAGATAACCTTTGTTCATACATAAGGCTACACTCGTTGGTGTTTGAGCAAATGGAGAAATAATCAATTTTTTGGTATTAAGATTGAGAAGAGTACATAATAGTACTATCAGGTGCCTCATAAGGGATTCAAGGGGTCAAAAGTGCTCAAGAGGCCCTAATACATGAATATGATACTTTACACTTACTCAAAAGGACCTAATACAGGAACAAACCTATAACCATCATAGGGCTTAAGGTCTATCTTCAAGTAAATATGGGTTAAGGGAAAAATGATTTATGAAACTATTATCATATATATGACTATGTTTCTTGAAAACCCAAGCTATGAAACGTACAGATCATGAAGAGGTATTCAAATCAATGCTATAGGCAACATCAAATCTTAAATACTCACCTATAGTTTTCTAGACATAGGTTTGTTTCCATGGTCATATATTTGGAGTTATATAATTCAATGTTTCCATTAAGAATGAAAATGAAAAATAGAAGTACCAATTCAAGGAGGAGGGTTATCCAATGGAATTTACACTCATGGAACTCTCAACATTGACTTACAATCATAAAAATATAGTCACCTCTTCAAGTTGATATCAAAATTGGTGAAGGCACAGTGTTTCATATGGATCTTCATGATGGTATGAAGTTTCCTTAGTGGGATATGTACTTTAATTAATTTAAATAATGGTATGGAGGAATATCAAGGACAAACTCACCAATGCATACCTACATACCTACACCAAAAGCATGCACATATAGCTAGGGAAACATAGTCATGAAGTTAAGGTTGTCAATGGGAGTTTAATAGCAAAAACAAGGTTATTGTGATACATGATGAGTTTAATTAAGGATTTGGTGTGATGGTTCCCTAAAAACTCATGTTACATCTAAGCCACCTACAACCATACTAATGCCAAAACCCCCTCATACAGTCATATACCTAAGGTGGAGAAGATAGAGATTATCTATTCAAGGGGGAATAAAGTTATATTTTATATGAAATTAAATGGAAAATTAACATCAATGCATTCATAAAATTTACTAAAGATAATTTCCACCCTCAAAAGGAGATAGTTTAGGCTTTTGTATGGAGGTTGACTATATGAGGCCTAAATACATTGCTAAGAGGTCAAAACATGTTATAAGAAGGTTGAAGGGTGGTTGATAGTGAATTAATAGTAATAATAAGGATAAATAGGTTTTAAATATACAAAATAATACCTATTATCATAGAATTAATCTCCAAGTCTATTGACATGCAGTCATATGAGGTTATTTGAGGAGGTACAAGGTGACATAAGGAAGCATGGAAGATTATGACATAGAAAATGAAGTGTAAATTAATTAAAGGAGAGGTTTAATGAAATATTAAATTAAAATTCACCTTTTTATATCTATAAAAAATTCAAAAATGAGGAAAACTTAGTTGTGAAATTTGACCAGATAGGCACATGTCACTAGTTTTTACCAAAATAGGCCTATAGGACAAAATATCCATGATCTAATCATAAAAATTGATGGAGAGGATAATTATGAAGTAATATAAATATTAAAAATATTTTTAGTTTTTTTTAAAATGGTTAATATTCACTATTTTATTATATTAAACCCTATGTCTAATCACGGTCAACATTGGAGCCTGCGTTGGAGGAATTGGCCAATTTTAGGGCATTTATAGGTCGATTCAAAGAATTAAATTTGGTATGAATGGTATAAATGACCAAAAAAATCATAAAATTAAATAATAATTTTCTTATAAATATTTAAATTACTCATTTTTATTACATAGTCCTCTTGCAGTCAAGAAGGTAACCATTAGAGGCCAGTTGAAGTTTTGTCAATTTTGGGTACTAAGAAGGAGTTTATGCCTTGGAGAGGTATTAAAATGGTATAATATGATTTTTTAAACCTATATTGTAATATATAAGTGATCATATTTAGGTTTTTAAATTAAAAATTTAAATAAAGACGAGTTTAGGCATGGAGGAAGTATGTAGGCAACTCAAGGTAAATTTTGGTAAAAAGGGTATACATGACAAAGTATGCACCTAAAAGACTTAAAAATTAGTATTATTTGTTATAATTACCTAATATAATCATAAATAATCTCATGAATATAATGTTATAAGGTTATTGTGATACATGATGAGTTTAATTAAGGATTTGGTGTGATGGTTCCCTAAAAACTCATGTTACACTCAGTAGTTTCACCTCATCTAAGCCACCTACAACCATACTAATGCCAAAACCCCCCTCATACAGTCATATACCTAAGGTGGAGAAGATAGAGATTATCTATTCAAGGGGGAATAAAGTTATATTTTATATGAAATTAAATGGAAAATTAACATCAATGCATTCATAAAATTTACTAAAGATAATTTCCACCCTCAAAAGGAGATAGTTTAGGCTTTTGTATGGAGGTTGACTATGTGAGGCCTAAATACATTGCTAAGAGGTCAAAACATGTTATAAGAAGGTTGAAGGGTGGTTGATAGTGAATTAATAGTAATAATAAGGATAAATAGGTTTTAAATATACAAAATAATACCTATTATCATAGAATTAATCTCCAAGTCTATTGACATGCAGTCATATGAGGTTATTTGAGGAGGTACAAGGTGACATAAGGAAGCATGGAAGATTATGACATAGAAAATGAAGTGTAAATTAATTAAAGGAGAGGTTTAATGAAATATTAAATTAAAATTCACCTTTTTATATCTATAAAAAATTCAAAAATGAGGAAAACTTAGTTGTGAAATTTGACCAGATAGGCACATGTCACTAGTTTTTACCAAAATAGGCCTATAGGACAAAATATGCATGATCTAATCATAAAAATTGATGGAGAGGATAATTATGAAGTAATATAAATATTAAAAATATTTTTTAGATTTTTTTAAAATGGTTAATATTCACTATTTTATTATATTAAACCCTATGTCTAATCACGGTCAACATTGGAGCCTGCGTTGGAGGAATTGGCCAATTTTAGGGCATTTATAGGTCGATTCAAAGAATTAAATTTGGTATGAATGGTATAAATGACCAAAAAAATCATAAAATTACATAATAATTTTCTTATAAATATTTAAATTACTCATTTTTATTACATAGTCCTCTTGCAGTCAAGAAGGTAACCATTAGAGGCCAGTTGAAGTTTTGTCAATTTTGGGTGCTAAGAAGGAGTTTATGCATTGGAGAGGTATTAAAATGGTATAATATGATTTTTTAAACCTATATTGTACTATATAAGTGATCATATTTAGGTTTTTAAATTAAAAATTTAAATAAAGACGAGTTTAGGCATGGAGGAAGTATGTAGGCAACTCAAGGTAAATTTTGGTAAAAAGGGTATACATGACAAAGTATGCACCTAAAATACTTAAAAATTAGTATTATTTGTTATAATTACCTAATATAATCATAAATAATCTCATGAATATAATGTTATAAGTTTAAGTTCTTGATATTTATACATTGTCCCCTCCATGTCTCATAATGGTCACTATTGGTACAAACATACTTTTTGGAGTTTTAAAGTGTGGTTAAGGGTTACAAGATTAGAGGTATTTAAAAATCATGTGAATATTTTTTTAAGACTATTATGCAACTTTAATATTGTTAACACTCCAAACTTCATATAAACCCTGCAAGCAACATCCAAACCCCATAGGCAATCCCAAAGGCATAAAGAACCAAGTTAGTTTTTGATCATTTGAAAAGGTGTTATGAGATGTTTTAGTGACATTAATATGTTTCAAATAAAATAATATAATTTGAAATTTCAATTTTTTAATTAAAATAATATCATTTGAAATTTCAATTTTTTCCTTTGGAGGAATTTGAGTTTTTTAGGCCTAAGACACCTAGTTTTAACCCCTTTTTGGATGCTCATTTCTTTCATACCATGAGGATTTGGGCCAATTTATTATAGTATGTTTTGATTAAACCTATTTAATTTAAATTATTTATTTATTTAGGTTGGTTAAGGGAATATTTTTTATGACCAATCGCTAAGAGCATAAGCATGTCCAAAATGTATGCAAATCCTATAGGTAATCATCTTTATGTGTATATATTTTCATGACTTCTTCATAGGATCCCAATATTTTCATGGTTTTTAAATGTGTATATTTAATATATACAAATGGAAATAAGTTTTTGAATAGATTTTCACATTGTATGAACAATCATCTTGAAGGTGAGCTTGTTTGAGCTGTCAAAAGAGCTTTTTGACCAGTTTTGGGTTTTTAGACTTATAGTTCCATAAAATGGCCTATAATGACTTAATAAAAACTTGGGTTGTATATAATACTACATAAATATCTTTACCAACATAATTTAAAAATAAATTGGCATGTTTAGGTGCCTAAGAGGCCTAAAATGGCTAAAAAATGTTTACTTTTGCAGGTCTTCAAAGAAAGAAATGGTATAAATCCATGGAATAGGAATAATGGGACCTAAATAATATTTATATGTAATTTTTATCTCTTCACAATAGTTTCTATGGTGCCTTGACAAGATAAAGGGTCAAAAACCTAATTTTTGACATATTGTGATTTGTTGCAGGTTTAATGGTGATTTCTACCACTATTGTATGTATTTAATGTTTTCAAAATATTAATTTTATTCCTTACATGAAATATAGAGATGTATTTAGGTATTATACAATTCTATAAGTGGTCTTCAGGATGCCAAATGGCTTTAGGAGCAGGATTTAGGGTTGTTGGTTAAGGGTGGCTCAAGCTTGAGACCTTCATCAATGGGGTCTATGAAAGTTGTAGGTTTCATGGAGTTTATTTAAGGTTTTAGGAGAAAATTAAAGTTGAAAATATAAGATATCCTCAAAAATAAAATACAAAATATGACCTCTATGATAAGTTAAGCATCTTATGCCAAGTCAACTGACTTTTGCCTAAGCATCTTCTAGAAGAGCAAGTGGAGGGGAGCATAAAAGTCAAAGAGGAGAAGTTTTGAGGTTAGGAGGATAATTGGATAATTAAATGAGTTTTAAAAGTCTTTGGATACTTTTCCCTTTAGAGTGGATCATGACATCATCATCCTCAAAAAGTTTTGTCTCCTAGTGTATTTCTAAGCCAATGAGAGGGCTTAAAGGCTATTTGGACTAATGAAGGTTATTTTTTTGAGAAAGGATTAGTTGTAATTGATTCAAATTTAGTTGATAATACATGGAGGGTGGTTTTGTATCATTTATTTAATCCTTTTTTCTTACTTCTTCTCTCTGTCTCTTCCCCTTTTCTTATATATCTCTTATTTCTCCCCCAATTTTAAAAGATATTCTCATTTTACAAGGCAAAACCCTAAAAAAAATTTCAATAAATGTTATTTGAATTAATAAATATCATTTTCACCTATCTCTTGCCTCTAAATTATATTTATCAAGCTTGTGCATGATGGCCTTGTGAAGAAGTTTTCTTCCATGTCCATTGTCCTTATTTCATGCCTCTTTTTAGGTATTTTCATGTTAGTTGAAGATATTATCTTTAGATATTTACAACATTAATGGATTATTTGTGTGAATATTATAATTACTCTTTTATTCATGTATTTTTTTTTTGAGATTAGTTTAATAAATACTTATGCAAATTAACTAGTTTATGAGATTATGTAAGCAAAAATTGTCTTATGTTGAATTATTTTTTATTTCAAGCTTATGTGAGTGTAAATTAATTTGGTGTATCACCCTTTTACTTTTATTAGTCATCCTATAACCCCTTTCTAAGAATAAGTATTAGTTTAGGTGATCTACCAAGAGGAAGTCATCCTTCTCCAGAGATTCAACCTCACTACAAGATACCACAACCCAAGGTTTCTCCAATATTGTATCTAGGAGTGAGAGAGCCTAAAAAAATCTCCCAAAAGGGTGAAATTATATTCTACAATAGGTCATATGTCTTTGTATTCACTAAACTAATAATAAGTAAATCAAAAGTCTAATCTAGTGCTCACCAAAGTATGTGGCACAAAATTAGGGTTAGTAAACATAAAAGAAAACATGAATAAGGTAATCCTGATGAAGATATGTATAGGTAATACCCTATGAATGGAGAGATAAATATATTCAAAATACATTACTTATGATACTTCTATCTATTAAAAAGAGGAGAAAAGTTAGAGATACCTACCATAAATATGAACCTGTTGAGACTCAATCTCTCCCTTGGCCAAAGGTACTTTGCAAGATGTTGTTACAATTTATAAGGATCACTAAGAAAGGCCAAATCATCCAAGACTTATCCAAAATACAAGATTATTCTCCAAGTAGAAACTTTAATCTAAGACTCTTCAATTACAATAAAAAAAGAGTATATTTTAAACAAGTACAAATGAATAATTAACTCTTGATATCTCTGTAATAATGTTGAAATGGATGTGTTTATATAGGTGGATCTAACCCTAATTCTTTATAAAAGTTTAATATGACAAGGTTGACCTAGTTGACTTAGTATCCTAATTTAAAAAACAAATTAGTTTATGGGCTAGGTCATCTAAGGGCCAACCTAGACCCTAATAAGTTTTATCAATAAGATTATAAGGTCAATGGGGGATGAATATGTAATGTAAACTATCAAAAAGGATTTTAGGATTAGGTAGGGGATAATAAGTGTGGTAAATGACTAGAGGAGGGTGAAAAATAGAAGGTAAATCTTAGGGGAATGGGTTTTAGGAGATAGTTATGTAGATAATAAGTGGTAATAAAGGAAAATAATCTTATGAAGCACCAATGGTTTTCCTACCCCTTTCTCAATGTACCCCTTACGACATGCACTGAGAGAGATTGAGACTTGATGGGTTATTTCAAGATAAAAATCACTAATAATTGATAAAGTTTTAAAATATTATGTTCATGCATATTCCCCACTCTAAGATCATCACATTTCACTTAGGTGCACTAGGGGATGGTTCTTCAAGAAAGAATATAGTAACACACAACACTTGGACCAAAAAAAACTTGTAGTATTTTAAAGTAAAAATAAGTAAAATTTACTTAAATAAAAAGGAAATATCTAAAATTTAAAATTTAATGATTAACTTGACTTAAATTTATCACTACATGGTTATCTGTTGTGTTTGCATTTTTTATCATGGAGGGTGTAGAGACTAATTTTGACAAACCCAAAGATACAAAACTAAAGAGCAGAAAAAACAAATATAAGAAATCCAATATAATTGGTGCTATGTGGATGGGATGTAATCATAAATTTGGAAATATGTGGTGATAAGTGATATGTTTGACCAAATGATGAATTCAAAATTTTAGAGTAAATTGAATAACTAAAAAGCCAAGGCTACTAAAGACCAAAAAAATGAAACAGGTAAACCTTACGTAAGAAAGGCAAACTCACCAAGTCAAATCAAGGATACATGTCAAAAAGGATGGTAACCAAACATAAATATGAAAGAAATAACAATATTTACTTTAATAAAAATGGGAAATAAAAATGGTAAAACAACATTAAGGAGTGAGTAGTAACAATCCTTACTCAATCATCAATGAAAAAGGACATGAAAGTAGAAATAGACTCAAGTGTTTGTAAAAAGGGTATTAAAAAAATAAATAAAATGGTAAAAATAAAGCAAAGCAATTTTAAAACTATAAATAAATGTTGTAAATAAAATGAGCCATAGTCACTCAAACATGTTGTTTTGTTCTAAGGGTAGATAAAATTGAAACAAGGTAGTGCTAGCATGTTTTGAAGATGTGAATAAGAGGGAAGTATAGAAGAGGGGGAAATAGATTTAGAATCACACGTTGCCTATCAAGGGGGGAAATGAAATGGGTGGAGGGGAAAATGAAGGAAAAACCAAGGTAGAGTAACTCTTTATCGAAGTCAATACACTCAAATTAGGTTTGTCAAAATAAGAGGATGTTCAACTTTAAGGACTCTAAATAATTTCTCTTAACCACACAAGTCTTAGGTCAAACAATGAAGTATATAGATAATCCCATGAAGGCTATATGCATGAAAATTAAAATGGACCTACCTTTCCATAATGTGTTCCCCATTCCTTAGGACCCCTTATATAGTTATTGGTCTACTATGAATATTGGGTACTTGCATGAGAAAGTAGGTAGCACCATAAATTTTGTTAAATTATCCTATTCTAATTTACTAGATTACCACACCTCAATGATTCTTATCTCTATCATGAGGCCAAATATGGAGTTTGAGATTTGATTGGAGATAGGATATCTCCTTTAAATCACATCTTTGGTGTGATTTTGAATTTTTGAAATTTATATGTTGCCTTTGTATATCATTGCCTTTTGTTTCCAAATGATTTGGATTTTAACTATCATGACGGTTTTTTCTATTCCTCCTCTATATAGATTTGGAAAACCAAGCATGGGTTATAAATATGACTTTAATTTAAATAATTGGGACTTAGTTTCTAAGAGAGATAACCCAAAGGGCATGGTGCCTAAGATACCTATTAATTTAGGTAAAATAAAAGTGCTATCGTGACTTTGACCTTGTTTTATCTAATGTGGAGTAAAAAGAAAGGAAATCAAGAGGAATGAAAAAATTTGAATTACTTCAAATTGTAAAATTTGTAACAAAGAGAAAGAAAGGGATGAAATGATAATAGAGTATAATTCCTTATCATAAGAATGAAGGAAATGTAGGAAAACATGCTAGCACAATTTGTTATGCAAATGTCATCTATCAAAAGAAGCAAAAGGTAAAGCTAAGAACAAAGATCAAAAACTAATAACCATTTCAAAACACATTATAGATAGGGAATACAAATATGGTGATTTTATGAGGAAGGCTAGGTCCTATCAAAGTTATTACACTATAAATCATAAAAGAGAAACCCATGAGGGTGTATAAAGAATGTGTAAAATAAATGGGATAAAGATGGTATTTATAAGGAAGGATAGGTCCTCTCCATGGTCTTACACTAAAATTCACAAAAGAGAAACCCAAGGGGTGTTAAAAAGTATTAAAAAGGTATGAAAACAAAGAGAAATCAATCATGACAAAGACCAATTCCTATCCATAGTTTTACAATGCAACTCATGAGAAAAAAGGAAAGGAATACAAAAAGGAAAAACTAAAGTTTATGAAAAGAGAGAATTGTTACAGAGGGTGATACCCATGTAAGTATCCTATAAAAAGTGTTAGATAGATAACATTTATAAATCATGGAAGGAATGGAAGGATCTAGGAAAAATATATCTTAAGAAATTATACATTGGTAAGATCATAGAAAATAAGGCCTTCATTAGTTTGAAGGTGATAGGTACTTAGATCAAGAATATCTTTAACTAAATAAGGGCCTCACCATTTTTGGGTGTATTTACATTCTTTGTCATGAGTGTGGTCTAATTTAAAGACAATATCACCAATATTAAACATGTGATATTTAACACATTTTTTATGGTGTTGGGAAATATGAGCCTTCTATTGGAAATTATGTTGTAAATTAAAAATGACATTCATCAAGGAGGTCAAGAGTATGAAGGTGAGATTCACTTAATTATTCATCAGGTATCATACCATGAAGAGATATAAAAAGAGAGGTAAGATCAATTTCTAATGGGAGGAATAATTCAAAACCATAGACTACAGAAAATGGTATTGCCCTAGTGGTAGTGCATGTGTTATTATGATAGGCCCAAAGAGAAAGATAGAGATGAAGATGCCAATCCATGCAGGTTTCATGAATTATACTTTGGATGATTTTATTAATAATTTTTTTGTGGCCTTATCTTTTCCATTACATTTTATATGGTAGGGTGTGGAAAATTTGTGATTTATTTTAAATTTAGCATAGAGTTGTTTGACATCTTTGTTTTTGAAGTTTTCACCATTATTTGAAATGATAGTATGAGGGACACTAAAATGACAAATGATTTTATTGAGGATACATTTTTAGATGGTGTTATTGGTTACATTGATGAGGGGCATAGCCTCAAAACATTTGGTAAAATATTCTATGTCTATGATTATAAATACATTCCCATCATGAGATCAAGGTAATTTTCCTATGATATCTAATCCCCACATGGAGAATGGCAAGGGAGATTCAATGGTTTGAATATTGACTATAGGTGCATGAATTATATCATCATGGAAATATAAAGGAGTACACTTTTTATAAAATTTTATGGTGTCCTTCTCAAGAGTGGGATAAAATTACCCCATACATAAGCATTTGTGCGTTGTAGCATGTCTATTATAGTGGCCAATGAAAATGCCCCCATGTGCTTGTTCAATAAGAGGAGAAACATATTATTTCATAACATAGTAGAGCAAGGTGCCTTTATAATTGCTATAATATATGATTTTATACCAAAATATATAACTAAAATCTTTTTTATGAATGTGAGTCTTTTTGTGGGAATCAAGGTTTGAAGGATAAGTTTGGTGTCCAAAACTTGAATAATATATTTGTACCATAAGATTTTTTGAATGGTGATGGATTTAATGTGGTAGATAAGAAAATATTGTAGTTTAATAGAATATTTGGATTTTATTAATTATATAAAAAATGTGGGATTGGTAATAAGTTGGTGTGGATGAAAAGGAGATGCTAAAGAAGCTAACAAATCGATAATAGAATTTTGATCTTTAGGGATAGGCTCAATGGTAAAAAAAGTAAAATATTTAGTGAGTGTAGTTTCTATTTGATGATAATAAATTATATTATAACTTTTAAATTGATAATAACCATTGACTTAGTGTCAAATGAGTTGGGATTCACCTAAAGCATGCATATATGTGATATCTAGATCAAGGGTTGCTCTCATGCCTATGATTATAGCTTTGTACTCTTCCATGTTGTTAGTGACATAAAATGTGAGGAAAAATACCAATGGGATGATTTTAATAAGAGGGATCATAAGAATAAAACCTTACCCAACTCTTTGAATGCATTTAACACCATCCAAATGAAAGGTATAGGTATTTTTGTGTAAATTGACATTAATTTTAGGAAGATCTTCAATAATTACTTTTGGTTTAGTAGTGCCAAGGAAGATAGAGGACTTTTATATATTACTTACTACAAGGTTAGTAGTGAATTTATGGAAGTAATATTGAAGATATATGGATTGGTTAAGACCATTAATATATAGAATATTCTCATTGAGAAGACTATCTTAAAGATGATTAATAGCTGGCACATGAGTTATGGTAAGTTAATCAACAATGATTTATCCTTTGACATATTAATGGGTAATAATTCAGAGATAAAATTCCATGAGAAGGACCATCCACTTGCCAATTGTATCTCTAGGAAGGAAGGCTTTAGATAATAAATGATGAAGTGGGTCAGAATGACTAATAATGTAAGTGGTTTGATAAAGCATATAATTTCAAAGTTTTTTAGCAACAAAATATATGACAATGCAACCAAGTTTGAATTTTGTATAATGTTTCTCATAATCAATGAGGCCTCAACTGATATAGTAGATATCATATTCCCTTCTAGTATTATCTTGTTGGGAAAGCATTTTCCCAAATTATATAGGTGTGAAAGAGGTATAAAATATCAATGATCAATTGTTTGAAGGTGTATGAAGGGTAGGTGGATGAAGTAATTATTATTTAATATTATCAAATGCTTTTTGAAATGGATCCATACATTCTAAGGCATTACCTTTATTAAGAAGAGAATTTAATGAATATATACCATAAGCCATTTCAGTAATGAATCATCTAATTAACCTAAGTTTACAAAAGTAAGTGTGAATGATTAGAATGGATTGGGGGATGAGCATGTTGATGATATCATGGATCTTGGTACAATAGACATAAATGCTATAGAGAGAGACTAATAATCCTAATAATTTTCTAGATGTAACACCAAAAACACATTTTTAAGGATTTAGTTTAACTTTATATTTAAGGAGGTGGTCAAAGATGATGGCAGGAATAGAGAGATGAGTTTTACAACATCTGGATTTAACAATGAGTTCATACACATAGGTCTCTATAATATTGTGAATAAGATCATGAAAGATATGAGTTATTTCCCATAAATAAGTAGCTCTATCATTTTTTAGGTTGAAGGGAATTTTAACATAGTAATAGGTGCCCCATTCAATG
Source organism: Torreya grandis (assembly GCA_037957365.1). NCBI lineage: Eukaryota > Viridiplantae > Streptophyta > Pinopsida > Cupressales > Taxaceae > Torreya > Torreya grandis. Next base: position 719,819 of record JARHVA010006379.1, on the reverse strand, counting down.
GTGAATTTTGTATTATGTTGGCCTTTGAGGGAAATGCGAATTTGGTTATAACCCAAAAAATTGTCCATATGAGATAATATTTCATAACCAATTATGGAATCTATGATGGCATCTATTGAAGGTAGAGGGAAATTATCCTTAGGATAAACAAGATTAAAATTATGGAAATTAATGCAAATGTAAATGAACATGGTGAACTTCTTTCAAATAGGGACTATGTTATAAACCCATTCAGAATAGTCCATGGGTTTGATAAATTTAGCATAAAGAAGCTTGATAATTTATTTATGGCATAAGGTGGAAAGCTCTGGTGGAATTTTTTGTTGATTTTGTTGCATAGGTTTGGCATCAGAGTAAGTGATAATATTGTGCACCATAATGCTAAGGTCAATACCAGACATGTCCTCATAGTACCAATCAAATATATGATGATAGTTATTGAATAATAAGCTAAAGTTATCATGTTTAGTTGGTGTGAGTTTATGAGAGACTATAATTTGTTGAGGGCATGATGGGGTACCATATTTGATGTGAGTAGTTTCTTTAATAAGAATAACATTTCCATCTTAGAAATTATATGGTACATTAGGTAAAGAAGAAATTATATTTGCTTTGTGGTTGATGCTAGCAATGAAGTTGTTAAAACAAGGGGAATTTTTGTTGAAATCCTAAAGTTTGTGATGTTGTAAATGAAGTTGAGGTTCTCATCCATGAAGTAATTCAAGAATGGCTTCATCTCTAGGCTAAGTGGGAAGAGGACCATAATACTTTATATCTAATTTGAGATGAAGAATTTGATTACCATGGTAATCATATTCAAAGTGTATCTAATGTACATCTATAGCTTTGGCATTTAATGTAATCTCAAGAGTAAGGGGAGTAGGTTAAATGGATGAGATTCATGTGGAATTAATGTCATTTATGGGGTAATAACTAGAGGGAATTATTGGATCTATATGTGGTATGGAAGATATAATAATTTATGGATGTTAGAAAGGAATGATTTATTTTACCACCCAAGGAGTATCTAGAATTGGAGAATTGACAGGAGGTACATGACCTTCAAAATCTAATTGAAAATCAATGGAAATGATATGAACATCATGATTGAAATCATGTATTTGGGCTAAAGTTTTTAAATAATGTTGAACATCCAAGTCTTGGGATTGATCTTGGGCCATGATGTAGTTATCATCATAGGTTAGAGAAATGGTACATGGTTGAGATTCAAGAGGAGTTTCAATAGGGGAATTGCCTAAATCACTGAATTTGCATGGAAACATGGTTAAAGGATCTTGGAATAATTTTTCCAATCCATGATCATTGAATGTGAAGGCATCTTTTGGGTAATAAGAGTCTTGATCATTATATATAGGAGGGAAATCAATAATTTCATCAATGATAGGAATAGTGTGATCAAGAGGCAATAAGGAAGGATGAAGCCACTTTGATATGTAATGAGGTATCTTGGTAGTGTTACAAGTATGTTGAAATTCATTAGGTTCATCACGATATGAATAAACAAGAGTGACCAGGTCTGGATTGATGTTGATGAATTTAGTTAAGGGATCATTATTGATTGTTGGAATGGTAGGAATGTGATATTGAGATTTAAGATCAGGAAGTTGAATAATCCAAGGGTTGGGGATAGCCTCATGTTTATACCATTTTCCTTTATGTAGGAACTTGATGAATTGGCTACCTAAAGAGGTAATGGCCCTCATTCTGTGAGTCTAAAGTTATCCTAGGAGTATGTTGTAAGATAAGGGTAAATCAAGGACCATAAGCTTAGTTTAAACAGTCTTAGGTCTGATTGTAAGGGGAATCCAAATATAATTAAGTGGTTTTTGATTTGTTTTATCACATCCATGATAGGTTAGGTGATTTTTCTTGAGATGATCCTTATTATAGATAAGTTGTTGAATGAGCCATAAAGATTTCACATTAATACCAGACCCTTCGCTAACTAACACTTTATGAATAAGGGTAGTATTAATGGATATTTTAATGAATAGGGGTGGATCATTGACATGTAAAATGATATCATCATTAATCATGTATTATTCAAGAAATTAAATGGATGGTTTGGAAGAAGGATAAATGGATTCAATGGTATGCACATTATTAGGTTGAGGCTTAATAGAGGGTAGTTATTCATCTATAGAAGATGGATCTTCAATTTATTGTAATTTTTGGATGAATAAATTGCAATGATAAAGGGAGGTATAAACTAACTCTATAAGGGGAATTTTTCAAGGCATGGAGTTGAGTTCTTTGAGAAAGTTCCAATGGGATTTAGAAGAAGAACTAGTACAAGGTTTAGAATGTAAGGTAGATTTTAAGGGAATGGAAGTGGTTGGGGATTTAGAATAAGGATATCATTCCTCATTAGCTTTTTAAGTTAAATGAGTAGTTTTAGTATCTTTGAGAAGTTTCTCTTCCAAGGATGGTTTCTTAGGTTTGGTGATAGAATTTTTGTGAGTTGGTTTATGATGATAGTTGAACTTAGCTACATTAACATAATGAGAATTTTTTATAATATTAGCCATAGTCGACATCAATAGCATAAACATCCTTGATAGTTTGTTAATTGGTAGATGTGGGGAAATATTTTTTGTTATTATAAAAATAAGCTTTAGGATCTTGTCATTTTTGAGAAGTGGTGTTATATTCTTGATGATGAAGTTGGATCCTAGCTTCATGATTGAAGGAATCACTAAGCATATAGAAGACAACAAATTTGTTAATCCCTCTACAAGTTTCATGGGAATGACCAATGTCATCATGGAACCAAAAAAATAATAAGGGTCATAAAATTTAGTAGGATTATTGGGATAAGTAAAGGGTTTAGAGGGTGCTAAAAATTGTTTCATTTATTACATAGTTAGTGGTATGTGAGAAGTTGGGGATTATTAGATTTGGCAACTCCTAGTTTAGTTTGAGGAGTATTTCTAGTGATTTCATTAATATAAGTTTAAAAATATCCCTTAATGAATTTGGTATTACGTTTGAATTAGTTCATGAAGAATTCTTGTTATTTGGCTTAGTCAAGAGCTTCGTTAAGTGTTTGAGGGGAAAAAGTTTGAACCTTATATTAAAGTGAAGGAATTAAAGTAGTTATAAAGAGTTTAAATAGATTATCATTAGTCATGTTATGGTTGGAATTATGGGCCAAATATTTACATCATATGATAAAATCATGAGCTGATTTGGTGGGATATTGCTTAGTGTTGATGAAATGGCTAAGGTAGTTTTGGTGAAGGTCATTGTGTTAAAACTCTTTAACTAGAGGATTGAATAAATCCTCAAGTTATGAGATGGAATGTTGGGGAAGTTGGTTGTATTTTTCCAATACATCACCATTAAAGGTTTTAACTAGGAGTTTAGTGGTGGTGAAAGTGTTAGTATGGATCCGCTCTTTATAAAGATTGTCAAATGCTTTAAGAAAGGATGTAGGGTCTTTAGTTCCATCATACTTGATAGTTGAAGATATATTTACAATATCAATGGAAATTATTAAAGGAGATAAAGGCTCATTTTTGATATTTTGAAGCATTCTATTATTCATGATAGGTTGAGGAATAACATTTCCTAAGGCATATCTAAGATGTGGAGGAATAAAAATCTGATTAGTTTGAGGAACTAGAATGATAGGTTGATTAGGCATATTGATAAAATGATGTCATAATTACACATTTGAGAGGTTTTAGATGTTTACATGATGTTCATTTGTTGTATGACTTGTGAAAGAATCTGAGTCATATAAATTAGTGGGTTGGTATTTGTGGACTCCTTGAATTGGTATTAGGGGGAGGGTTATTAGGAAGTGGATTACTATTGGGATTATTGGATATACTTGTGTCAATCACTCCCACATTATGTTGAAAATATTGAAGATGAGAATTATCTTGATATGTACAAAAAGGATCAGATCCACCTACTTCATCTTGAGGTGTGATTTGAACCATGTTAAAATATATAGATGAAGGAGGGGAAGAAGTGATCCAAGAATGAGGGTTCTCTTGAAAGGTAAATAAAGGGAGAAAATAACACCCCATATAGTGTATAAATGGATAAGGAATCTAAGAAGATTCTAATAGGGGATTTAATGATGCTTTGATGAAATAAATAGAATTCTAAGAAATAAGAAAGAGAAATCAAGGATAGATAACTAAGTTGGCCAAATAAAGAAGGAAGTCAACCAAATAAAAAACTAGATATAAGGTCAATTGGGTCGATAGAGTACTCCTAGAAAGGGGATGAGAAGAGTATAGAGTCAATTAGATTGACTATGTACTATTAGATAGAGGTTGAGAAGAGTGTAGAGTTGATTGGTTTGACTATGTATTGATGGATAGAGATTAGAATATATAGATAATAAATAGAGTCATGTTGATCAACTATGTATAATTGGTAGGAATAAAAAAAGAGTCTATAAGAGACTATATCAACTAGAATGATAGTATGATGAAATAGGGTAAAATTTTGTAACATAAGTGAAGCACTGAATGAAATAAAATGCAAAAATAATTGGAACAATGTGAACAATTGGGGCACACAACACAAAACCTTACATCAATGTTATCCAATCAATGTAAGTTTTTACAATACAATACATAATGATTAGAGAGCAAGCAATCAATTGAAAATTAAGTGCTAAGTGGTCATTATGAGTGTTATTAGATTATTATAAAGTATTGATTTAAGTGTGATAAGAGAGTTGGATGAAAATTCAAAACTATAAATCAATATAAGGATGGTTTTAGGACATTTAAGTTGAAAACTATTTGTGTTGGTAATGGTAATAGATTGGTATTAGGGCCTGCCCCCTCACTTTACAATCCTACAGTGATAAGGGTGTTAGGTTATTTTACAATATATAACATTAACCACTTATTTATACTTAACCAATAAACCAAGCCAAGTTCCCCCTTGATGATGAAATCTAAGTAGGTAGGCCTTGGGAAGATAAGTGTTTAAATACATTTTGAATATTGTGTTATTTGGTAGTGTGTGCAAAAGAGGAAAATAGTGTAAATAAATAGAAATTTTAAAAACCACTTATTTATAATATGTGAGTTACTCTAAACATGCAAATAACTGAAAATGAAAGTGTGAATTAATTACTAGCAAATAGTTTTTAATTCCTTGATCTAGAATATTATAGGGTCAGTTTAGATGACACTATATGTAAATAGTACCAAACATAGTCAAATGGGTTACTACCATCCTAAAAAATCAAGGTATTAAATAATATATTTAAATATTTCAACTATGTCTCTCATATAGAAGACTGGATATAGAACTAAGTTGACCAGGTCGATTTAGCTGATTGTAGGGTTACAGTTTTAAAGATTGCTGACTTGCATAAAATAGAACTAAAGAAAGTGATGAAATGATAGAAAAAAGAAAGAGAAGAACCTTGGTGTGTTTTAAGATAATTATAATTATAAATTCCATGTTGAAGTGCCTTAAATTGTACTTTCAAATTTTGTAAACAAGGTCAATTAGTTTGACCCAAATTTTCAAAATATAAGAATAAGATGACTAAGTTGACATGTTTGACCTAGTTTATTGATATAAATACTATAAGAGAGATTAAGATGATAAATTTAAAATTTTCAAACTTGTATTATTATTTGGAAATGAATAAAAATATTGTGTCAACCTATTAGATCTAGTAACTTGTATCTGATGAAGACCTGCATAAAAAGAATAGAGTTATTTTGGTGTGATTGTGTGTTAAACCTACACATAGAAAGTTAGAACTATACTGACTAGTTAGATATAATAATGAAAATATGTAAAAATATAAAAATATTATATAAATGATGGCATGAGAGAAAACTTTCAAGGGTAAGATTCACATCAAGTTCACTAGAATGTATGCAATGGGAAATACAATAGATATATAAATCAATCCTAGTTCAGAGAAGATAAATCCTACTTACACTTTTGATTAGGGATAATTAGATAATCAGGATCATGACCAAAATGGATCTATTAAAACTAATCAAGGGATCTCTTACCACAGAAATATTACTAGGGATGGTTCTAAAGCTTCTGATCAAGCAAAACTATGTAATAACCCTAACTAGGTCCTATGTTTTCATATTTTATAAACTAATAAAAAGTAAAGCAAAAGTCTAATCTAGTGCTCACCAAAGATTTTGGCACAAAATGGGGGTTAGTAAACATAGAATAAAACATGGATAAGAGATTTATAATTAAACTATGTATAGGTAAGACCCTAATATATGGAGAGAGTAATATATTCAAAATCCATTACTTATGTTACTTCTATCTACTAAAGAGAGAAGCAAAGTTAGAGATAGTTATTTTAAATATGAAAGCATCAATACTCAATCTATCCCTTGGCCAAATGTGCTTTTTAAAAGGTTTTTTTGGTTTTTAAGGATCACTAAAAAAGGCTAAAGCATCCAATAATTTTCCACAAGATAATATTCTTCTCTAAGTAGAAACCCTAAGCTAAGACTCCTCAAGTAGAATGATAGAAGAGCAGATTATAGAGAAGCACAAATGAATAATTAAATCTTTTTGTCTCTCTAAGAATGTAAAAATGGATGTGTTTATATAGGTAAATATAACCCTAATCCTTTCCAAAATTTCAAGTTTATAAGGTCAACCCAATCGACCTAGTATTATAATTGACCAAAAAAATTGGGTCATGGACTAGGTTGATCAGGGGCTAACCTAGACCCTAATAATTTTTATCAATAACAATACAAGGTCGATGGGGTTGAATATGTAATGTAAACTATAAAAAAGGGGTTTATTCTTAGGGAAGAGCTAATGCATGTTATAAATGACTAGAGGAAGGTGCATAATAGGAGAAAAAGCTTAGGTGAATGGTTTTTAGGGATTGGTTGTGTAGATAACAAGAGGAAATAAGGGAAAACAATCTTATGAAGCACCAATGGTCTACCCACCCTTTTCTCAGTGCACCCTTTAAGGCATGCACTCAAAGATATTGAGACTTTATGGGTTAAAACAAGATATAAAGTATTAATAATTGATAAATTTTGAAAATACTGTGTGTATACACTTTCAAACGGCACTATCCTCAAAGTATTAGTCCCATAGTATTTTTCAGTATGATACTTCTCTATTATATAAATGGAGTTTTCTAGTGTCAATTACTCTGATTGATTCTACCATGACCACCATAGTATCTAGAACTTATAAATCATTCTAATCCAATACATGTGAAGGATCATCTATATACATTTTAAGATATGACACATGGAAGACATTATGCAAAAGAGCTAGAGTTAGTATAAATGGAATCCTATATTCTATAGAGTTGACCACTTCTAAAACCTCAAAGGGTCCCACATATCTTAGTGAATATTTTGTTGACTTCCCAAATTTAATCAAGATTTGTTGAGTTTTAACCCATAGAAACAATTTATCATCAATAGAAAAATACCTAGCTATTCTCTTTAGTCAACATAACTTTTATGTCTATCATTATCCTCAACCAACCTCTACCTGATTGTCCTAACTTTTTAATTTATTTCTAAAATCATCTTAGGTACAAGTACTACCCTATCTTCCAAACTATCCCAACTAATTTTTGTTCTACACCTCCTTTTGTATAATGCCTTAAACATAGACATCTTTAATATTGATTGGTATGAGTTATTATAAGCAAACTTAACCACTAGAAGGTATTATTCCAACTTTTATTTCTAGTCCATGAAATACATATGAAAGAGATCTTCTAAAACTCGATTAAATTACTCTATCTATCCATAAATTTATGGGTGATATGTAGTGTTAAGGTTCAAATATGTACCTAGAGCTAAATTCAAAGCCAACCAAAACCTAGAATTCATCCTCAGATCTCAATTTGAAATGATATTATCTAGAATACCATGTGATTGATACACTTATTTTATGAATATCTTCACAAGCATAGTTGCATCATTAGTTAAGTTACTATGTATAAAGTGAGCTACATTGGTTAATTTTTCAACTACTACCAAGATCATATCATATATGTTCTATGATAATGGAAAACCTTGGACAAAGTCCATATTGATCACCTTCCACTTCTATTATAGTATATCATGTGGATTAAATAATCTAGATAGATTCACATGTTTAGATTTCACACATTTGAATTCAAGACAATGAGACACAAAATCCATTGCATCTCTCTTGATTATTTTATAAAAATAAAGGAGTCTAAGGTCATCCATGAGCTTGGTTACTCTTATATGTCTTGAATATGGGTAATTATGAAATTATTTTAGAATTGTGCTCCTTAGATTATCTCTATTAGGTACATACATCCTACCATTATAACATAAAATACCATCATTTTCTATTTTTAAACCCTTATACCTAGGATTCTAAGCATTCTTAGACAATTCTTTCCTAACTTGATCATATTATTCATCTCTTAGTGAGAAATTGATCACTTGATCTTTGAAATTACTTTTGATGGTAACCATGGTTGTTATGTACCTTCTATGGCTTAGATCATCAACCACTCTATTCTTCTTGTCTTTGATATAGTTAATGTTAAAATCATAGTTAGATAAGAACTATAACCATCATCTTTGATGAGCATTCAAATTTTGTTGGGTGAAGATGTACTTGAGTCCCAAGTTATCAATATTAAGCTTAAATAGTTTTCCCAATAGATAATGCATCCAAACTTACAAAGCAAGCATAATTACCACAAGTTCTAGGTCATGAGGGGTATAATTCACCTCATATGGCCTCAGTTTATTAGATTCATAGGATACCACTTAACCATATTGCATAAGAACTCCTCCAAGTCCATCCTTAGATGCATCGATGATCATTGAGAATTAACCATTATGATCGAGAACTCTTAGCATTGGTGCTAAAGTAAGCCTTCCTTTTAGTTCTTAAAAGGCCACCTCAAACTTTTTTTTATTAGATGAAACTTTGATTCTTCCACTGAAGAGAGGTAATTAGATTGGCTATCTTAGAAAAAATTGGAATGAATTTCTTGTAATATCCCTCTAATCCCATGAAAATTATTACCTCATGCACATTACTTGGTGTTGCCCATTGCATAATGGCTCTTATGTTTGTTGGATCTACTAAAATAACATCCATAGAGATAATATGTCCTAGATACTACACTTTCTTTTGGAAAAATGCACACTTATACAACTTGTCATATAATCTACTTCTATAAACATTGAAAAACCAATTCCAAATTTTGTAAGTGTTCTTCCTCATCCTTGGAGTAAATGAGGATGTCATCAAGAAAGAACAAAACAAAGTGATCTAGGTAATCTATGAACACATTTTTCATAATATTTATGAATGTTTCTATAACATCCATCAATCCAAATGGTAACATTTTTAATTTGTAGTGCCAATATCAAGTTTTAAACACTATTTTGGGGATATCCTCTTTACGAATCCTCAACTAGTGATACCCTGATCTAAGATAAATATTAAATAATACTATTTCCCCTCACATTTGATCAAAAATATCATCAATGCATGGAAATTTATATCTATTATTGATCATTACCTTATTCAACATCCTATACACTATGCATAAGCATAGAGTTCTATCTTTCTTCTTGATGAAGACAACTAGAGCACCCCATGGTGATGCACTTGATCAAAACAATTTTTTTGAAAATAACTCCTAAATTTGTGAATTTAACTTAACCAATTCATTGGTTTTCATTTTTTTATAATTCCTTATACTATGATTATGATCTAGGTATGATTTTGATCAATAAATCAAACTTGTGCTTAGGTGGCAATCCTAGTAATTCTTCTAAAAACATGTCACATAAGTTTCTTAAAAAAGGAAAATCTTTGATAGATGATTCCTTATATTATTCCATCTCATTTATATTAATTATAAATGCATGTCATCCCTTCCTTTCATATTTTTTGATTTGAATCAAATAAATCTACCTTAGCTTCAACTCCCTTCTCTCACCCTGAAATTGCATTTGATTTCTAAAATAAACTTGACACCCAACCTTCTTCAAAAAATTGTCAACCTTGGATTTATGCTTCAAAAGCTAATTAACCCCTAGGAGCACATCATATGATCCTAATGGCACTGTACAAAGATATATTACTATAGTAAACTTAGGCACTCTAATCTATGCTTTAATTAAACTACATTTTGATTAAACACTTTTTAATTTTGACCTTTGACTCATTCCCATATTATATTAAATATTCATTTGCCATCAATCCAATGTTTATAGATAATTTTCTAATCACTATAGGAGAAATGAAACATTATTTAGCTCCCGTATCAATTAAAATAGAAATTAGATGACCAAACAAAATATTTGATAGTTCTATGGGTGAAACTTGATACTCAACCTATCGATTGTCAATATATGCATGAATACATTATTGAAACATACCTTGTTGAGAAGTTAAACCCTTGTTATTTTATTTTTATTGAGGACATTATCAAGAAAAATGGTCACCTCCATAAATTAAGAAACCTCTAATAGGTTCTTTCCTCTCAGACTATTGATTTCCCTTAAAACCACCCTTGAAATCATCACCAAGATTCTTATTCCTTGAACCACTATTAAACTTGGCATTCTAATTCTTGAACTAACCCTTAGAATCTCTACTCCTTTTATTCTAGTTCTTCTTCTTGAAAGTTGGTTTAGAAATTCCAAATTTATTTTTTAACTTATCTCTGACTTGGGTAAGATATTTTAGTTTTGGTTCTTGCTTGACTACCTTCTCAAACACATGATCCATAGTAGATGGACCATGCACATCCACTTCATAGCCTATTTTGGGTTCAATCACATGATGCATTTCTTGATTCTAAACCTCTCATTTGGCTAATACTAAGGTACATACTTAAGAATCTTGGTGAATTGATCCTAGTATTAATTCATTGACAAATCCCTTTACTTGAGCTTCTAAAAATCTATAAGCTTTTGGTCAAATTATAGTTATAGAAGCCATCATGACCTAAATAGTGTAATGCACTATTCCCAAGTGCTAATGGATGAGTCAAGGTTCATCTCAAGCTTCTTGTTTTCCTACCATGTTGTTGCTTTACCAACAAGCTAATAAGATTCTCAGACTACTTTCATGACTTCATAATAATTATGAATCTTGAAATACTTCTCCATTTATATTAGCCACACTTCAGCTCCATCCCCCAATATAGATAAGTCAAACTTGGGTGGATTAACCTTTTTCACGTCACATGTTAACTCTATAGTTACTCGATCTCTCACATCCTATGGTACCTCGCCATGCTTCTTCTCTTGAAGATGTTACTAGTCATTAGGATTCTTTTCAAGTTCTTGAGCATGACTCTTCATGGCCATGCTCTTCTTGTTCTAGATCCACAATTTGGTCCCTAGTCTCTTGCATGGTTGTGAGCATTTGGTCCATGTTTGTAGTTGTTTTAACTATAGAATAATTAGGATACATAAGGGGTTTGGTATTCAAATTACCCTCACCTCTTGGTATAGCATGAACCATTGTTCTTATTATTTATCAAGAGAATAAGTTTAAGTTAGATAACACATTAAGTCCTATAAATTGAGCCTCAGCTCTGATACCATAATATAACAACCCAACTAAGTTTTAATGACATATTGAAATACTTTTTTAAAAATTAAATACACATATTCAACATATATATTTCACCATGATAAATCCTATCTATTGATATTTAACTAACTATATTAATTTAGTTAACCATTAAGGCTATAACTAAATCACTTATATAAGGATCACCAAGAACATATATAGAATTCAAGAACAATACTGAATAACCATAAATACTAAAACTCAACATAAATGAAATAGTACAAATTCAAGCATTTTTGATACAAAATATAACCTCTATTATAGAAGTACAATGTATAAATGATACAGTTTTAGAAATAAAGAATAATATATCAAATGATAAAACATGATAGAAAGATCCTCTAATCAGAGTCTCCATGACTCACGAGTCTTCATGACTCATGTATCAATATGCAATATCAAGTATAGTACTCTAATTAGGAGGGATAACTTCATCTAAGTTCTTTTTTACACGAATCACAAACCATAGATCCCCTGCACTATCTTCTAAACAAGGGGATATCCCTCCCTTCATAGATGGGTAGATAATGATTGTGCAAGAATCTAGAGTAACAAACTAGAACTTATGTGTCAAAGATATTTAATACATAATGTGTACCATAAATAAATACATTCTATTATGATATCACATAAATATGAAAAATATATGAACATATGAAGTGATAATGTTTATCAAAATTATTTTAGCCAAAGTTTTTCAATAATAAATGATCTCTAGGATCAGTCAAATTCATACATGCCACTTGATCAAATTAAAAATTATCTTGAATTGATGATGCTAATTAAACCAATGCAATTCATCTACTAATTAATTAAGGTCATGAATGCAATATTCTATAAAATAAATAATAATACAAAAACTAATAGATTCATTCATCATATTTCACTTTAGCTAATCAAAATTATGCTAAATATAAAAATATCACAAACATTCATTTAGTTCATTAAATGAAGTGAATAAAATCCAATCATCAATTTTATTACCAATAATAAATACAATGCAAAAATAATCCTCAATATAACATACCATCCAAGTAATGAGTATCTAGACCACCAATTTCTCTATCCACTAAGAAACTTATAACATTATTTCTATATGAAATAATATTATAATCTTGGCTAAACAAATGTTCATATACCCCATATAATAATAGCCAATCCATAACATACATTTATGCTCTGTATTTAAACTCATAAATACATTGAATGCTTATTACTTAAACATTCTATGTTTTCATATTAATTGAATATAAACAAGCATCTAGTATTCACTATTATAATAATAATTATAATGTAGTTGTATGTATAATATATATTTATATATTAATGCATACATACAAATACATTATTCATAATTCATTTATACAGTATAATATAAAGTTAACATCTATTGTGTTCACCTTATAGTATATTGTATATGCGAAGTATACAATTAGCTTATATACAAAGGCCCCATAATCATTTCCAATAAATTCATAAATTCATAGGCCATGATAATTAAATACATATAATTATATAAAGTAAACTCAGTTATTCCATTAATTATCAAAACTATTTAATCATTTAAATCCAATCAATCAATCAAGATGACCATTAAAATATAGTTCAAATGAGAAAATAAATGAATGCATTTATTTTACCCAAATCAAGTATGTTTTAATAAAACAAACAATAACACAGTCGATTACCCAAATTGGGTATCAATTATAGAAACTTAATTTGGGCCAAAATAAAATAAATTCAATACACAACCAAATGTAAAGTTCACAGAAAATAACATCAATACATAGTCCTTTTTGAGTAGGAGCAATGTTTATAATAAAATTAAACTCTTTCATAATTCCTTATAAATCCACTCATATAAATTCTTTCTTAAAGATGAATGTAAACCTTTAGTCATATTTTCATCTACCCATACCCAAGTTACCCAAATGACTATGTAGAGAATATCCCAATTCCACATATAGTTCATTATGAGTAATACAATATTTCACAATATAACTTAGGGTTCAAAACCTAACTTATGCCCAATCCAAACAATAACTTCATATTTAAAATGTATTACATAGAGACACTCATAAGTCTAACTATAGACTACATGTATGTATGTATGTATCTATATATATATATATATATATATATATATATATATATATATATATATATATATATATATATATATATATATATATATATATATATATATATATATATAAACCTAGAAAACCCATAATTTAACCCAAATTTCCAATTTAGTTTATCAGTCAAATGATTATACAAAAAACATTCTTGAGTCTATGTTTTCATATGCCCAATTGTATGTATAATAAGTTGGTTCCAATCAACTATTAAGGGCTATATTATTATATACCCATAAAAATAATACTCAAATATTAAAATATATATATATATATATATATACATGTGTAGGATAGAGCTTATTTAGAAACACAACATGAACCATGGCCATTTCTACATCTCTACCCCATCTCTTAGGTTACCCTAGTTTGAATGCAGGGTTCTATGGAGGCTGAGCCTTCCACAAGGATCCACATAAAATCTAGTATTTCAAATGAATTAAAAAAATAAATTAGTAACCAAACACATTTAGAGAAACCCATTTCATTATATCACTCATAAATTGAATTACAAAATTAACCTGATTGACATATGAATGTCAAAGAATGTTGAGCAAAATTCCTTCTTCACACTTATTAACTTCTTCTCTACCTTTTATCTTTCCTCTTAAAATTTTGGGATCTATCCTTTGTGCCATGTATCCTACGTTCACAACCTCACTATCCTCTTACTTATTTTCCATCCTTTATTTTCTTCCACTGCTCCATCATAATGGCCAATAAAACTCCTTCAAATTATACATGCCCATATAGCTTAACTAAGTCATAATCCACCTCCTTGAAAAACATATTAAACCCCATAATTTTATCCCAAATATTACTTAACTGATGTCAATGAATGATTAATTACCTAATAATTCTTGATGTTTCTCTACCAAATCCATAATTAACCATATTACATTTATTTATCAATTATGCATGTTAATGATTTAATAATCCATCCTTGACCATAAGTCATATAATCCTTATACTATATTCCATGCATGACTATCAACTAGTCATGGACTAATGTATTTCCCCATGCAATGACTACTAACATAATAATGATTAAAAATATGAAATGTGAAATGTATCCCTTACCATCCATTGGTTCATGGTTAAAAATTCTCCCCTCTCCATAAATCCATTTACAAGCCCATTTTGGAAATAAAACAAGCCCATACTTCAATAAATGATCTCACTATACCATGCCATAACTGGTAGATGGGTTGCCTCAAAAGTCCTCTTTAAGGATTTTTGAAAGAATCTATGACCTTCTTAATTATCCAAGGGAAAAAATATCAACATAAAATACATAAAACCTACTTTTTGAATCAATCTAAAGTTGGATATCTCAATCCATATAATTTTTGAGTCAAAGGAGGGCCACTTAAGTGACTTACAATTAATTTAAGAATGAAATACAAATTTTAATATAAAATTCCTAAGGCTAATAATGAAGGTGAATAGTATTCAAGGGGAGGAAAAATAGAGAAAAATGGGTTAAGGACAACTATGCTTCCTATAACAACCCTCTAATTGGGTACCAAAAAAACTTGCCAATTTTTTTTTACTATTATCAACTACAGTTGCACAAAGAAACTATTATATGTACAGGGTAAATTATATCACATAGACAAGCCTATTTAACATACAAGGAATATATTAAATCCATGAAATATACCAAAGTTTAAACAAAATAGTCCTATACAATCATATAATAAACCATTTTTCATATTAAGAGTCAAGTTATAACTATATAAATATCACACTAGTTATAGATAGTCATTTGGATATGTTACTTAACTCAAGTTTCTTTGAAAAAGTTATAAAAGATATAATTGATTACTAAGTTTCTAACAAGATATGAGTGATAATAGTTGGTCCTACCTCTTTTTTGTTTGTTTGATAATAGTTGATTGCCTAGAAAATGAAATTATGTACTTTAAACTAATTTTATATGTATATCATGTTTTGGTGATGTTATATGTTTCGAATTTCTTAGTTTTCCTTGGTAATACTCTTGTGGAGCAATTTTATCTTCACATAGATTGTATTTTTATCATTATTTTTTTATTGATGTAGTAGATGTGTTTATTATGGCATGTGAATCAAGGATGGGGATTGTTTTCTTACAATTGACTTAAAATAAGGTTTTTAAACCTTCCATGACTATTTTACTTCTATAAAACTATCTATCATTAATTTATATGTATAAGATGATTATTTTACATTTATAATGTAAATATTCATGGTTGTAGTTATTTTATAAATATGGAAAAATATGCATGGTTGTCATTATTTTGGAAATATAACAAAATATGGATGGCTATAACTATTTTTAAAATATAGAAAAAATATTTATTTAAATTCCTAAAGAGGATAAGGTCAATCATATATAAAAGAAGATTCAATTCAATACTGATCTATAAATATGGTAGATACAACTCTTATTTGGTAAACCCACCAGATCAGTGTTTCTCTACATGGACCAGCTAGTAAAAAGTGATCAAATTTGATGTTATTGATGGGTCTTATTTGTGACTATAGAAGAAAGCCAACTAAATTACATAAAATTCATGTGGAATTATAAGGTGGATCTATATAAATAGTTTTTACCTTCTTCCCTATAGTGTTGGGATTAAAAGACTATAGCTTATAAATTTGTGTGTTTTTTATTGAAAGATGGGAGCCTAATTTATCCTTGCCTCATATCACTTGCACGCTTTATTGATTTTTTAATCCATAGAGATATCGAATTTGTATTTTAATTTAGATAATAAGAGTATCAATGCTACACACACACACACACACACACACACACACACACACACACACACACACACACACACACACACACACACACACACACACACACACACACACACACTTGTGTGTGTGTGTGTGTGTGTGTATGTATTTATGTATGTATATCTATACATGTATGTATTTATGTATGTATATCTATACATGTGTGTGTGTGTGTGTGTGTGTGTGTGTGTGTGTGTGTGTGTGTGTGTGTGTGTGTGTGTGTGTGTGTGTGTGTGTGTGTGTGTGTGTGTGTGTGTGTGTGTGTGTGTGTGTGTGTGTGTGTGTGTGTGTGTGTGTGTGTGTATGTATATACATACATATACATATACATATAAACTTTCTATTCTATCAAAAGGATCTAAGTTTTAGATCTTTGATATAATGTTTAAATGTGAGTAAATGAATTTAGTTTATGATCCTTATGATGATATAAGTGTGACTAGTTAAACCTTCCCTTTGTCTATACATACATGCATACATACATATATGTATGTATGTATGTATGTACTAACTATCAGAGGATTTGGCAAGGTCTAAATAACGAGGATGCATGGGTCATGGTTGCACAGGATGAAGCAAGTGAATACCACAAAATGCTAAAGTAAATGAAATCAAACAAGAGACAATTGCATAGACAATTTGGAGAAAAGCCAATATACCAATAACATAAGATGGCCAAAGTGAAGAATACATATAGGAAAGCACATAAGTAACTCCTCCACAAAAGGTGGTCAAAGCACCCCAAGAATAGATTGTAACTCCTCCATGAAAGGTGGTGACAGGGTGCTAAGAATAGAGAAGTAACTCCCATACCCAGAATAGCCGATCAAAGGAGTTACTTATGACATTCTTATGACACCTATGACACATCTATGACACACATCTCCACATAAGCTAGCCTATCCCAAAAATGTATGAAAACTCCATGTATGCACAAATATATAATTTCCCTAATTAAATAATATGGAAAAAAACCTACACTAACACCCCCCATAAGTGCAACTTAGGTGGGTAGTGTGGGAATATAAAATGGGTCCTGGCAACTAGGCCTGATGAGGCACCCATGTACAAAAGCAATCCCCCATAAGATAGAGAAAAGGATAAAACCCATAGGAAAAAACTCCCCCACAAAAGAGAGACATAAATAAATGAGAAGGCTAGAAGGCCCCCCTGAAGATGATGCTACTGCAGATGTAGATCGCACCCCAAGAAGAGCTCGTAGATGAATGAACTTGCTCTCAGTGAAAGGTTTGGTGAAGATGTCTGCAACCTGCTCCAAAGATTGGCAAAAGATTAAGTCAATGACCTAACTATGAATAAGCTCCTGAATGAAATTCATGTGAATCTCTTATGTACTTGCCTTCTTCTAAATTTTGAAATGGCTGTCTTCTTTTAGATTTTGATACGAACACATGAAATCTTGACAAAGGATGTTGTTTAACAAATTAAGAGCTGCCTTGTTGAAATACTACCATCTCTTTCTCCTACTCAGACTGAGAAGATTGTTGATGATGTGGAAAGTGAAGTTCTAGACATGTCTCAAGGGGCTGCTACTGAAGATGCATCTAGAGATAAAGGCAAAATGTCGCTACCAGAATCTAGTAAGCAGGAAATTGGGCATGGGGAGGCTTCACCGTCAAAATCTTGGATCATATCACCAGCATCATCATTTTCAATAAACATGGGCCACTTAAAAATGCCATTTTCTCCACGTTCTTGACTATGAGAATCTAAGTGTTCATTTCTACACTTTGCTAGATGATGTTAAATAGATATGTAGGGTCTAATTGTTCTACTTGAGGAAGTTCTTTTATGTGGGTATCTTAATAGTTACTCATATCCAAATGACTTATTGAGTCAAGAATTTTCCAGTTGATCACTACATATATGTCAGGCTGTATCACGCTTGTAGAATAAGCAGTTTTGTGTTAAAATGCTAACATGGCTTTTGATTCCCATTGGAACAGCTGGTATAGACAGATTCCAAAATATAAAGATGCTATTAGAACAGGTTCCTTTGCATGCTATTTATAGTGACAAAACCCATCCATAGCGCACTTCCTCATATATACTCAGGACTTTATCTATGAATATACAGTCATACATTTTCCAGCCTATTTCGTTGGGTTCTAAATTGGTGAATCATTTCACTTAAATCAAGAGCAGATAAATCTCCTTTTAGAAACAATTGAGTCCTACAGCCAATCTAATTGCAATTCTATTTAGAAAAGAAGTTGAAACAGACTTAAATCTATATTACTATTAGCAAATACATCTGTCAGACTTCAACATAACACAGCAAAATAACTCAAAATAAATACTTCCACTGCCTATCTTCTTCATATTCTCACTCTAAAATGTTCTAGTCAGGCTAATCAGCAAGAACTTTCTGATCAAAATCCTTCCAATGACAATAAGAACATAAACTATTGATATTCCCAATTTCAACAACATGGGCATAAAAAAATATAGCTTGATTCAACTTATTACATGAAAATTGATTACAGCTAATCCTTCAATGGTATTGCATTGTAGATTGACACCTTGACACCACCCATAGATCTGTGTCTTTTAAGTTGCACCATCTTCTCACCAGCTGCCTATTTGATAAACTCACCCTCAAAATCACTCTTTTCAAGTATAACAGGCACATTCATCAGGGGCCTTACAGACTTCTCCACTGGGCACCTATAGAACCCGTTGCTCTCATCAATTGCATCATACAAAATTTTTGGCCTTGTGGGAATTCTTATTTTCTATTCTTCTACGTCCTGCTCATCCTTTCTTCTTTCTCCATTGATTTCTCTATGCTTTCTCTCTCTCTCTCTCTCTTTTTCTACGTCCCCTTTTTCTTTTTAAATGAATTTACTTCTTTTTTGTTCTTATCCCAGAACCTCTTCTATGACTGTTACGCCCAACTTGGGCTAAGGATTAAAACAAGAAACAGTTTGAAATTTACCAGCATATTCTAATATGAAAAGATTTATCTCCAATGTTATCTTACGGTTGAAATATTTCAACCATTCCCCTCATTTCCTCAACAACTCAAAAATCATTTTTTTTATCCTTTCACTTTTTATAATTACTCCTCATTAACACATTTAGGAGGGAAAATACAACAATTTGGATTTAAATTTAATCATAACCATGTCTTGTGTAGATGCTCCTGCAACATACTCTCCCTCTAGGAAAAATTTGAACCTTAGTTCAAATGAACTGCTACCTCCATGCTTTAGCCTTCATTCTATACCTGGATCCCATGGTCTTCTTGTCAATGCCAATGCTTGTCTTTGATAGTCTCTGTCTCTCATCTTGCTGTTCTTCCTTTTTTGGTATGTTCTTCTTCTCATTTCTTTTTCAGCTGCAATCTTCCATATCCATGTTTCATTCTCATACATGTCTTCAAAATCTTCTTGATCTTCTTGGTTCAAAAATTTGTCCATTGAACTATGGACTTCATTCATCTCCACAACTTTAACACCTACATTCAAAACATCAAAAGCAACCTTAGTAGAAAAACATTGAGGCCATAAAGCCCTTTGGTTGCCTTCACATTCTTGCTCTTGTTCCTTGACCAACACTATCCTTGCCTCTTTGCTTTGTCCTTGTCTTGTTTTACTCTTCCCAATGCTATCTTCACCATGGCTTGTGCCTTCCTTCATCTCTCTTGAATTACTAAACAGTTGCTCCAACATCTTCAACTCTTCCTTTAGTGAAATATCATCTATCTCACTATTCTCTTCATCAAACTTGGGCTGATCACTCACAAAGCTTACTTGCCCTTTACCTCTTATCTCTTCTTTTCTTAGCTTGTCTTCACATAAACCAACTTCTTCATCAATATACTTATCAAAAATAATAGGAACACCATTACCTTGTGTCTCCTTACTATATTTAATTGTTGCTTGAAGCCATCTTGTTTGTTCTGCTACATATTCTTTCCTTTCCCCATCATCCATCCATTTTGAACTCTCTCCTTGCTGAACATTAATTTTCATAGCCACTTTCCATTCTTCATTTTCCATGAAAAGATTATTAAATGATTCACAAACATCATTATCCCATTTATTGCAAGCAATTGACTTACCTTTCCATGTACTTGTGTCATCCTTCACCTTTTTCCATTGATTTCTTGGTGTTGTTGTCTCAACACTCACATCTTCTTCATTCTTAGCCTTCTTAGGCACCCATACTTGTTTCTCTTTCTTACCATTTCTCTTCTCAAGACTTGTAGGCATCCTGCATCCTTGTTCTTGTACCAGCACCTCCTCTTGCTTGGGAGTTTGCTTCTTCCACCATTTAGGCATCACATTTCCATGGTTAATTGGAATCTTTACCTTTCTCTTTGCCTCTTTAACATGCATATCAACAGTTTCATGCTTATAAGAATAAGAAAAATAAACTTTTGGATTCACCTTTACCTCCTTAATGAGCTGCTCCATTAGTTCTTTGACTTGCATAGCTTCTTGATTATCTGTCCTTTCTTCTTCCTTTGTACTTGGCTGTCCTCTTTCTTCTTCCTGGCATTCAATGGCATCTTGGAATTCATCTTCATCTTCTACCTCTTCCCTTGCTTGTATGGGTTCTTCAACACCTCCATTATGCATTAACCAATGCATCTCTTCTTCTTTATCAACAACAAACTCACTTCTTTCTCTTGCACCAATATTTTCATTCTCCAAGGCCCTTCTCTTAACCTTCATAAGGTTGATCATACCTGCATTTACCCACTTAAAAACAACATTAAATATCAAAACAAGAGACCATAATGTCTCCATAAGTGTCCTCTTAATGGACATTCTCATATTTCCAAGTGCTCTCCCTGGCAGTTCCTCTTTTCTCTCTTCTCTCTTGTTCTCCACAATGAGAACCTTCTTCACAACTTCTTCCTCTTGCTGCTCACTTGGCAACCTTCTTATCTTCTTGCCTCTTTGGGCTTCCCTCTTCATGGCAATATTCTTTTGCCTTCTTCTCCTTTTCACTAGGAGATCTATTGGCCACTTTATCCTCTTCTTTATTGGCCATACCCATGCTTTCCTATTCAGCTGCATCCAAGACTCATACTCATCTTTAACCTTAGATAATTCTTTCTTCAAACTAGCAATTTATTTATTAAAATCAACATTAGTCATACCTTTGATGCTTGCTTTCCTCTTGCTACCCTCATATACCTTGCTACTCTGTAGTGCTTTCACTAATGCTTCCATCTCTGAGAACTTCACCCAAGTCTTTTCCACCTTGGTCTCTTGATCCCTTGTCTCACCCAAGCCTTTCTCCTTGACTGGTCTTTTGACAATCTCCTTGATCTCACCTTGGCCTTTTGCATCCTAGTCTTTTGATCCTCTTCTCTCAATCCTGCAACAACTCTTATACAACACTTCATCAAATACAAATCATAACTCCAAGCTTACCTTGCTTTGGATCTTCCTCTTGAGCATTCACTATGGTCTTCTTCTAGAGCTTCTCTAAGCTTCTCTCCTCAATTCTGCAAACTTCATCCTTTACCTCACCTTAGTCTTTTGGAAAACTATCCAAGCTTCTTCTTGGATCTTCTTCTCTAAGCCTTCCTTGGCTTCTTCTCTTCTTAAGCCTCAATGGCTTGGCTACCTTGAACTTGCAACTTCTTCACTTGATTGCTTCTCAACACAATAATTCATCTCAAACAACAAAGATTACTCATACCTTTTTCTCCCTAGGGTCTTCTAGTGCTTGTCTTGCTGATCCTTTGGCCAAATCCTTGTCACAATTGTAATATTATTGACAAATGCAACTGTTCCAAATTCTGCAACAACTTATGATCAATTTCTAAGTCCCAAGATCTTCAAGCTCTGATACCATAAATGATGAAACTTGCCTTCTTCTAAATTTTGAAATGGCTGTCTTCTTTTAGATTTTGATATGAACACATGAAATCTTGACAAAGGATGTTGTTCAGTGAATTAAGAGCCACCTTATTGAAATACTACCATCTCTTTCTCCTACTCAAATTGAGAAGATTGTTGATGATGCAGAAAGTGAATTTCTAGACATGTCTCAAGGGGCTGCTACTGAAGATGCATCTAGAGATAAAGGCAAAATGTCGCTAGCAGAATCTAGTAAGCAGGAAATTCAGCATGAGGAGGCTTCACCATCAAAATCTTGGATCATATCACCAGCATCATCATTTTCAATAAACATGGGCTACTTAAAACTGCCATTTTCTCCACATTCTCAACTGTGAGAATCTAAGTGTTCATTTCTACACTTTGCTAGATGATGTTAAATAGATATCTAGGGTCTAATTATTCTACTTGAGGAAGTTATTTTATGTGGGTATCTTAATATTTACTCATATCCAAATGACTTATTGAGTCAAGAATTTTCTAGTTGATCACTACATAAATGTCAGGCTGTATCACGCTTGCAGAATAAGCAATTTCGTGTTAAAATTCTAACATGGCTTTTGATTCCCATTGGAACAGCTGGTATAGATAGATTCCAAAATATAAAGATGCTATTAGAACAAGTTCCTTTGCATGATATTTACAGTGACAAAACCCATCCATAGCGCACTTCCTCATATATGCTCAAGACTGTATCTATGAATATACAGTCATACATTTTCCAGCCTATTTTGTTGGGTTCTGAATTGGCAAATCGTTTCACTTAAATCAAGAGTAGATAAATCTCCCTCTAGAAACAATTGAGTCCTACGACCAATCTAATTGCAAAACTATTTAGAAAAGAAGTCAAAATAGACTTAAATCTGTATTAAGATTAGCAAATACATCTGTCGGACTTCAACATAACACAGAAAAATAACTCAAAGTAAATAATTCCATGGCCAATCTTCTTCATATTCTCACTCTAAAATGTTCTAGTCAGGCTAATCAGCAAGAACGTTTTGATCAAAATCCTTCAAATGACAACAAGAACATAAACTATTGATATTCCCAATTTCAACAACATGGGCATAACAAAATACAGCTTTATTCAACTTCTTACATGAAAATTGATTACAGCTAATCCTTAAATGGTATTGCATTGTAGATTGACGCCTTGACACCACCCACTGATCTGTGTCTTTTAAGTTGCACCATCTTCTCACCGACTGCCTGTTTGATAAACTCACCCTCAAACTCACTCTTTTCAAGTATAACAGGCACATTCATTAGGGGCCTTATAGACTTCTCCACTGGGCACCTATAGAATCCGTTGCTCTCATCAATTGCATCATATAGAATTTTTGGCCTTATGGGAATTCTTCTTTTCTATTCTTCTATGTCCTACTCATCCTTTGTTCTTTCTCCATTGATTTCTCTATGCTTTCTCTCTCTCTCTCTCTCTCTCTTTTTCTACGTCCCCTTTTTCTTTTTAAATGAATTTACTTCTTTTTTGTTCTTTTCCCAAAACCTCTTCTCTGACTGTTATGCCCAACTTGGGTTGAGGATTAAAATAAGAAACAGTTTGAAATTTACCAGCATATTCTAATATGAGAAGATTTATCTCCAATGTTATCTTACGGTTGAAATATTTCAACCATTCCCCTCATTTCCTCAACAGCTCAACAATCTTTTTTTTTATCCTTTCACTTTTTACAATTACTCCTCATTAACACATTTAGGAGGGAAAATACAACAATTTGGATTTAAATTTAATCATAACCATGTCTTGTGTAGATGCTCCTACATCAATCTCTATGTGCTTGGTCTACTGGTGCTGAACTAGATTCCTACAAATCTAAATGGTACTCTAGTTGTCAGAATAAATGATGGTGGGCTACCTGATAGGAATGCCAAACTCAAAAAGAATCCCTTAAAGCCAAACAATCTTAGTAATTACATTAACAACTCCCCTATACTCTGCCTCTATGGATGATATAGCAATAATATTTTGCTTCTTGCTAGACCAACTATTAAGACTATAACCTAGAGAGAAACTATAACCAGAAGTGGACTTGTGAGTCTGTGAATCACCATCCCAGTCTAAATCTATATATCCAACCAAGTCAACCTCTATGCCAAATCTCTATTGAATCTTGTATCTATGTGAACCTTGTATGTAATGCAAGATCCTCTTAGCTACTTTCCAATGTAGCTCATGAGGTTCCTGCATAAATTTAGAGACAAGTCCCACTGCATATGATATGTTAGGCCTGGTGTGAGTCAAGTAGATGAGACTGCCAACAAGTTGTCGATACCGAGTGGAATCAACTAATGGTTAAGAATAGTCAACCTCAAGCTTGACTCTTGATAGAAAAGGAGTCAAAGATGGCTTGCAATCAGCCATGTGAAACCAAACCAATAAGTCAAGAGCATACTTAGGTTGTGCAAGAGAAATCCCTGAATCTAACTGTGAGATCTCAATGCCAAGGAAGTAGTACAACAAACCCAAGTCTATCATGTCAAATCTATCTTGGAGAGATGCCTTCACCACTACAATAGATGATGAAGAACTCTTGGTGATCAAAAGGTCATCAACATAAAGAACCAGAATCAAGAGCAAGTCATCGTGCCATAAAAAGTACACATTAGGATTAGAATGGCACCTAGTGAAACTTTTTATGAGAACAAAGGAATCCATCTTGGCATACCATGCCTGAGGGGCCTATTTTTGGTCATAAATAGATTTCCTAAGTCTACATACTAAGGAAGAATCCTAAACAAATCCTGGTGGCTGCTCCATGTAGATCTCTTCCTCTAGGTCTCTGTGAAGAAATGCACTCTTCACATCCATCTGGTGCACATCCCAACCATGTGCTACAACAATAGCTAAGGTGAGTCAGATAGAAGTCATCTTTGTAATGGGTACAAAGGTCTTTGAGTAGTCAATGCGTGCCACCTATGAGAAACCCTTGGCAACCAATCACACCTTGTACTTATCAATTGACCAATTTGCTACAAAATTGGTTCGATATATCCACCTACATCAAACCATCTTCCTTCTCTTAGGAAGTGAAGTCAAATCCCAAGTGTGATTTTTGATTAAGGAAGAATATTCTTCCTCCATAACACTATCCCACTCAGGTACCCTTGATGCCTCTTGAAAAGTATGTGGATCTAAAATTGAAGCAAAGAAGGCATGTGGATCTCTCTAAAAATCCCCCTAGTATGTCTATCATCTGTGGGATCTCCTGCCCAAGTGCTAGCACTCTCAAGTGTCTATCTAGCCCAAAGTGGCCTAGAAGTGGGTGAGTCAGGTGCTAACTCCTCATCCTCTAATTGACTAGAGGTGGATGCCTTTGCATCACTATCCTCATTGTTTGAACTCAAAGAAGAAGAAGATTTCTCTCACTTAAGAACCTATTGTGGCTGATCTAAATATGAGGAATCATCATGAAGAAGTAGATCTGATGAGAGAGAAGAAGTGCCAAGTGTTGAGTCTCTAGGACTCTCCTAAAAGTGGACACTTCTCTCAATGAACAACTCATGAGTGGTTAGATCTAGAAGGTGATACCCCTTAACACCATCCAGATATCCTAAAAAGATGCAAGGCTTAGACTGACGTTCCATAGCTTTGCATTTCTTCTTCAGTATGCGGGCCATGGCTAGGGATTTGAAAACCCTAAGGTGCTCAACATCAGGTTTCCTTTTATGCCAAGTTTCAAAGGGTGTTATCCCTTTTAAATCTTTATGAGTAACTCTATTTTGAATGTAGCAAGCATAATTGATGGCTTCAGCCCAGTACTATGGTGCTAAGGATTTGGAGTGAATCATATAGCTACCCATCTCTTTCAATAACCTATTTTTGTGTTCTACAACCCCATTCTATGAAGGACTATAAGTGACTATGTGCTACAAATCATCCCCTCTGTGGTGAAAAACTGCTCAAACTTGTTGCTGACATACTCCCCTCCATTATCAGTTTGAAGAACCTTGATGGATTTCTCACTCTATTTCTCAAAAAGAGCCTTGAAGTCTAGAAAATTTTCAAACACTTCAGACTTTTGTTTGAGAAAATATATCCAAGTGTACCTAGATAAATCATCAATGAAAGTGAGGATGTACTTGGCCCTTATGAAAGATGGTTTGGGAAAGGGTCCCAATACATCACTGTGGACTAACTCCAAAGGTTGTGAGCTTTGCCTTTGTCAAATTTTGCTTTACGATGCTTCCCAAGGGAGCACCCCTCACAAAGTCCTTTTGAGAATTAGACATGAGGCAAGCTAATGACCATGTCATGTTTGCAAAGTTTTTTAAGGTAGCGGTAGTTAAGGTGGCCAAACCACTCATTCCATAATTTGTTAACTCCATCTGAATGAGTCAGCAATGCTATTGGAGAAAAATCAGGTGCAAAATGTGAGAAGGTGTATAACCCTACTTGGTGATCTGCCCTACCCACTACCACTATAGTATCACTATGCAACTCCCTGATAGCCACTGAATCTAGTGAAAACTCAACTCTCATGCCTTGACCAATGTGAGTGATTTGGTACACTGATAGGAGATTGGTTGAAAGAGAAGGAACACTTAGAACATTATTGAATGTTCCTCCTTCCATTTCAACTGACCCTTTCCCTACAACAAAAATTGATGTGTCATCACCCAAACTAATTGAATTCATGCTACAGGGCTTTAAAGATGAAAACTCAACTAGTGAAGAGCCCATGTGGTGAGAAGCACATGAATCAATGACCCATGATGATGTAGAAGCTATAGTTACTACAAGGGCCTTACCCTTTTCTTTCTCCTTACCCTTGCCTTTTGCCTTAGTAGAATCTTGGGTAGATGAATTCTACTTGATGGACTCAAGAACACCTATGTTGTACTTCTCTAGAAGAAGAGTTAGGTGATCTATTT
>JARHVA010006379.1:575000-685000 GCA_037957365.1 Torreya grandis | reverse complement strand
TATGCTACCACTTGTCATGATCTTATTTATCCACAACACCTTGGAAAATAAGCCTTAAATCTAATTTTATGGGTCCTAAACAAGTGAGACGATTCCACGTGGTAAAATCTTGTCTCATTATATCAATGAAGAGGGCATTCTAGTTGGATAGCCTAGCTAAGTCTTAGATGTATGAGGGGTAGTTGTGTGGAATAATGATGCCAACCAAGGAAAAATTGGAACATTAATCAATAATATATTAGCTTAAATTTTATGATCATCTTTCTTATAAAAAATGAAAATTGAATTGGGTTTTTGTGAGTTGTTTAACTATTTTTAGGGTTTTATTTTTTTTTCCTTTTCCTTGGTAATTTGGTATGGTTTTGATTTGATTTGGATTAAAATGACTAATTATTTGTATTTATTAAATATTTAGATGTATTTATTTCCTCATAATGGAATTATCTAGTTTAGCATTTAGCAGAGTGTCTTGTTTATTTTGGCTAAGTCTTTTATCCCTTTTCATTACTTTGGGCCTTTTATGCTTAGTTATTTCAATTCAAAAATTTGAATTATAACGGTCACTTTTCCTCACAAGTCTTTGGGTTCTCAGATGAGAAATATTTGACCACATTTTAGGATCTCACCACCCTATGGCTCCCATCCCTTTCAATATTTGTGACAAGTGAGATGGGGCCATGTGTCCATATCCAGTTTCCACTCCTCTATGGGGGTAGTGTGTGTGTCTTCAAGGTTTTAGTGAGGACCTAGATGAGTGAGTTATTAAATGGTGTCATGATCTAAACTCACCAAGATCATAATATAATTTAGTCTAATTGGATCCCCAATCAAGCCCTAAATAATCATAAGGA
Source organism: Torreya grandis (assembly GCA_037957365.1). Classification (NCBI taxonomy): domain Eukaryota; kingdom Viridiplantae; phylum Streptophyta; class Pinopsida; order Cupressales; family Taxaceae; genus Torreya; species Torreya grandis. Next base: position 684,149 of record JARHVA010006379.1, on the reverse strand, counting down.
TATCACATGGCACAACTATATGAATGGTCTAGATGCAGATATCCCAATTAGCAACATTAGATCATAAATTTGATAGTTATTTTAACCATAAAATTATATTAAAATCAAAATGCATTCCATTTTAGATAAAGTATTGAATTTTATTTAGTTCATAAAACATTAAACATTTGAAACCTATTCTAAATGATTTAAATTTCTCTTTTTCATGAAAAACTACCTTGGACTTTTATAGATTACCTAATTGATTCAAATTTTCATCTTGCTTATTTGACCTATTTCTTAACAATTTGGTCAATTATGAATGTCATTTGGGTTAATTAGATAAGGTTTTGTGTTATTTAATTTTGAAACTTAATCATTTTACCTTTAATTGATCTTCTTTTTTTAGTAATTTGGGAAATATAGTCAACTTTATTTTCTAGTTTTGGGTCCATTTCTCCTCTTAATTGGGTTAAAATGACTATGTTTATATGATTTTAACTTAGGACTTAGTCATTTTTATATTTAATGGGATAAAATGAGTCCAAGTTTGGAAAAATGGTCCTTTTTAATCACTTTTATTTATTTCTTTTTGCCTTTCTTATAGACTTTATACGTATTCATTTTATTTTAAGATCGGGAAATTCATGAACTAATGGCTACTTTATATTTTCAAAAGCTAATGGATATTCCCATTTCTCACTAACCTAGAATGAATTTGAAGATACCACCTATCAATTATTCATTTCCATACTACCTTTTTGGACTCAATCTATTTTTGAGGATCTATGAATCTGTAGGTGAATGAGATGTGGCCACGTGTTTTAATCCCATTTCATTACTTCCCTAGGCATGTCTATGTAAATTAATTTTCAAGTGAACCCCCAAATAAGAAAGGTGACACCAGGTGTCAAAGTATAAATTATCCACTTCATTATAACACTCTAAAAAAAGAGACCATTTAAGGATTGTCTAAATGAATAGGATCACACCATGCGGCATAATCCCACTTCACCACATCCTTAGAATAATTAGAGAAGCATAGGAAAATAACAAAGTTTGAAAGCCTAAGAATAGGTCAGATGTTGAGATCTAAAGGAACTAAATAATTTAGTACCTAAGGAACATAAATCCAAGACTCACAAGCCCTCAAATCAATAATACCATGGCACTTATTAAGATCTCACTACATCTTAAACAGTTAAAATTCAAAAGGGATCTGGGCCCTTAGTCGAGTAGTGAAAAAGTGTGGAGTAGCCACATAATATATTTGAAAATGAGATCTCCTTGAGATCTAAATATTTAGACCAACCTTTCAATTCATCTTAATCATCTTGAAGGTCCAAAATAGACAACTGTCTCATCCTGTTAAAACATCATAACCTAAAAATTGATTATGTGTCCAATTTGACTTATAACATCAAATTGTAGATGGATGTATGGATGGAAATATTTATGATTAAATATATTTAAAATATAATTTAATGATGGAATTAAATTTAGACATGGCATGCACATTAGGATCAAGTGGTAGGAATCACAAAGGAAAAATATTTCCTCAACTAGGCAAGGTCCATGCACTAAATATGACCAATCGATCTCCTAAATAATATTTCAAGGACATTTCTACCCAAAATATTTAATTTAAATTCAACCAAGCATGGGCCTAAACATTTATTATCTTATGATTGATTAATATTGTATGGATTCAAATTTCATGTGGGTTGATCCCATGAAATTATTACAACCACTAGTCAGTGGGATGATTAATGACATGATGGGATTGCATTATATATAGATTAATAGCTATTAAATTGAATAAGGGATAGATAATTGATCATCTAATAAAATAGAGTAATTAGATAGGAGATCATAGAGATTGCCTTCTCCCCATATGTAATTTTATGCTTTTGAGGTAGTTTTCTTCTTTGTATGAGTCGAGACTATTGAGAATTAGTTTTATATTCATCTTCAGTGTATAATGAATCATATTTGTGCTTCATGAACCATTTTATATCTAGAATCTATGTTAGTTAATATTATTAGTTTTCACATGAATATGATGACCTTGATTCCCTATTATACATAGTTAACATTGTCCTTAGACTCTTGCACCATCTCTATTTTTTGGTTGTGATTCACTGGCCAAATAAAGATTGGTTTTATCAAAAATATTTATCCATTTAATATAAGTAGATTTATATTTCTATAGATCAGGCTCATCTTTTCTTCCTCTTTGACCTCTCTCTTTTTATATTTTTTATAAACATTTTTAGATTAATTTGAGAATTAGTTTGATTACAATTATTTACTAAATATATATATATATATATATATATATATATATATATATTTCTTGACCTTTGTTTACTTGCCATTGTTGTTGTATTACTAGATTTAATTAAAGAATGTAAAGTATTACTTGGATATAAGTTTCATAAAAAATTCAAGTGAATCAATATTTTTAATCTAAGCTTATTTTCACTAGTGTTAACCAACAGAGGCCCCTTGACCTGGAACAAACCACAATAACCAACTAAGTGAGATAAATACACTAAGATCTCATATAAAACACCTTGGGGAAGGGTATGAAACACTTTATTTTTGAATAGGTTGAGGAGGGATCCTCACCAATTTATCCTTCTATTTATATAATATTGTTGGTGTGCCAAAACACACATCAACATAACTATCACTAGGAGGGCCAACACTTTAGTGATTATGCTTAGACTAAGAAATTCTAAGTTTCTAAAACTAGAAAATATAAGAATAACCATGAAGTCAAATTATATTGAGGGTGATTTTAAGTAATACACCATGTAGAGCATATGAGAGACCGAACTAATAAAGGTATATAATCTAATTCCCTTGAATAAAATGCAAAATAATTAAACCTATATTCCTCCAAATCATGTATTGTCACAGATTACAATCAAAAAAATTGTTCATGTGGCCTATAATTTTTTTGTTTTCATGCCTATCTAAAATGGCTATAGCACTCCCAATAATAGTAAGTCTACCCTTGCATTTTTAAATAATAATACACTAGTATCTAATACACTACCTCAAGTAAGAGGTAACCAAAGTGCCATTGTAAACCCTGAGGTAGCTAATTTACAAAATATGGTCCAAAGCTTGACCAACAAATTTCCTCAAAACACTAACTAAAATACAAATAACCCACCTCAATACAATAAATACAACTTCCAAAGGACTAATAAGAAATGTAATATTTATCCTAATAATGGAAATGTGTCTAGTCCCCTTGACAATACAAACCAAAATAGTAATTGTACATCAAACTTAATAAATATGGTAAACCTAACCTTAACATCTTGGTCTATATTATATAACGTAATGGATCATACTAAGATAAAATGTGATTAGTGCACATTTGATTTAAACATATTCTAAAAGGAGATGGATAATCTCAAAATAGTGTTTATCCTTAACATTAGTAAACTAGGCCCAAGTGGAGACAACCTAAGTACTGATATGGTCTTAGAGATTTATGAGTTTCCTTTTGAGAATGATAATGAAGCTAAGGATAAATTAGAAGAAGTCCATGTATTATAATAGTTCAAAATGGGAAACATATATTATTTGATGATTTTGACTACATCTACTCCTTTGAACAACATTCAAGTACCACCTGGTTAAAACTCAAGTAATAACCTTTTCCTTCCCAAAGGACCTACTACCTCATGTCAACCTAGGAACAATGTTATACCTCCCTAAGATAATAAACTACTATAAAAAAATAAATTAGGATATAATATTATCAAGGACATCAAGAAAACTAAGTTCAACATAACAATGTTGGAGTTGCTCTAGATGTATAATAGAAAGGACTTATTGTTAAAAGAGTTATTCTCTCTTAGGAGGGAATAAGATAATGATATATTTGATGCTTATGTTTTTATATATAAAGAGAAAATTAAAACTCATTTTATACTAATAATTAATTTTTTTGGAAAAAATTTACATAATTATGTTGTGGATTCAGGTGCTTCAGGGAACATTATGCCTTATGCCATTTTCCAGTAGCTCAGTTTGAATACTTTAAAATCAAATAGAAAGGTAGTTCAGGTGGGCAAGCCAGATGTTAAGGTGGTTGGTGATCTTAACCAATTTCATATGAAGCTATCTCTTGATCCTAGGGTCTAATAGTACATTGACATCCAAGTGGTGGATATACCTAAGGCATATGGGATGCTTCTCAATTGAGATTGGTCCAGAACTGCAATGGGCACATGGAAACTAAATTCCCCCATATATGGATTTCATTGTGAGGCATGCCCAACCAGATAAAAATTGAGATAAAACCAAAGATGTCTCACATGATCATAGAGTACAACAAGAGAAATGAGATCTTGTTCAAGGACTCTAAGCTAGGGATCTATGCACTCGAGAAGGAATCATAAGATTGTGAGATATTATCCATTAATATGTTGACTATATAAAAATAACCTAAATTTAAAGAATTAGATCAACTATATGAGGAAGATATCTTGAGTACACCTAAGGTGATCTAATTTCACCTTTTTTCTTTGGTAAATGAGAATGTGGAACATGGTTATACATATGATAATAAAGAGTGTAACAGATTAAAGATTAAAACATTACCATGATGAATAATCCAATGCCTATGTATACTATTGAAGGCTGATCTAGAAGGTCATTATTAGTATAAAATCAAAGGTATATCCCATTAAAGAAGGGTGAAATGAATGAAGAAATTAACATTGTGGTAACACCTACAATTAATTCTATTATACACTACTAAAAATCACTTATAGAAATTGAAGTTCTATTGGAGAAAATAATGGTTAAGTGGTGCATTTATGTACCCTTGATACATTAATTGCAACATTAAATAAATAATATGCTTTATTATTTATGAGGTCATGCTCATGCAATAATAAAGCATATTATTATTAATGTTATAATTATTAGTCTAGGTTGGAGTCATGACTTATAGTCAAAGATGCTAACCCATGTGACCAAGGGGACAAGTCAAACCCATGTAATCTGATCATTGGAAAGGTCCCACTTCTCCAATAGTTGTATTACAATGGTCATATTGACTTTCCTATATTATTGAGATCTTACATTGTAAAATTCAATAATGCTAATTCTTATGCAAATGTTCATGCTCATGTATTCAATCCATTCCATCTAGGTTTTGTGAAGATTCATAGAGAAGAAGTGAGAAGAGAAAGTTGTATTGGGTGCATATTGAGTTTCTCAAATAATGAATAATATTTGTCATTTTTTTAACTCTTAGAGGTTTTCCCATGTATATTTGTGTTCTATGGTGTGTATCTTCTAGTTTTTATCTAGATCCGGTGTGCATATGCTTCATTCTATAAGTTATATCATGGTATCAGAGTTAGTTAATGATTGATCAAGAGGCAAGATCATACATCAGGTGTTTGGATTATGTTTTAGCCTAGATCTATCCATTTTTTGATCCATGGTATGTTCATGAGAAGTTTTTAAGTTTTTCCTTCAATATAAGTAAGTTTTTTTCATTTATTTATTCTTTTAGAGCATAAATATTTCATATCTATGAATTTTCTCATATTTTAAGCTTATTTTCATGATAAAAATCTATCTAAGAGTCTCATCATGGGTTAAAATGTGTTTTTGAGCATTAAAAATAATGATATTTGGAAAATTTATCTATGTAGTCTAATGATATTTGTGAAAGTGTTTTTGAAGCTTTCTAACTATAGATCTAGCACTTAGAAGTAGTTGCAAACTTCAAGAAAACCAACAAGAGAGAAAAAACAATTTTGGACATTTTTTATATGGATCTGTATGTTTTTATTTAAAAAAAATAGATTCTATGTAGTAAATCTCTATTCTAGTCACTCTATTGGCTAAGTTTGGACATTTGTATGACTTACTTGGATAGAAATTTATAAAAAAATTATTTGTGGATCCTTTTCTCTCTATTTTTGGATCTTAAAGAGTGTTTAAGGTATTTTAAGCATTCAAGTCTCTTTTTAGACCCTACAAACATCTCCCTAACTACAATTTTTTTCTTCCCATCCTCTAATGGCATCCATATTTAGCTTGTATGGCCCTATGTGAAAAAAAATAGTTTTCTCATTTCTTGACCTTTTTTAGGACTGTAAAATGCTAGATAGTGTTTTTTGAGCTTGTAGATGCAGTTGGTGAAGCTAGTTAAGGAAAAGAGGAAGAGTTATTTGTTTCCCACTCTCACTTGAGGCATCATAGGGAGGTTTGGAAAAATTACAAACAAATCTCAAAATCCATTTTTTATGGTTTTAGAGGCTTTGGAGGAGGATTCTTAAGTAAAATCAAGATTTGAATCATCCAAAATGGTCTCTTGGAGCTCCTGACATGCTCCCCTACTCTCCATCTCCACCTACACCATTATCCTTCCTATACATTGCCAACAATGATATTAAATAATTAGTATAGTTTTTAATAAAGTATTTAATAAGAATCAAGGATAAATGGTCTATTAAAAATCAAAATGGTTTCTTGATTGTTAAAGGAATTCAACATAATGGGTTATATATTTTCTTTGTTTCTTCCTCATAAAATCTTTCATCACAAGATAGAAATGAGTTTTAACTTTGGCATGAAAGATTATGTCATGTTAACTTTAGATAATATGTCTAGTCATGATCTTGTGAATTGTCTTCTTGTTATATTTCAACGTCATGGAGCTTGTGAGGATTTCTTATGTAGTAATCAACACACAAATATTTTTCATGAAAACCATGATGAAAACTCCTCTAAATGTTAGAGCTTGTTCATAGTGATGTTTTAGGACCATTTTAAGTTCCCCTTTTTAATGGTTCTTTATATACCATCACTCTTATTGATGATCACTCTATGTTGGTTTGGTCATATTTTAAAAGCCTTGAATACTTATACACTTTTTAAAAATGTAGATTAATAGTGAAACTTGTTTCATATTTAAAAATCATGTTTTATATGATTTGACAAGGATTTTATGCACAATGCTTAACATATAATATTATATGGCACTTAGACTTGAATATGAACACTAGGTGTATATTCTTATATTTTTGTGTGACATTATAATAGTTTTGTAAAACTATTTTGTTGTTAGTAAACCTTTTCTAGGTTCCTTCAAAATACTAACTAAATTTATATTATTATATATTTTGGTATAAAAATAAACCAAGTGTTTCTCACATTAGGATATTTGGTAGCACATATTCCTATTTTTTAATTCCTAAAAGAAAAAAAGAAAGAAACTTAATCCTATCTCTTGGAGAACAAACTAAAAAGATTAAGAGTGTATGATTCATCTTTGAGACAAATCATTGAATGTTCATGTTCTTGAAAATATTTCTATGAGCCTCCTTTGAAACTTCATTTAATTTCATCATTTGATGAATCGAACTCTCCTATTTCTCCTATAAACAAATAGAGGCCTTAGTGGAAGTTGATCTAATTTTGGATAACATAGAGTGTGAGGTGGAACCTTATTCACTTGTGTTCAATCTAAAAAAGCCTAAGTGAAAAATATTTAATTAAATCATCTAATCTTAATAGTATTAATAATTTACTAGAGGTCAATATACATATCATACTTTGATGGTTATGTGTAAATATGAATCTCAATTTTTTTAATTCAAGATATTAGATGAGAAAATAATACTATTTTCAAATTTTGATTACATTATGATTATTTTCAATTTAAAATGAGTTAGCATGTTATACATATCATCATCTTTCATTTTGATCACGTTTTCTAATTCTAAGAGTATCTTTTATTCTAACATGCTTAGATACTCTCATTTGATTGTTGTATCATTTGATTGTTTATGCTAAAATAACTTTCATTTGATAAATCAAGCAAGTTTATGCTAATATTTTTAGATTATTTCATTTTATTAATGAATCATTTGACTATTTATACTAACATTATTATATTATTCATTTTGAAATGCAAGGGTAAATGGAGTTTGTGTTATTGGCTCTCCATCATTTAACTTACCAAGAATTCTATTCATACATCTCTATAAATAATTTCATTATTATGTATATTTTATTGGATGATTACATATCATGCTAATCTCTATTTGATGTATGAGAGGATCCATACCTCAATATTTTTTTTCCAAATCTATATCATTAGAAAATTGAATCATATTAAAATTTCAAAGTTTTGATACGACTTAAATAAGTTATTGCTAATAAGATATCTAAATGATTTAATATCATATTATTAGTAAAATTATTGTATGTGCATATATGATATATGGGGACGCTCATATTTTAAATATTTGAGACATCCAATAATGAATTGAATACAATAATTTATGTTCGTTACTAGATTTGAAATTAAAGTAGTGAACTTATTTATGATTTGATGGTTTTAAATGTGATTTATCACATTAAAACATATGTCATAATTTATATTTATGGATGTGGTTATTTTGATGCTAACCTTAATATGATATCATGAATCCATTATTTTTTGGATGTGTTGGAAGTTTGTGTAGGTGCTAAAGTTGTATAACTCTAGAGAAAATGCTAGTGTAGCACCAACAAACTTTGAATTACATGTATAGGTTATTCAAGATAAAAATACTCAATGGTGATATACATAATTTCCTATGGGAACATAAGAAATATATGTCTACACAAACCACTTGGTTCCACCAAGTATTTTAAATTTTATACAATCATAAGCCTATTGGAGCTATCATTGAGGGGGAGTGTGCATGGCAATGCCACTTCTTAGCCTTATAGCTTTCTTTTTCTCTATACTTCTTCTCATTATATAACATTGTTAAATCACTTATGTGATTTTAGTAAACTTCATATTTAAGTTTTACTTTTGTATTGAATAATTATAAGAATATAGAGGTCCTTATGTTATAAAAGGCTCTAATTCTTTTTTGATTATTCATGAGAAACTGTGAGTGGTAGTCTCATAATCATGCTAGCTTAAACTTACTTTAAGAAGTTTATGGATTGTAATTCCTTTTTTTTCAAAACGTAACTTTGGCATGATGAAATTTTTTCCTTCACCTTCTAAACTCATCATAGATGGTTTATGGGGGACAATTCCTTTATTTATGAAGGTGGCTATTATTGGAATAATTAATGGTTAAGGTGTACTATTCATGTACCTTGATACTTTAAACTGTTTCTATTTTAGAAAGGTCACCTCCATAAACGATCAAATATTTTTATGGTTTATGGAAAGGTTGCATATTATTAAAAAATTTCCATGGATATCATCACTACCTTTATCAACACCAAGAGTGAAGGATGTTTCCTTTATTATAAAGGAATGACTAGATGGATGGATATTTGCCTTAAAAATCCCCACTTAACATTAAGGGGGAGTGTTGGAGCATATAATGGTTAGGTGGTGCATTTATATACCCTTAGTACATTAATTTCAACATTAAATAAATAATATGATTTATTATTAATGAGGTCATGCTCATGAAATAAAAAAGCATATTATTATTGATGTTAGAATTATTGGTTTAGGTTGGAATCATGATTTATGGTCAAAGACGCCAACCTATGTGACCAAGGGGATAATTCAAACCCATGTAATTTGACCATTGGAAAGGTCCCACTTATCTAATAGTCATATTACATTGGTCATATTGACTTTCCTATATTATTGATATTTTACATTATAAAATCCAATAATGCTAATGCTTATGCAAATGGTCATGCTCATGTATTCAATCCATTCCATCTAAGTTTTGTTAAGATTCATAGAGAAGAAGTGAGAAGAGAAAGCTATAATGGGTGCATATTGGGGTTCTAAAATAATGAATAATCTTTGTGGGTTTTTTTAACTCTTAGAGGTTTTCCCACATATATATGTGTTCTATTGTGTGTATCTTTATTTTTGGTTTCTCATCTAGATCCGATGTGTGTATGTATCATTCTAAAAGTTATATCAGGTTTGATTGATCCAAGTCTAAGATTGGGCATGGTGATGATATAGAGATCATTAACCCAAGGGGGAAGCCATATCTAGTAGCCTTATAACTATAATTTACTTACATAAATAATGTGGTAGAGTATGAAGCATTAGTGTATGACATTTATATTGTTTTGAGGATTCAAGAACCTCAAAGTCCTTGAGGATTCAGAACCTGTAGTCAATAAAATTAGAATCCACTATGCTTGTAATGACAAGTGTATTTTCATATACCATAAAAAAATGTGGAACCTAAAAGAAAAATTCAATGCATTCAATATCCATACATTGTCATTATTAAATAATTACATGGTGTATGCATTGGAAATAACTATGAGCACCTTGAAACCCATTTCTAACTCTATATTGAGGAGATTTTTAGTGGAGCTAGTCTTTAATTCTTCTATTCTAGATATTTTCAAGGATTTCTAAGCCTTCAATGATGATCAACATATAATCAAATTCATAACCAATGATAACATATTTGAATCCCATATTATTTATGAGTATGATAGAGAGTAATGTTGAGGCTATTTATCATGTATTATCATGGTGAGAAAGAGATAGCAACCCTTGCCAAAGGTATTCCCCATGAGCATTGAAATTTGGGTAATGTAGGTGAATCCAAACATGTGATTTTAGGCACAAATCTCACTTTAAATTAAAAACAAATGATTTTTCATGCCTTTAAATACTTTATAGATCTTATTGCATGGATCTATGAGGATTTGAAGGTATTAAACACCTCCACCCTTACTCATACCATTCCTATGAAGCTAGGTGTCAAATTATTTTTACAAATATACAAGCTAGTTAATTCATTACTAGAACCTTTAATACTCAAGGAAATGTATCTTTTAGAAAATATCATCTATCTTGTTAGGCACTCCACTTGGGTGGCCAATTTCGTGCTAGTTTGAAACAAGAATGGAGAGATATAGATTTTTATAAACTTTAGTAACTTAAAAAAGTCTTCAGAGAATGATAATTGTCCACTAACTTCATTGGATGAAGTATTGTAGATATTAAATGGTTCCCAAATGATGTTAGTTCTAGATGAATATTTAATATATAAGTAGGTAATGGTCAATTATGAAGATAGAATCAAGAAATTTTTTACAACAAATAGGGGAAAATTTGCATATAATAGGATGCCATTTGGCCTAATCAATACGGTTGATACTTAAAAATGTAACATGGACATTAAAATCAAGGATATCATCAATAAATTCATTATCATATACATAGATGACTTGAATGTCTTTTATAAAGACTGGGTTGACCTTATGAAGGACTGAAGGATGGTTTTGTAAATATGTAGAGAGCATGATGTTTATTTGAATCCAAAGAAATGCATATTTAAAGTAAATGAAGGAAAGTATTAGGATCTCACAACATCTTGAAAAGATAAAAGTCAAAAGGAATCTGGGCCCTTGGCTAAGTAGTGAAAGAGTGTGGAGTACCCACATAATATATTTGACAATGAGATATCCCTAGCATTCTTGAAATATTAAAATATTACCAAATGGTGAAAAGGTGGAATATAATGAATCTCAATCTTTAGGCCAACCTTTAAATTCATGCTAAGTAGCTTGAAGCCCCAAAATGGATAACTATCTCATCCTGTCAAACCATTAGAATCCAAAAATTGATTGTGTCCAATTTGACTTATAACATCAAACTATATATGAATTTATGAATGGAAAGATTTATGATTAAATATATTTCAAATATAATTTAATTATGGAATTAAATTTATACATAGCATGCACATTAGGATCAAGTGGTAGGAATCACAGGACAAAATATTTCTTGAATTAGGCAAGGTCCATACACTAAATATGACCAATTGATCTCCTTAAGAAGATTTCAAGGACATTTCCCCCCCAAATAATTAATTTAAATTCAACCAAGCATGGGCCATAAAATATATGATATTATGATCGAGTAAGATTTGTATGGATTCAAATTTCATGTGGGTTGATCCCATTTAATTATTACAACCACCAATTAGTGGGATGATTAATGACCTAATGGGCTTGCATTATCTATAAATAAATATCTCTTAAATTGAATAAGGGATAGATAATTGATCATCAGATAATAAAATAGAGTAATTATATATGATATCATAGAGCTTGCCTCCTCTCCATATGTAATTTTATGCTTTTAAGGTAGTTTTCTTCTTTGTATGAGCCAAGACTGTTAATAATTAGTTTTATATTCATCCTGAGTGTATAATGAATCTTATTTGTGCTTCATGAACCATGTTATATCTATAAGATATGTTAGTTAATATTATTGGTTTGCATATGTATAACTCCCTAATCTACATAGCTAACATTGTCCTTAGAATATTGCACCATCTTTGTCTTTTGGTTGTGATTCATTGGCCAAATAAAGATTGGTTTTATCAAAAATAATTTTCCACTTAACAAAAGTAGATTTATATTTCTACAAATTAGGGTCATATTTTCTTCCTCTTTGCCCTCTCTCTTTTGATCTTTTTAATAAACATTGTTAGATTAGTTTGAGAAGTAGTTTTATTATAATTAGTTGTTAAAGTTTTTTATATATTTCTTGACCTTTATTTACTTGTCATTTTTGATGCATTATTGGATATAATTAAATAAAGGAAAGTATTACTTGGCTATAATTTTCCTTATAAAATTGAGGGAATTATCATTTTTAATCTAAGATTATTTTCACTAGTGTTAACCAAAAAAGGTCCCTTGACCTAGAATAGACCATAATAGCCAACTAAGTGAGATAAATACACTGAGAAATGGTAGAAAAGACCTTGTAGAAGGGTATGAAACACTTCTTTTTAGGAGAGGTGGAAGGGGGATTCTCATCAGTTGAGCCTTCCATTTATACCTACTTGTTGGTGTGACAAAACACACATCAACATAACTATCACTACAAGGGCCAACACTTTAGTGATTTTACTTAGACTAAGAAATTATAGGTTTTTTAAATTATAAAATGTAAGAATAACCATGAAGTTAAAGTCTATTGAGGGTGATTTTAAATAATACACCTCATGGAGAATATGAGAGACCAAATTAATAAAGGGAAATCCAAAATACTATAAATCTACTCAGCTAATAGCTCCCTTACTATTGTAATCTTTTTATTTAACCCCTTTTTCTTCCTCAAAACCCACTAATGGCTAATCCTAGCTAGTGGGGAGGAAGAATATATCCTATAAAAATTCCAAGACCTTCCCATGACCTCCCTAAGAACCCTTATAAATTTTGTCCAATATATATTCATGATGGAGTTAAAACAATAAAGGAACACATCAAAACCTTCAAGGATGCCTTAATAATAACTTTGATTCAACTTAGAGATGTTGCCTGCAGACTATTTCCTTATATTTTAGATGAATCTAAGGTATTTAGGTATCCCATATGGATATATCATCTCTTAGGGTATCCTTGAGATTATACTCATTAACCATTTTAGGATATTGATATACCTTTACATATTATACCATCAATTCATAGTTGTACATATGAAACCTAATGAACCCATGAGTATTTTCAATTATTTATTCTAAAAGATGTACAAAATGTTAAAAGACCCATATACATAGATAGTGTTTAATACTATACAAACTAATTTGATGGATATATATCCCATGATTTCCATGTTCCTTAGGAGGACCCTAGTAATATTCACATATTTGTCTTTTGCTTGCATTAAAGTTGTTAGTATTAAAATCATTCCTACCCCTTGCCATCATTGGGGTGACTAGGTATCTACAACTAGGTCCCCATGATAAACTAATACCTTATGAAAAACACTCATCTAATGAATCCAATCATAGGGGTTATATATTCAAGTCCAAATCTAGTATATAATCTAATTCCCTTGAATCAAATGTAAAATAAATAGACCTATATTCCTCCAAATCATATGTTATCATAGTCTACAAGCCAACAAATTATTCATATAGTCTATAAAAATGTTATTTTCATGCCTATCTAAAATGGATATGGCACTCCCAATAATATTCAAGCTACCCCTACACTTTAAAATTATACTACACTAGTATCTAATACACTACCTCAAGTAGGAGGTAACCAAAGTGCCATTGTGAACCCTGAGGTAGCTAATTTATAGTAGAGGGTCCAAAGGTTGACCAATGATATGGTCAATTCATGAAAATAGGTGCCTCAAAACACTAACTAAAATAAAAATAACCCACCTCCATAAAATAAATATAACTTTCAAAGGACTAATAATCATTTTAGTATTGATCTTAATAATAAAAATGTGCTTAGTCCCCTTGATGATACAAAGCAAAATAGTAATAGTGCATCAAACTTAATAAACATGGTAGACATAACCTTAAAATCTTGGTGTATATTACACAACATAATGTATCATAATAAGATAAAATGTAATCAATTTACATTGGATTCAAACATCTTCCAAAAGGAGATGGATAATCTCAAAATAATACTTATCCCTAACATTGGTAAACTAGGCCCAAGTGGAGACAACCTAAGTACTAATATGGTATTAGATAGTTATGAGTTTCCTTCTGAGAATTATAATTAACCCAAGGATAAATTATAAGAATTCCATGTATTCAAATAGTTATAAAGGGGAAATAACTATTAGTTGATGAGTAAGCTACAAAACCCTTTGACTGCCTCTACTCCTTTGACAGCATTCAAGTTCCATCTAGTTAAAAATCAAGTGATAAAACTTTACCTTTAAAGGACCTACTACCTCATGTTAACATAATAATAATGTTATACTACCATAAGCTAATAAACTACTATAAAAAAATAAATTAGGATATAATATTGTTAAGGACATCAAGAAAACTAAGATCAACATAACAATGTTTGAGTTACTTTAGATGTCTAATAGAAAGGAATTATTATTAAAAGAGTTATTTGTTCATAGGATGGAATAAGCTAATGATATATTTGATGCTCATGTTTTTATATATAAAGAAAAAATTAAAAATCCTCCCTTTATACTAATAATTAGATTTTTTGGAAAAAATTTACACAATTATTTTGTGTATTCAGGTGTTTCATAGAACATTATGCCTTATGCCATTTTCTAGTAGCTCAATTTGAATCCTTTAAAATGAAATAGAATGGTATTTAAAGTGGACAAGCTATATGTCAAGGTGGTTGGTGATCTCAACCAAAGTCATATGCTTATCTCTTGATCCTAGGGTGAAATAGTGCATTGACATCTAAGTGGTAGATATAATTGAGGAATGTGGGATGATTCTCAATTGAGATTGGTCCAGAACATAAATGGGCACATGGAAAATAAATTATCCCACATATGGATTCCATGGCAAGGCATGCCCAACTAAGTCAAAATTAAGATAAAACTAAATATGGCTCACATGATCATAGAGTAAAACAAGACAAATGAGATCTCGTTCGAGGAGTCTAAGATAGGGGTCTATGCCCTTGAAAAATAATCCTAAGATTATGAGAGACTGTCCATTAACATGTTGAATATATACACAAAACCTAAATTTGAATAATTTTATCAAATAGATGAGGAAGATATCTTGAGTACATTTGAGGTGCTCTAATTCCACCTTGTCGCTTTAGTAAATGAGAATGTGGAACGTGGTTATACATATGATAATAAAGAGTGTAAAGTATTAATGATTAAAACATTACCATGATGAATAATCCAATGCCTATCTATACTATTGAAGACTAATCTAGAAGGTAATTATTAGTATAAAATTAAAGAGAAATCTTATTAAAGGAGGATGAAATGAGTGAAGAAGTCAACATTTTTGTAACACCTACACTTAATTCTATTTTACACAACTAAAAATCACTTGTGGACATTGAAGTTGATGGATACAAGTCTAATATCATGTATGGTGATGACATAGAGCTCATTAACCTAAGGGAGAGGTCATATTTGGTAACCTTCTAACTATAATTTACTTACATAAATAATGTGGTAGAGTATGCAGCATTAGTGCATAGTATTTAGTTTGCTCCAACGATTCAAGAACCTCAAAGTCCTTGAGGATTCAGAACTTGTAGTCAATAAAAATAGAATCCACTATGATTGTAATAATAAGTGTATTTTCATATACCATAAAAGAGTGTGGAACCTAAAATAAAAATTCAATGCATTCAATATCTAGACATTGTCACCATTAAATAATCATATTTTTTATGCATTGGAAATAACTATGAGCAACCCGGAACCCATTGCTAATTCTAGATTGAGGAGATTTTTTGTGGAGCTAGTCTTTAATTCTTCTATTCTAGATAATGTCAAGGATTTCTAAGCCTTCAATGATGATCAACATATAATGAACTTCATAACCAATGCTAACATATTTTAATCCCACATTATTTATGACTATGATAGAGAGTAATGTTGAGGATATTTGACATGTATTATCATGGTGAGAAAGAGACAACATCCCTTGCCAAAGGTTTTCCCCAATAGCATTGAAATTTAGGCAATGTAGGTGAATCCAAACATGTGATTTTAGGCAAAAATTTCACTTTAAATGAAAAACAAAGGATCATGCATGCCTTGAAATACTTTGGAGATCCTATTGCATGGAGCTTTGAGGATTTGAAGTTATTATACATGTCCATCCTTACTCATACCATTCCTATGAAGCTAAGTGTCAAACCATTTTTCAAAATATATAAGCCAGTCAATCCATTAATAGAACCTCTAATACTCAAATAAATGTATCTTTTAGAAAATATCATCTATCCTATTAGGCACTTCACTTAGGTGGTCGATTTGGTGCTAGTTTGAAACAAGAATGGAGAGATATATATTTGTATAGAATTTAGTAACTTAAACAAGGCTTTAGAGAAATGATAATTGTCCACTACCTTCAATGGATGAAGTCTTGTAGATAATAAATGGCTCTAAAATGATGTCATTTCTAGATGACTATTCAATATATAATTAGGTAATGGTCAATTACGAAGATAGAATCAAGAAAAAATTTACAATAAACTAGGGAACATTTGCATATAAGAGGATGTCATTTAGCCTAATCAATGTGGGTGCTACTTAAAAATGTGACATGGAAATTAAATTCAAAGATCTCAGCAGTAAATTCATTATCATATATGTGTATGACTTGAATGTCTTTTATAAATACTAAGCTGACCATGTGAAAGACCTAAGGATGGTTTTAAAAATATGAAAAGAGAATGATATTTATTTGAAACTAAATAAATGTAAATTTAAACTAAATTAAGGACTCAATAAAATAATGGAAAAATTGTATCCACTTTTTTTTTCTAACATTATGCATTGTAATATATCATTATTGATGATTGGTATGAGGACATTGTATATTGCTTGATAAATAATGAATGTCCTAATCATTTAAACTCATACTAGAGAAGAGTGTTTCATCTAAAGAGTATCCAATTCATGATTAAATAAATCATATTATATATAATAAATCATGAAGGCATATATCTAAGATGCCTAAACAAAGAAGAAGTAGTTGATGTGTTCAAAGACTTCAATGGGAAGTATGGAATTAGTCATAGTTTAAGAAGTTCCACAACTCATAAAATAATTAAATTAGGATATTACAAGCCACAAGTTTTAAAGGATGCACATGATAACATAATAATTTTCCATGCTTATCAATTAGTTATGTATAGACAACACACTCCAACCATGTCATTACAATTGATTATGGAGTTTTATCTCTTTGTAAAGTGTGGAATTGACTTTGTGGGGGCCATCATTGTTAAATAGTTTATCGAACATAAGTTTATAATCACTTAAACTAAATATTTTACATGTTATACTAAACCCAAATCATTTAAGAACTACACAACTAAAGTAGTGATCAACTTCCTTGAGGACCATCATCACCAGGTTTGGTATGCCTTTTATTTTGGCATTTAAAAATGGCTTTATCTTATCTTTAGTATAGTTTATTGAGTGTTATTATACCAATCATGGAATCATTAAGTTTTTATCTAATTACTATATGAAATATAATGGGTTATCTAAGTTAAAAAATAAAAATTTACTTGACATAATTAAGAAAATCTTGGAGAGAAATCCTAGAAACTAGGAAATGTTTTAAAATTTTCATTATGGTCTGATAGGACCAAAATTAAGTCTTCTTTAGGTAGTTACCCATATCATATATTATATATCCAATATCCCATTTACTATAAATCTAAGTATCCATATATTAGATCTCATGAAGGATTACCTAGAAACTGATAATAAGATAGAAGATCACCTTCTAAACTTGATGCAATCTAAAGAGAAATATGATGGATCCTTATTTCACTTTATTAAACATCAAAGAATAGTTAAATATTTGTTTGATGAAAAATATAGAATAAAATCCTTTCAAATATTTGATTTGGTCCTTCTTTACAACAAGGCTCATGAGATGAAGAGTCAACATAGAAAATTTGATATCCTTTGGCTAGGACCCTTCCAAATTTATGAAATCTTAGGAGAGAATGTGGTACACCTAAAGTGTCTAACTGGAGAGGATGTCCCATTCCTTGTTAATGGAAAATTAATTAATCATTACTTCTAAGCTTGAGTTATCTTATAATGGTCTATATATATTTTCTTTTTTTCTTGTATTTTTGTTTGGCTTTCCCTTCTTTTCTTGTCTTTCTCTATTTTTTTTGAGTAGTGTAGATATGATTTTTATTTTTTGTTTATTTTTATTTCATCATTGGATCTATCCCAACAATTTTTCCTTGTGATTCCATGTTAGTCAACAAAAAATGAGGAATGAAAGGTCTGTAATTAAGTAACATATTTGGTATTTTGGTGTGAGAGTATTATGTTGGGCTCAATTTGTGACCCACTCAAATAGATCTATTGGATTATCTAATATAAGAGGATAAAGGGAGTCTAAAACACATGCGATGAATGTCCCCTAATTTTTAATATTATTATAGGGATATAAGGGCTGATAAATTTATAGAATGTTTAGCTGGGTGAGCATCAACTATTACCACTATAGGTTCAACTAATCTCTTTATTTTAATTAAATTTGTCTAGTGTTGTGGGATTGTTAAAACCATAGGTTTACTATCTTATTTCATAATATAATGCAATTAAAATATACTAATTAGGAAATATTATCATAAAAATGTAAAAGAAAGGGAAAGAGTGAGGTGGAAAAGGGATGATTCTTTGACTGAGATCAGATATTTTATCACAAAAAAAGATAAATCATGGCTAGTTGCAATTACATTACTGGGCATCATGTTTATCTATTGCACAAAATAAATAATTCAATGAGAAAGAGTCAAAGGAAAATATAAACATATAATTTAGAATCTCTATCAAAATAAATAAAATACACAAACATGTAGCTATTGCACACCATGACTTAATGAAATCTTCAAAATAAATATAATGAGAATTTGGAACCAATAAAACTAGTTATTGCATAATATAATTATATATTCACTTGAAAAAATAGCATTCAAACAACTGAATGGCATGTGTTACTTATGTAAAATCAATATCCTCTAGTAGATAATCATGAAAAAGCAAAGTAAAATGGTAGGTGCAATCCTGGAATAATTCTATTAGAGTTTTAGTAAAAAAATAGTTGACCTTTTACAATGGAAAATAATACTATTTATATCGGCAAGACAATCAAAAGTAATTCTTTGATGCACAACCAAAATTTAATGGCATGATGACTAAAATTAAATGTGGTAACTAATTACATCTTAATTTCTTAAGATAACACATCAAGAAAATAATAAGAAAAAGTCATGACAGAATTCCCAATTATAACCACTTTTAGGATGAAAGAGAATTTAATCTCTAATCCACTTCAAAATTCAATGATACATCATTTATTTACTTTTAATTCTTTCACCAAGTAATCAATGGCCCAAAAAATAAATACCACCTCATTATATAAAGATACCAATTATGGAATATTTAGTTTATGCTCTAGTTTGTTTATTTTGAATTTCTTTAGTTTTTATTCAAGACATCAAAATTCCTTCTAGATACACCCTATTTCCATTAATTGTTAGTGACATGAAAACATTAAAACAATGCATTGTTTCAATCTATAAATACTAGATCTCATACTATAAATATCTTTCAAAATCTTAGTTTCATCTCAATCCAAATTTAAATTTTATCTACTATAACTCTCACTTATTTTTTCCAATGGTATTGTAGAACTAGCCTTGATGCAAGCTCTTCTAAAATTGATTCTATGATCTAGTCGGTCTTACAAAAAAAATTGGGTTCATAGGTTATAGTCCATTTCTCTCCTTTGATTTTGTATTCCTTATACCAATAAAATTCTCTCATACTTATAAATATATGGCTCATGATTCTATTTGTCCCCTTATCTATCTTAATGTGTCATTCTACATTTATCTTCATATGTTTTTTATCGTGACCACATATTATATAGCTCATTATTAAAATTATCCCATGACCTCTTTCATTGTAAATTATCCAACAAATTCTACTCTACTATGGTATGTCCCAAAAATATACCCAAGTCTCTCTATTTACTGTGATGCTTCCTTTTGTGCTTAGTAATTGAGATTTTAATACAAGATCTACTATGATCATTTCCCAAGTCTATGCATATTTCTAATATTTTAATACAAACTTATAATTATAATTGGGCTAAAACTATCATTTTCCTACCTCCCTAGTATCTTATTGGCCATCAAATTTAGACCCATTGTATGTTGAGATCATCTTCTTCTCTATCCTTCTAGTTAAAAATGCACATGATTTTGACACTTCTCAAAATCTAGATTTTGGGGAGGTATTTTAAGATTTATAATTGTATTTGGATAGGTTATGCAGGCCAAGTCATCAAGATCATGTCATGTGTCATGATATCAGGACTCTTAGAGATCACCACTCAATTACTCTATGCTCTATATCTTTCACGGATCGAGTCCTTATGATATCACCATTTGGCATGATCTAAGGACTCTAAGAGATCTCTTAATTATTATATGTGTACGCACATTTTTGAACTTTGACTCCCCAAGATGTGACCATGTGTCACAATATTAGATATTTTGATTTAGAACAAATTAAAATTATGCACTACCTTTCTTGATCTCTGAATCCCTGAGATCATGCCACATGCAATGATATTAAGACTCAAAAATATTTAAAACTTAGCCATTTTAAAAATAATTTATCTAATATAATTGAATGAAATCATGCTACATGGTATGATCTCAAGGTTCCTCTTCCTTTAACACTTAGCCATTTTATAATTTTGTTTCTTTACATTTTTGAGTGAGCTTCAAACAATCAATGATACTACCATGTGGCACCTTTGTGTTGAATCTTTTATTAGAGGCTTATACTATTTGAATTAATACTATGGGTCCTTATTTCTCATGTTTATTACATGTGACATCATCATGGGCCTTTGGTATTTAGATCTTTTATGGAATATCATGGACCTTCCACTCCCTCTCCCTCCAAGATCTTACCATGTGGTATAATCTCAAGGATTCAAGCCTTGGGATAAATATAGACTTTAATCACCTGATCTATCAACATCTGGAAAAATAAAGAAGCTTGGGAGATTAGGACATTTAATTATTTACTATCTCTTTTTGAGCTCTAAATGCTTGAGATGTGACCATGTTACACTATATCATATTGTCAAGGGCTCGAAAGACTTCATGATTTTTAAATGAGCCAATTCTCATGGACCAAAACACTGAATATTTTTATAATTGGTGAAGATAGATGGATTGAAATAATTTAAAATATCCTTGTGAATAAATACAAGGAAAAAAAGAAAACACTCAAGCAAACCATTAATAAGTTAGTCAAATATTCAATCCTGATAAACAAACAAAGGAAAACCTGATTTTTCAAACATCAAATGTGACCTTCGACTAAAATCAAGGAAATTTCACATAGTTTGAACCATTAAGGAAAATAATTGGCTTGATAAATTCATAGAAAAATTTGTCCCAAAATAATATTTAATTCAATTGACATGGATAAAAGAATTTTAAATCTTTATTTAAATGAAAACTGGGTCAAACAAGCACCAATTTGAATGAAATAAATTGATTTAAAAAATAAATGAATATTCTAAATTGATAATATGACCATTTTAAATTTAAATTTAAACTACTTATGAGATAATAAACATCATAATTTAATTGAATTATTTCAATAATGAACTCCAATGTCCAATAAAATAAAATAGTGAAGTTGGCCCCTTTCCAATTTAACCCTTAGAAAAGGTTACCTTTTAATAACTAAGGCACAAATGTTTCAAGATAATACCTTCAAGTGGATAATGAAAAAAATATTATAATTTTTTAGGATTCAAAAGTAATGCTTTTCAAAGGAATATAAATTAAACCTATAATGCATTACTTGAAATTGATCTTAAAATGACATGAAATCACCTACAACTAGTAATGCATCAAAGCCATATAAACCTAGATAAAGGATTATTTATCATTATGAACAAATAGTTAAGTGAAAATATGTAATTTTTATAATACTAACTTGACACATGGGTTAAAGACTAAAAAATCAAGGTCTTTCTTGGCAACTTGAGCAGCACTCATAAATGAGGTCATAAAAGTATGCCAAAATAATAAAATAAAACAAATATGTTGTATAAAGAGGGTACCCCTTTGAAAATTTTGAATATGGGGTGTGTTGGACCCAAAAATTGGTGACTTGTGTAGGGAGAATGCTTTGTAGCATTTAGAACCTAGAATATAAATCTTCAAACTTGAACAACAAACATAGAATGACAAATAATTCCTTTAGATAAAACCAAAAATATGAAATAACTAAAATCTAACTCAACATATGACATACTAAGATCCATATCTAATTAATACCATTAATGTGTGTTAAAGTGATTGATTCTTTTATAGCTCTTTGAATTCATATAAAGAAATTTAAACATGTCTATAAAAATCAAATATTATAAGAAGGAAAAATATGGATGTTTGGCTTGGGAGAATAACATGGAAATTTCTCTACCACCAACTAAGTATCTTAGCCCTGATATAAATACCTATGGTCCCACTGAAGGCCTTGTTCAATTGCTAGCTAGGCCAGAAATCTTGTGATGGAGGTTTTCGAAATCACCCTTTTGAGGAAAGAATTTGGATTTTTCATTTTATTCAATTTCATTTTGATTTATTCATTTTTAAAATATTTCATTGTTCAATCTATTAAGGGGTGGGGACCAAGCCAAGGTACAATTATATACTCATAAAATTAATAACTATCAAGATAAAGTATAATCAATTCAGTGTTCATATTTGGATTCAGATGTTGAATTAAGTGCAATTTGATGGTTTCAACAAGAAAACAAAACATTTATAAAAATTTACATATTCTATTTTGAATCATAGACCTTTAAAATTCTAAAAATGCACATTAAATTATAGTATTTTTTACAATTGCTAAAGGATGATTACTTACCTTATAACTCTTAAAGTCTAAATGATTCTCATACATTCATAAACATTTTAAATTCCTAGCTCATGAGAGTGTATGGACAAAACGTTGCTTAAAAATAATATTGTTCTAAAATATCTATCCATTTCTTAAACTTTATTTCCATATAACACTAATTCTATAACCAAATCATGAATAAAGTTTAATAAGGGAAGATCCAAAACAATAATGCTAAGGGAGTACTCTATGAAAGATTGAGTTTTGATGATATAATACATAATTATATATAATAAACCTTGAAAATCACATGAAGACCACCAATGATTCTAAAAAATAGAACAAACTAAGAAAGTTGGGAAAAACAACAGAATGAGGAATAAAAACAATAAGCAACAAACAAAGAAAGACAAACGTAAAATAGACTAAACTAAGAAAGAGAGAAACTAAATCTAAGAAAACAAGAAACTATAAACAATATGTACATGCCATTAACATATTGAACTGCATTCTAAAATATTATTTGAGGGAATAGCTAAGAAATAATTCTTTAAAAACTATCTATTGATTGATAAGGGAAAGTCATTGCCTTGGAGTTCTTTCAATCTAAATGCATTCCATCCTAGTATCTATAAAACATGATAAGGCTTGATCCAAAGCGGAATGATATTAGAATGTTGAACCTTATTCTCATGGGATTTGTCCCATAATAAAATCAAGTCTAAAATATGAAAGCATTTGACTTGCACCCTTTTATCAAACCATCTCTTCACAACAACCTGAGAAGTACTAAAATTATTCAAGGCTTTTTCTATTTTGTCTTATAAATGAATCAAGTCTAATAGTCTATATAAACTTGTCTCATTTACCTCTATATAGTAATGAATGAACTGATATGTGGATTTCTTGAGTGTCATTAGAAATATTGGATCTATGCCATAAACTAGCCTTAAAGGTGAACTCTTGAGACTCTAATTGTGTCTTGTTTGATCATCCCACAAAGAATATTTGAGTAAAAAATACCAACTAAGTGGATTCTTTTCTACTAATTTATTAATAGCATTCACGAAATTCTTATTTGTATATTTAGACAAACCTTTGTCCTATGGGTAATAGTTTGAGAATAACTTCAATATAATTCCATTTTGATATGTCCACTCAATTAATTTAGCTAATTAGAAGGCACACCCATTATCACACACAAGTTCTACTAGGGTACCAAATCTAGTTGTGATTTTTTCCTCAATAAATTTAATCACTTCTTTAACAATACTATTCTTTGTTTTTTTTGCTTCATCATACCTTGTGTAATAGTCAGTGGTTGTAAGAATGAATTTATAACCATCTAAATAATTAAGGTTTATAATTATAATGAATTATAGACCCCATTGAGCAAAAGGGTTATCCTCAATCACTAGTTGAGGAGGCATGGAAATATGACTTTCTATTTTTGTGAAGATTTGACAAAGATGATAGGCCCTGACATGAACATGAGAATATTTAAATAAAATTGGCCAATATTATAAAGATCTTAAGATGTTGTATGCTATCAAATTATCATATGGGTGGCCACTACCTAGTTTGTTATGAAAATAAATAATGACATCTTGTGTTTCTTCTTATATTAAACATCTTAGGAAAATCCCTTCATGATTTTTATGGTATAAAATGCCTTTCTGAAGCATGCAATGAGAAACCTTTAATATTAATGTTTTTTTATGCCCTATCAAGGTTATCCAGTGGGATACCATATAAAAAGTAATGATTTATCAAATAATACCATGGGTTGTGCTTGATTTTAGACTAATTTACATTAACAACAACAATGTTATGATCTAATTCAAAAATAAATTGTGGAAAACCCCAACCTCAAACCAACCTTATAAGATTAACTTACATGTCATATTGTTGAAGCTTTGAGACCCATTGTACTCTTATTTTTCCAAGCTCATTCTATCCTAACATCATCTTGACAACATGATCAAGAACCATAACATAGACCTTTTTTTGTAAAATGTAATGTCAATATTTATTTCTTGCCTTTACTAATGCATAAGATTTCTTATCTAACATAGGGTATTTTAATTCAACATCTTTCATATTATACTCATGAAATATATAAGGTGTTCTACATATTCAAAATTTTGTGTCAAAACTATTACAATTATATGATCAAAGGCAACAAATATAGTTATAAATCTTTTGCATAATCTATATTGACCAAAATAAGGGATTGAATTATGGTATCCTTGATTTATTAAAAGGATTCCTTCACAGTATGATTCCACTTTAATTTGGATCCTTATTTTAACATAACATATAAAGATTTAACTATTTCCACAAAACCAAGAATTAACTTGAACATGAAATTTATTTTACCAAAAAATGATTTCAATTCTTTATTATTATTTAGTAATTAATTTTGGACATATCATTAGCTCGATTAGGGTCAATTGACATAACTTATTTTATGATTACATGACCAACAAGATTACCTTATGTAGTACTTAAAATACACTTTTTTGGATTGAATGAAATACTGAATTTGTGGCAGCATTCAAAAATATTATGTGAGTGATTCAAGTGGTTTGATCTATGTTTAGAAAACATTGTTAAATCATCCATGTAAACAACAATGAAATTACCAATAAATACTTAAAATTTAATGTCCATATCTCTTTTAAAAGTGGTGTCAATATTTATCAAACCAATAGGCATATTTTTATATGTAAATATTCCACATTTTATGGTGAAAGTTATCTTAGAGATATCATTTTTGTCAACCAAAATTTGATTGTAACCTAAGAATCCATATAATAAATACATCATTTCAGACCTAATGACTTGTTGAATGACTTTATCTAGAGATGGAAAATGATAATTTTCCTTATTTTAAGTTTGATTCAAGTTCCTAAAATCCACACAGATAAATTTCTCTATTTTCATTCCTAACTGGCACTAAGTTGGCCACCCAAGTCGAATGACACACTAGAAAGATTATGCCAACTAATAATATATTTTGAACTTCATTTTGGATAAGTGACTCAAGAAAAATATTTATTGGTATTTAGCATTGTTTGAATGGTATTTAATCAAGATTCAAATTAATGTAATGTGTCATGATGTTAGGATCAAACACCTATAGATCTCCATATGTCCAAGTAATGACCTATTTATAGTAGATCAATATTATTTTAAGACTTTACATCTCTTATTTATGGAATTGAGGTCCTACACTAATGTTCTAAGGTTGATCAGGCATCCCCATATTAATAAATCAAAATTTATGATTGGAATAAATGGGATTTTTAAGTCTATTGATAGGTTTGTCTAGATTAATTAATATTTTTAGTGAGATCACCCCCCTTAAGATATAATAAATTTTAAGACTCAAATATACATAATAATCACAATGTTATTCATTAAAGTCATTCATTTCATCTTCATCAATTACCTACATATCAAAATCATTGGAATTAGAAAGGATATCCAAAATATGATTATCATATTCAAATACTTGAAAATGTTTTACATTATCTGGCACATATGGGCATGAAACTAATGACACATATTTTTTTCATAAATAAGTATTATCCAATGGCATGATATTAGTAACAAAAAAAACCACTGAATCTACCATGGCATTGTTAGTTCTAGGAACAACAAAAAATGTTGAAAGAATTGAATGATTGCATTAGATACCAAGTTCCACTTTTATACCTTTTCAAATAAGAGAGATTGTATTGAAATTTATTGTTTTACCTAATTTATGAGTAATTTAGAGTCACCATAAAATTTAAATTGATGAACATCAAACTTGGTTACAAAATTTAATCGCATAATTAAAGCTTCATATTATACCATGTTATTTTTGCATGAGAATTGTAATATCTATGTTGTTACATGATTTATATTATATGGGTCAAAAAGTACAATACCTACTCTATATACTTATTTAGAGCATGATCCATAAAAATATAAATACCAAATACCTAAATTTTGATCATGTTCAAGCTTTTTATTCTTGGCTATTTTGGTAATTAGAGTATAAAAACTTGGATCTATAAAAGTAAGGTTTTTTTGTTCATTTGCATCATGTACTCTATAATAATCAATTTCATCTATAGTTATCTATTAATTATAATATAATTTACCACTTTTATCCATGTAATTCACATATGGTAAAGTTATATTTCCACATAACCATTTATTTATCTTGACCTATCCCTACTTAGTAGCTTACCTTATGATTTTGGGATAGATTTTCACCCTTGTGAAGGTAGTTTTAGGCCTTCAAAGGTTGAAGTAACATGGAGAAAATCATATTATATGGGTGGCCTAATAAATATATTGAATATATATATATATATATATATATATATATATATATATTATAAGGTATATCTCCCCTTCATGTGTGTGTTAGGATCTCTAATTTACACTACCAACTTGTAAGGGAAAATAGAAGAAGGTAAATTGAAAGGAAAACCTATCTAACTGGGGTGATACACCAAAATATGACCTCCACTTATGTAATATGAACTAAAAAGATGAATAATAACATAAAACTGATTTCACTTCTAAAATTATAGGTCTCCATATATCAATTTTTCACATAGAGGTTCATCTTGATGGATGATCTAAGGCAACTAATCAATAGGTCCTTCGAAGACACTAATAAAAGCTCACACTTGAAAAACATACAAGATGATTATAGCACAATATTAAACCATTAATTAAGAGATAACACCTATAAATAGGTAATAATCAAAGGACAATATGAGATGAAACATGAACTATCACTATCATATATCAACAAACCATGAAAATACACTAAACTAAGCTTTAAGGAGGCGTGAATTTAGTCTTATTCATTAACATAGGAAAGTACAAGTGTTTTTATGAGCATGGACATGATAAAACTCAGTTTAAGTATGTTTAAAATTCTAAAAATTGGCTTACATATAAATAATTGAGAGAGAGAGGAGAGATAAGTAGACAAGAGCCCTCAAAACTAGGAATTTAAACATTGATTTAGTCCTTTTTAAAACTTTAGTGTAGCATTATTTGATTAATATCCTTTCCTCATTTGTAAAATGGAATATAGGTTAATTTTGAGACAAATATTGAAGTTTTAAGTAGTATTTAACATTAATTTATGGTCTTTGAATAGCACAACATCATAAATCTTTGTTTACACACCCCTATATCCTTGGTCAAGAAGTCATTTTCTTAAAAATAGACCTTGATCCTTGAGAGTAGGTCATAATGAATTGATAAATTATTATTTTTAAAACTTATATAAAACATTAATGAGGTATCCTCACCTTTATTGGGTTATTATAAGGTCTTTGAATGCAAGTTTGACTCCTTCAACACATGAGGTGTTGGAAGGAGAAAAACTCTTGTTAGGAGTCTTTAAGACCTTTTGTACCTTTGAAAACTTCCTCAAATAAACTATGAATTTTTATTTTCTTTAAATTTATGTGGAAGGTGAGGTGTAACCTTTAAAATATTATCAAATATCTCCCATGCATCCATTTGGGTATTTTGACTACTTAGCTCCTTCACAAATTAAGAGGCTTATGAGAGAGAAATTATGTTTTTACATTGGACCAAGAAAAATTCCACCATGGATAGATTATTATAATTAAATAAGACATGAACAAATGAATTATTATCCATAAATTTATCCAAAATATTTCATGTTTCTCACTTTACTTGCTAAAACACCCCTTCCTTGTAGCCCTAAAAACCTGAAAAGCTCCTTGTCCATAAGATTGTATGGACCAAAATGGAAAAATGGGAATATTTTTTAGAATAATATATCACCTTAAATATTCACACAAAATTTAATGGTTAGAATCGAAGTATAATTACTCATTTTCTTCTTCAATTATGCCTCATTAGCCCTCTTAGGCCTAGAAAGAGAAATATGGCCCAAACAACCATCCACACATGTGAAACTTTAAAAATTTGTTTAATTAAATTTACATAGTCTAATAAAATCATATATTACAAATTTGGTGTCTTGAGACCCTATGGAAGTATGCAAACCATGAAACCACCTTGCTTCCTAGGCTTATTTTGAGCCTCTTTGGGACTGCCTTGAAAATGTGCCTAGTTTGGCCACCTCCAAAATATACCATGAATTTTTTTGAACTTTATTAGTTATTACCAGTCTAAAATAGCTTCATATCATGATTATTAAGTTATCCCCTTCTCAAAACACCTGACAAACAATAAAATTCATGAAAATAGGGTTTTTAAAGCAACCTGTATAAGTGACATCAGTAACAAAACACATGTATAAAACCCCCTTGGATTAATAAACAACATATAATAGGTTTAAATATAAAAATATTTCATTATATGTTCATTTGAATCATTTTTTCCATAATTGGTCATAATCAAGATTTTATAAGGGTTTAAGACTTGTTTGGGGTCTTAATGATTGTTCATAGAGATGGGATATACAAATGACATCATTTCAATTGTAAAACCTTATTTAATAACCTAATAATCTATCCCAAATGGATCATATCCCCATTAAAAGTGTGAGAGATGGTATGAGCATATGAAGTTGCTCTTAGGGTGGCTTTCTTAATATTATTGAGCTTTAAAAGATGTCTAGCCTAAGTTTTGGGTCTCAAGACTCATTATTACTACTTGGAGTAGTTAAAAAACCTTATATAAACCCCCCAAATTATTCCACATGTCTTTTAATTACTGGTTACTCATTTTTATTCTCATGATGTACTAGTTAGGGTACTTGGGGTTATGGGCATGTCACCTTCTTGCTAGCCCTCAAGGGTGTTTGAGTGAAACTTGAGTGTTTTTGCACCTTAAAAGTGTATATATACAATTTATAGCATTTTTAATTTCCTTAAATATCCTTAATTAAGTTTTAAAATATTTATTTGTGCTTAGACCATAAACATGCCCCTTGGTCTCTTCATTACCCCTTACCAAAGAGTGGGTCAAGTCTGAGACAAAACAATGGGAATGTCCCCTATTGGTGTGACCTTAGAGAGACCATATAAACTCAAATATACCTATTAAAACCAAATATATAAAATTTCCAACGTTGATCAT
Source organism: Torreya grandis (assembly GCA_037957365.1). Classification (NCBI taxonomy): domain Eukaryota; kingdom Viridiplantae; phylum Streptophyta; class Pinopsida; order Cupressales; family Taxaceae; genus Torreya; species Torreya grandis. Next base: position 653,671 of record JARHVA010006379.1, on the reverse strand, counting down.
GTTTTTAGAGGCCTCAACACATCATTTTCCTTCATGACTGGACTAGGCTGCCTGAATTTCTTAATTCATTAGATTTATGATAGATTTTTTCCTTTGTCACACTTATGTTGGGGTATGAGAATGAGAATTACATTTTTATGATATTTTTAAAACCTTAATATATTATTCTTACCCTTATAATTCTCTTCACAACCCCTACAACCTATCAAAGCATTGTACCTTCATATTTCTTCGTAGTTCATACTTGCACACACACTTGCTATAGGTGATAGTTGGGAGCAATGAATATTTTCATGTAAATCTTATGTATTTTCACACCATTGGAGTGTTAAAATCACCTATTATTATCTTTTAATTCATCACATTGGCTTGTCATAACCATTTGGTCTCTTCATTTAGACCTCTTACACAGTCAACAAGACTAGATACTAGTCTTGGTTGTGTATGACAATTTTTCCTTATTCAAATGAGTTTGAAAATCATCATTCCTCATTTTAGGTTTAAAATTATCATATTTTTTCAAATAAATATTCCTTTCATCTTTATTTAAGGCTTTAATTTGTCTTCAAACCTCTCAAACACTCACTCTACCATTCTCTCAAGCCTATATTCAATCTATGCTCTCTCTTTATTGTGGGTGTTTTGAGAGGTTCTCATGACTACATAATTGTATCTTAGGTATTCACCTCATTCATTACCAAATTAAAAATGGTATATAGACTTGACTATATTAGTTAATTATTTTCTAAACAATCATTCAATATCCTTGGCTCTTACTTAGGCTTAAGGAACGAGTTAACCTTTCAAAAGGCTTGTAGCTACATATTAGGGTTTATGAATACACTTTTGTGTTTATAACCTAGACTTATTTCACTTAAATTATCCCCATAAAACTTCATTAACTTTATTTAAATATTATTTTATTTCAAAACATCTCCTCATGCATACTCTATACTCTAAGTTTTGATCTATTGGTCCAACTGTCTATCAGGCACCTGTAGGTGTCTCTCTTAGGGCATTGACTTCATGATTTGGGTTATAAAATTTTACACTCACTAAAATACATATTCAATTTTCTCGAATATTGTTTTAATTTCTCATTTAGTTTCAAAACCCCTTCAAATGTCTCTGTCATCTCCCTTTGAATGCACCTTTAGACAAGTCCATGTTATACAACCTATAGGTAGCCATGGGGAATCAAGACTGTGTGTTAGGGGTATTATCATCACCATTATAATAATTTATTTCACAAATGGATTTGGTTTAAATTAATTCTCATTTTGACCTATAACTCTTTCAACACTTATCTTATTTTTAACCTCAAATTTAAGGTTAGGGGACTATTATGAGAGAGCTTGTCTATATGTAGGGTTTTTTAAGTCTTTCCCTTGTCATTAATAGCCTTAATATTATATTGAACTAGGTTCATGATCTAAAATGGGTTAAATAACCCTTAAAACCTCCCAGTCTCTTTATCTAGGTTTGAAATAACTCTTCACTATCCTTAAAGCCTATACATGATTGTTCTGGGGTCACTTGACCATGTAGTTTGAGTAGGCCTTATCTCAATTCAAAAACATGAATATTTATTTGAAGGAAATTTCAAATTATAATTATAATAATTTTTTTCTTGATCTGATTATGTCACTTGGTTTCCAACCTCTAACATGATTATAGGTGTTATTTGATTCTGTATTCATTGTAGGCCTGAGTGAGTTTGAGCACTTACATTGCTTTTTGGATAAATTGTATAGGTTTGTACATTTTATGAATTATCATATACTCTAAAGATATAAATAAACATGTATAAATATTTACCAATCACTAGGAAACTTCAAGCTTGTCTATTCACTTGTACAATCTATGTAGGTAATAGTTCATATACTAGGTTTTGTGTAAGGAGAGTGGGAGCCTTAATTTGATTATGTTTTCTTGTAGTATTTAATGTATTTTATAGGATTTATATTAGTTTAAATTTACAACTCCATGTTTTCAAGACACTCTTAACACATATTTGATTTCATGATGCATGTTTATAGGCTTGCATGCCTATAGGTGCTTAAAGAATTTGTAAAGCCTTTTGTTTGAAAATACATTTGGACTATCACCATGATTACCCAATATTATAATGGTTAAATAATTTTTATTTAATTTTAATATGGATTCTCATTTCCTTTCAAACCTAATGCAATGATCATGCCTAGAGAAGGTCATTCACATGTCATATAAGATCTCCAAAGTGCAAAACACTTTGAGAAATATTAATAACAACCACATATAAAAAATATCACATGGATACTTGAAACCAATATTTATTACATGATTTATGAGGTATTATAGACCTCTGAGAATAATCACCATGAAAAGAAAAAGAATTGCAATAGAATTATCTAAAACAACTTGTATACCAAGACATTCTTCCTTCAAGTAAAATTAATTCATGGATATGATTAAATTTATTAAAAAAAAAATTAAAATTATATAAAATAAATATACAAATTGACCTAAAAATATTTCCTCTCCATCAATTTTTGAGCTAGATAAATAGGTGTAAGAATAGACCCTTCTCAGATGAATAAGCCATAATGACCTACTATCACTCTTATAAATTATTAATAAGTAAAAATCCATAAATATTTAAAAAAATTACACTAATATAAATATTACTATTAAATCTAATAATTTATAAAATTTTAGCGCCCAACTCTCTCTCTTATGTTTGTACTAAGCACTTGAAAATTGTCCTTTTAGAGTTGCTAAGGAGGTCGATATGAGAGATATATTAGTTTTATTTATTTTAAGAGCTAAAATATATTAAAAATTAATTTTTTTACATTTTCATGACAAATAAGGTCTTGAATATTATTTAATCTCAATTTCTCCTTGAGAATTATACATATGGCCTCAAAATAGGCCTATTTGACATTAAAACTACCATATTCACTTGAGAGGTCTAATGAAATTGATGTAAAATGTATCCAATGGATATTTTAAATACTTAATAATTAAATAATGTATTTAAAATTAAATTTTCAAGTGGTAGGGGTAAAAATTTGACTTATGAGGTCAAAATTGTCAATATTTTGGTGACTCAATTGGGAAGCATATTTGTTATGCCTGAACACCAAACCATTGGCATATATTTTTGAATTAAAAACACTATTAAATTATGAAAAAATTATGATTATAACTTATCCATTAATAAAATAATCTTTAATTGAAACAATACGATTGTATCTCCTCAAAGATAGGAAAGAAAACAAAACAAAACAAGGAAACTAGGCCAATAAAACACACGTGCTAACACAACACTTGTTAAAAAAAACATAAGAAAAATAATGTGATTCATATAAATTGGAGTAAATATGAAATAAATACTACTAATATTTAAATAAGCTTCCTCTAAGATCAAAAGGAAAGTTTTTTGGATCACTTACTTCCCCTGATGAACAAGGTCATAAGATAAGATGCTTCTTTTACTTTTGCTTGATGGATATCAAATGATTTATGGTTGGAAATCATCTTGAATTTTTTTTAAATTATTCATAAACATCAAACAAGTATCCGATTAATATATTAATCTTTTACTTTAGGATATTTTTCATACTACTTGTCAACTACAACCTCATAAAGTGATACTTCATCTATGCATTGTCCTTAAGTCTCTATGGCATCTTGAGTGACCTCATTCTTCTTATAATTTTCTTAAATTTCATCAATATCATCAAGAATATTTGAATATTAAATCCAATCTACATCATATTCTTTAAAGAGTGACTCTTGGTCAACTTTCTCATAATCATGTTTTCCAATGGGTAACATATCCTTACAAAGGCAATCAATCCCTTACAGAGACTCAATGTACATCTGCCAATCATCCTTTTGTTCCTCACTTTGATAAACCTAAATGAGACCAAATTTAATGTCATATTTATCAATCTCAAGTGGATAAATATGTCTATGAATAATTTAAAATGTGTAATCATGTTTTGATTGGGAAATAACCTACTCAAAGTTAACCTCTTGCTCGATATGAGATAGCCCAAATTCATTCATGACTTCAACTTGTACCATCTCATGGAGATTTCTCACATAAATAATAGGTTTCTATTACAAAATTTAGATACCATGAGGTTAATTTAACTAAATGTTAATTGCATAAATCTCTTCAAACTCATCAAGAGGTTCTAAAAATAGATCTTACTCATCATCTATGGCCTTTTTGTCATGGTATTCAAACACACCAAATGGGAGCTCTTCAAACAAATCAATGCCTCCTTTACCTTATACTACATGTTTAAATTATTTAAAGGAAAAATTACCATTTATCTCACCAATTGGAGTAACAAAAAATATTTCCTTTTCTTGTATACTTGAAACATCCTCATCACACTCTCCTTGGAACTTAGTTGCATATGTAACTTCTTCATCTATCCTTCATAGAACATGATCCTCTTCAAGAAGGGAGATGGTAGGATGGTAATGAATAAGCTCATAAATTTTTTTGGGTGTTAAGGGAGTAATTTTTAAATTTGAGGTCTTTGGAATGGATTTTTATTGTAATAACACTTGAAGAGAGATTAAGTTGAGTTGAGTTATGAATACTTGGTTTTCTTCTTCACCATTTCCTTCCTCACCCTCAAGATTCATTTCATCAATTTTAGATTTAAATTGAATTTTAGACTCTTAAAAAATCACTTCCTCATTCATTTTTATGTTTTATTAAATTTATTTCCATGAGGAAACAATTATAAGAATAATTTATTCTTTGGGCTCAAACTTAATAACACTCACCTCCTCCTATTTCTCCCAAAACTCAACTATCTAGTTCTAAGGTAAGAGTTTGAAAGTAATAGGTTCACTTGGAGGTTGAATTATCTCTATTTTAGGATCCATATAATAATTTTCAATGAATTCATGAGGAAAAGGAGCATAAGATGGATGATATGGTAAACAAGAGGGTTCTTAAAGAGTGATTGGAGAAGACTCATCCACAAGACTTGGCATGGCATAACTAGGAGTCATATCCCAAGAAGGCCTCCAAGATGGTATAATATTGTTATCTTAAGGAAGGGTAGGTGAATATGGGATGAAACTTGGAACATAATAAGTTTGATCAGGGGTAGGAAGAGATGGATGAGGTGGTTTGGGTTGGATCTTTTAATTATCCCATCTCACTAACCTATCTACCCACTATTGGATCATAGTTCTCATTTCATGAAATTAATAAGTCATGGAATATTTATTATCCTATCTAAATGATACCCAAATTTTCAATATATATACTATTTTTCTCATCTTATCAATAAGGTGAAAAGGTATCACATCCAACTCGTTATCCCATACTCTCATCACCCCTTCATATTTTAACATATTTGGCTTAAATTATAACAAAGATAAGGTAAGGGAAATATGATTCTAAGTTTGAAATGGAGTAGGAGTTGATTATTACTTTTTTAATTATTTATAAGGTTGATTAGGTATATAACCAAGGGCATAATGACACTAATAAGGGTCATTATAAAGCTGATATGAGTCATCATACTCTTGACAATACTAATTATTAAACTGATAATACTCTTGGTAAGGGTGATTAGGCTCATAAAAATGTTGATAAGGATTAAAATACTACTAATAAGTCTCATAAAATTGTATTAAATTACCATTTTCTTCAAATTAAGCCATAAAAACAATATCAAGGTGGTGCAATGAAGATACACTTACTTGGAAACTATGCTAGGGATACTAGAACCAAATGCTAGAAATTGAAGACACCATTGATGTTTTGAATTCCTCCAAAGTTTGATTAGTATAAGTAAAACACCAAAAATCCTTCCACTACTTTGGACTTGTTCCCCATTAGGTGTGCTAAAAATTATTGACTACTAGACTTACACCCTTGTGAAGGTAGTTTTAGGCCTTCATAGTTTGAAGTAACATGGATACAATCCTAGGATATGTGTGGAATAATAAGTGGATTTAATATCTATATTATAAGCTATTTCCACCATTTATTCATCAATTATGATCTCTAATTTACACTACCAAATTGCAAGGGAAAATAAAAGAAGGTAAACTGAAAGGAAAACCTATATAATTAGGGTGATACACCACAATGTGACCTCCATTTGTGTAATATGAACTAAAAGGATGAATAATAACATAAAAATAATTGAAATTATCAAATGAGAGTTCTCCATGCATAAATGTTTCACATAGAGACTCAGCTTGATGGATGATCTAAGGCAGCTAATCAGTAGGTCTCTCAAAGACATTAAGGAAAGCTCACACTTGCCAAACATACAAGATGATTAGAGCACACTATGAAACCTGTAAGGAAGAGATAACACCTATAAATATTTAATGAGGAAATTAAAATATGATAGGAATCATGAAGTATCCCTATCATCTATAAATAAACCATGAAAATACACTAAACCAAGCTTTGAAGAAGCATGAATTTAGTATTATTCATTAAAATAGGAAAGTAAAAGTGTTTTAATGAGAATATACTTGCCACAACCTAGGTTAAGGATGTTTAAAATTTAAAACATTGACTTAAATATAGATATTTGAGAGAGAGAGGAGAGAAAAAGAGACAAGAGCCCCCAAAATTAGGAAATGAAACCTTGATTTAGTCCTTTTCCAAACTCCAACATAACATTCTTTGACTAATCTATTTCCTCATTTGTAAAATGGCATATATTTTCATGTTTATACACATATTTAATGTTGAAGTAGTCTTGAGCATTCATTTATGATCTTTGAACATCAAAACCTCCTAAATCTTTGCTTGTACACCCTTATATCCTTGGTTAAGAAGTCATTTCCTTGAAATTAGGCCTTGATCCTTGAGAGTAGGTCATCATGAATTGATAAATTATTTAGTTGAAACATTATTGAAACCATTAATGAGGTTTTTTAACCTTTATTAGGTTATTATAAGGTCTTTGAATGCAAGTTTGACTCCTTCAACACATTAGGTGTTGGAAGGAGATAAGCTCTTGTTAGGAGCTTGTTAGGAGTCTTTAAGACCTTTTATACCTTTGAAAACTTCCTATAATCAAATATTAATTTGTATTTTCTTAAAATTTTCATGTAAGGTTAGTATGAATCTTTAAAAACTTATTTAATAGCTCCATGCATCCATTTAGGTGTTTTGACTACTTAACTACTTCACAAGCAAAGATGCTTAAGAGAGAGAAATTAAGTTTTTAAATTATACTAGGAAAAATTACACCATGCATGGATTATAATAATGATATTAGGCCTGAAAATAGGCATTTTGAGGCATAAATTAGTTTGAAATATTTCATTTTTCTCATTTTACTTGATGAAGCAACCCTTCTTCATAGCCCTAAAAACCTAATAATATCCTTTTCTAAAATATTTTAAAAACCAAATTCGAAAATTGGGAAGATTTTTTAGTATCCTATATCCCCTTACATCTCCAAACAAAATTCCATGATCAGAATCCAAGTGGAAGTACTCCTTTTCCTTCATTTTCTTCTTCAATTAGGCCTAATTAGCCCTCTTAGGCCTAGAAAGAGAAATTTGCCCCAAATTACCAACCGCATGTGTGAAACTATAAAAAAGTTTTTGATTAAATTTTAATAGGATAAAAAAATCCTCCTTCCAAATTTGGGGTCTTGAGACCCTATGGAAGTATGCAAACCATGAAACCACCTTGCTTCCTAGATTTATTTTGAGCTTATTTGGGATTGCCTTGAAAAATGTGCCTAGTTTAGCCATTTTTAGATTATCCCATATAATTTTTCTAATATTTAGTAGTTATTTATAGTATAAATGGTATCTTACCATTATTTTTAAGTTATCCCCTTCTCACAACACCTAAAAAACATAAAAAAGTAAGAAAAATAGGGTTTTTGGAGCAATCAGTATAAGTGACATCAAGAAAAAAACACATGTGGAAAACCTAATTGGAGTCCTCAACAACAACCAAGATGTTTCAAGATAAAAATATGGAATTATATATGCATTTGAATCCTTTTTTCCATGACAATTCATAATCAAGGTTTTACAAAGGTTTAAGACCTGTCTATGGTCTTAACGATTATTCATAAATATGGGACATAAAACTAACCCCATTCCACTTGTAAAACCCTATTTACTAACCTCCTCATCTATTCCAAATGTCTCAACTCCCCATGTGAAGTGTGGGATATGGTGTGAGCATTTGAAGTTACTCTTAAGGTGGCTTACTTAGCATTCTTGAGGTTCAAGAGAGGTCTAACCTATATTTTGGGTCTGAAGAATCATTATTAATTATATTAATAATTAAAAAACATTTATATCACCCCCTAGATTATTCCACATGTCTTATAAGTTTTGGTTACCCCTCTATATTCCCATAGTGTATTGATCAAGGTATTTAGGGTTATGGTATTATCACCTTTTTGATAGCCCTCAATGGTGTTTGAGTGAAACCTAAGTGTGTTTTCACCTTTTAATTTTATATATTAATTTTTCCTTAGACCTAAAACATTCCCCTTGGTATCTTTATTGACCCTTTCCAAATAGTGGGTCAGGTCTAAGATAAAATAGTGGGTATTTTCCATATTAGTGTGACCTTAGAGAGACCATAGACACTTTAATATACTCAAGAACACAAAATTTACCAAATTTAAAATCTTTATAATGTTTGTAAAGGCCTAAACACATTATTTTCCTTCATGACTTGACTAGACTACTTGGATTTCTTATTTCATTAGATCTATGACTGAGTTTTGCCTTTATCACATTTATGTTAGGGTCTAAGAGTGAGAATGATATTTTTATTATGTTTTTATAACCTTCACAACTAATTAATACTCTTCTAAGTCTCTCCGCAACCCTTACAACCTATCAAATCACTATACCTTCATATTTCTTCCTAGCTCATACTTGCACACACACTGGTTATAGGTCATAGTTGGGAACAATGAATTTTTTCATATAAATACTAAGTAGTTTGACACCATTGGAGTGTTAAAATCACCTATTATGAGCTTTGAATTCATCACATGAGATTTTAATCACCATTTTGTCTCTTCATTTAGACTTCTTACATAATCAACAAGACTAAATACTAGGCTTGGTTGTGTATGACAATTTTCCTTATTCAAATGAGTTTAAAACTCATCATTATTCATTTTAGGTTGAAAATTATCATACTTTGTCCCATTAAAATTCCATGAATATTTATTTAAGGATTTATTTTGTCTTCAATCTTCTGAAACACTCACCCTACCATTCTCTTAAGCCTATAGTCAATGTACATTCTCTCTTTGCCATGGGTATTTTGAGAGGTTCTCATGACTGTAAACTGTGTATCTTAGGTATTCACCTCATTCATTACCAAATATAAAATGGTATATTAACCTAAATTTAGTCTTAAATTAGGTTCTAAATAATCCTTCAATATCCTTGGATCTTACTTAGGTAGAGGGACCGAGTTAACCTTTCAAAAGCCTTGTAGCTATATATTAGGGTTTGTGATTGCACTTTTATGTTTAAAACCTAGACTTCCTCCACTTAAATTATCCCACTAAAACTTCATGAACTTTCTTGAAATATTATTTTATTTCAAAATATCTCCTCATACATACTCTTTACTCTAAATTTTTATCCTTTTGTCCAACTATTTGTCAAGCACTTGTAGGTGTCTCTCTTAGGGAATTGATGGTATGCTTTGGGTTAGAACTCTTTCCAGTCACTAATAGACCTCTTCAATGTTATTTAATATTATTCAAATTTCTCATTTAGTTTCAAAATTTTAGAAGCACAATGACTGGGATGGGGGGGGGGGTAAATCAATCTCTTAAAACTTTCTTTCACATGTACTTTAAAATTCATTGAACCATCAAGGCAATAAAAAGATATGACAATGCATAAAGAGTCATTCACATGAGGATAACATAATAAACACACATATGAGTGGGAAACCATCAAAGGGAAGAACATACACTGATATCCTCAAATTTAATATAGTCCTATAAGTCAAAATATAAAATTTAGTGAAGTACCAACTTCACATGGAGTACCAACCCCAACTAGCTAAGCACCAACCCATCTAGGCTTTAGCAAGCACCCACTTAAAAGGAGGCACCAACCCCCTAGATGACTCAATACAAATTAATACACCTAATTTATTTGATCACCTTCATATTACCTTATTTCTCAACCAACTATGACCACCTCTCTAGCTCTTCATACTCTTATCCCTCTCAAACTACATGTTAGGCCTCTTCACTCAACTAGCCCTCTTCTTAACTTGATTAAGTCATATGACATTGATTTTCATACATATAAACCATATAATATATTCATGATAGTTTTTATGCACCCTTATTATGGTTTAAAATACCTACTTCATCTCTTTAAAGTACTTTATCCTTCACTTCAACTGACTCATTCTCTAATAACTCAATTAGGCCTATTAAGCCTTGTTCTTGTACTAGGCTCTTGCTCATACACCTCTTGGTCATCCATACACACTTGATCAATTATATTTTCCACCTAGTAGGCCTTATGAAAATTCAAAAACATGAATCAAACATTAAATTAGGTTGGCCATAACTCAAATTGACCAAACCCTTCTTTAGGCTTTAAGGAGACCTAATTCAATTAGGCCTTCTTTAGTATACGTTACCCTTTGATATTCTTGGAACAATTTAAAAAACCACATATGATAATAACACTTCATATTACAATAAAATAGACCCTTAATAATCTCATCTTAGTTACATGAAAAATGTTAGTTACAACCACCACTTGAAGCATATCAGTAGCACTATTTAAAATTAGGCTTATGAACCTACAGAAAGTCTATCTTGAACTACTGAAGATTAAGCATATATTAGTTGATCAATCATTTCAATATAATCAATATATATATATATATATATATATATATATATATATATATATATATAATCTATATTACCTTAGTGACATCAACATATTATTTATAATTCACAGCTAAGGGTAAAATGACTCAAACCATTCTTTGTAAATAGCCCACTTAGAATTACCAAAATACCTTCAAGCATAATCATGGTGATAATGACCTTTAACACCTATGTAGATACCCTCAATAAATTTTGATTCATGTATAGGATCCTATGAGATAATTATACCATTATTATATAGATATATAATATGGTCAAATGGAAATATTGGTCTTATAGACCGATCTCATCACCTCATTATACACAAACCTCATTGAGCCAAAAAAGTCAACTTATGAGCAACTTTTTAACTATAACCACTAACCTCAAAAAATTATAATAAGAATGATCATGTATTAAAATTATTTAAAAACACCTCCATTCACTTGGATTCATCTATATTCCATGTTAACATATTCCTAACATCTTCTCACGGCTACCTAAGTTTCTCATTATTTCCAGCATTAGGCCTGTTAGTGACTAGCCAACTTGGATGACTAGATTAACATATATGATGGATATAAATTTTATATAAAACTTAATGGACATAAAATAAAAGTCTCAATATTCATCTTCCATCCATTTATCAACTTTTAGTTGGTTAACTTTGACTGCTATAACAAATCTCTAAGAAATAAGGCTTTTCATGTATGGTCCACTCACTCACCTAAAGACTCACTCACACTTGGAGATGACAAGGAAAGTTGATTACATTATCCAATCACTAAAATAGTCATATACATCCATTATAATAAATTTATAACAAATTATTTCATATTAGATCACTATTATGGTTCTTTGAGGGTTTAAACCATCTTCCACTATTAGCAATCATTCATAAAGCTTAGCCTCTCATTCTAAAAACTAATGCCTAGAAATTTGATCTAAAACCCTTCCCCATCTACCATGAATATCTTAGGTTCCCATTTATATGATACACATGCAAATGAACACTTGAAAAACCTTCTTAGGTAGACAACTCTTTAACCTTTGCACTTGGGAGACCTTAAAACACTTTTTCAAGCCTAAACCTTCAAGCTTTGAAATTAGAATTGGTAAACACACAGGAAAATATATAAAACAATTGAAAAAACTCACATTCTTATTATTATCTTGAAATTTGAATCTCATAACTCATTTAGCCACCATCTCTTTTTTGTCTCTCTAAACCTTGACCTAAAAACTACATTAGTCCTTGAAACTAACCTTCTAACCACTGTCCAAGATCTCAAAACCTCATATACATGCCATAAAACCTATTAACATTCTCAACCACTACCATACATAATTCATGTGTCTTGATAATATATCATGATTCCTCATTAGGCATGGCAGGGTTTAGAAGTGGCCTAGGTGTAGACTAAGTCTATAGGTCATACCCCTATAGGCTCACCTTGAGACTCACATGAGTGATCTAATACCTCATATACATGATAAATAAACCTCATAAAAAATTTCATGTTTTTTTGCATTCATCTCACTAATCCATCATGATCATTCATGCACAAGACTAGGTATCCTATGCACATATCTTCTCAAGTCACTTACTAGGTTTAAGTACTTGATAAATTTGACAACAACGACCTTCCATGTTGACCTTCACATCTCTCATGTACTCATGAAAACATATAACAAACATGTTTTAAACTCTTAGAATCATTATAACACTAATAAATATCCTCTCTCATAGTTACATTCTTCAATTACTTCATGAATACCTTTCTCAAGAAATTTTGACATCAATTCCAAACCTCATCAATAGGAACAATTCTCAACACAAAACCCCTTCAAATGTCTCTATCATCTCCCTTTGAATGCACCTCTATAAAATTCCATGTTATGTAGCCTATAGGTACCCATGAGGAATAAATACTATGTGTTAGAGGTTTGCTCAGCACCATTCTCATCATTGATTTCATAGAGGTCTTTGAATTAAGTGAATTCTCATTTGGACCTAGAACTCTTTAAACACTTATTATATTCTTGACCTTAAATTTAAGGTCAATCTACCTTTTATTAGCCACCTATATGGGACTCTTATGAGAGAGCTTATTTATATGTAGGGTTTTTCAGGCATCTCCCTTGTCATTACTAGCCTCTAAATGCTCTTGATCTCATTTGGGTTCAATCACACTTCAAACCTCTTAGTCACTTTATTCAAGATTGAAACAACTTTTCACTTCCCTTGAAGCCTATAGGTGACTATTTTAGGGTCAATTGATCATGTAGGTTGAGTATGCCTTTTCTCAATTCATATTCATGAATCTTGATTAGAGGGAATGTTCAAATTAGAATTATAAATAGCATTTAGGTCAATGAAGGTCTTCTTGAGGTGACTAGGTCACTTAGGTTCTAACCTCTAACATGACTATAGGTGCTAATTGACTATGTATTTATTACATACCTGAGTGAGTTTGATCACTTTCATTGATTTTTGTCTCAATGGTATAATTTTGGCCATTTTATTCATTCTCCTAGAATATAAAGATATCAGTAACCATGCATACCTCTTTACCAAGCACTAAGCTACTTCAAGTTTATCCATTCACTTATATAAACTATGTAGGAAATGGTTCATATATCAGGTTTTGTGTATGGGAGATTAGGATCCTTAAGTTGCCCATGATTTCTTGTAGTCTTCAATGGAGTTTATAGCATTTAGATGAGTGTCAATGTACAACTCCATGTTTTTAAGACACTCTTAGCACAATTTTTTTTTCATTAATACATGTTAATAAACTTGTAGGATTGTAGGTGATTGAAACATTTGTAAAGCCTTTTATTTTAAAAGGCATTTGGATTATCACCATCATTATCCAAGATTATAATGGCTCAATAGTGTTTACTTTATGTTATTATGGATTATCATTTCCATTCAGACCTAATATGATGCTCAGTCTTATAGAAGGTCATTCACATGCCATACAAGCTCTCCAAAGAGCAAGATACTTTGAGAAATATGAACAAGAACCACATATTATAAAAATAACACATGTATACATGAAACCAAGATTTATTGCATTAATGATGAGGTATTATAGACCTCTGAGAATAATCACCAAGAAAATTAAAAAACAAATTTGTCATAAAATTGTCTAGAACAACTTGTATACCAAGACATTATTAATTTAAGAGAAATTATTTCATGGATATGATTAAAATGATCAAAAAACATTAAAATGATATAAAATACCTATAAAAACCACCTTAAAAATAATTCATCTCTATAGATTTCTTATTTAGAGAAACAATTGTAAGAACATACCCCTCTCAAATGAATAGCCCATAGTGACCTGCTGTCACTCTTAGCAATTGTTCATAAATAATAATCTATTAATTTGAAAACCAATGCCACTAATTTAAATATTACTATGACCCATAATAATGGATAAAATATTAGATATGAGAGCACTTGAAAATTTCCCTTCTAGAGCTGCCAGGGAGGTCAATATGAGAGATAAATCAATTTTATTCATTTTAAGACCTTAAACATATTGTAAATCATCTTTTTGAGCTTTTAATGGAAAAATAAGGTCCTAAATATGATTGAATCTCAATTTCACTTGAGAATTATACAAATGGCCTCAAAACAAGCCTATTTGGCACTAAAACTTCTAGAATCACTTGAGAGATTTGATGAAATTGATGTAAAATGTATCGAATGGATATTTTCATGCTTGAAGAATTACATCATGTCCTTAAAAATAATTTTTAAACTAATAGGGGTGAAAATTTGACCTATGAGTTCAAAATTGTTGATAGGGATCTCAAAAACTTATATTTCTATGAGCTATTGCACTCTTGGTTCAACTTGAAACTACATACATATATTCAATAAATCTCCTATAACCTTCAATTCATACTTGTATAAATGAACTACCACTTTATCTGATTTTACAAAAACGAATCCTAATTTTTGGCAAATCCTTGTATGAATAACATTAGCTGAAGCACATAAATGAATAAGGTAATTGTGTACATTTTTACCATAGATTCAAACTATTAATAAAAAGGGTGGCCTATTCTTATATATTACAATATTGGTATTAACACCAACCTTATGTTTGGATTGACTACTCTTATCTATAAGAGATTTAAGAAGCAAACACCTTTATTTAGTGATTTATTCCAATTCATGGAGGGTTATATTAGTTTTTATTTTATTCATATCCTCCAAAATGTTTCTAATTATCTTTCTAGTTGAGGATTTATTTTCACTTAAGTTTGGTGGAGGTGGATCATTTATATCTTTAGGATTAAAAGGTGTAGTAACATTTTTTGGTAGAGTTAAGGCAGTTAAAGGTTGATGTGCTCTACTCTTAAGAGTATAGTTTCCTCTCTAGTGTTATTGAAAATCTTGAATGTCATTGGTATTATCTTTAGGTTTATTATCTTATACATTAGTAAAGTTTTAAGTCTCTAAAATCATTTATATATTAGGGTATTTTGATGAACTAGGAGCATCCAAATGACTTGAATTATTTTGATCATTTGGGATAACCTCACATTCTTCCATTTTCTTTTAAATAATGTCAAAATCTTGACAAAATTCAACACATTCAAGTTTCCCATGTTGGTATATGTTATACACATGACACTAGTTGGGTAGGGTGATTTTCATGATATTTATCTTAGGGAATTTATTGAATGAAAACTCAACTTGTTTACTATATCTATTTAAGGGCCTATAATTATATTGGTAAGTGAAATTTAGGGAAAACTTTCCACTACTTGAGCTACCTACTTATTTTTTCAATTTTAGGAAACCATTTATTAACCTTTGGACCATTCTTTGGATTTCATCTAACTCATGTTTTCTTATGTCTTAAGATGAATTTTACGTATTATTCATTACAACTAGAACTAAAGGTTGGTTATAAGAGTGAGACATAACTTCATGACCAATAAAAACTATAAATTAGAAATTTTGATTAGGGGAAGCATGTTGTAGAGGGGGTTTATTCATAATTGGAAGAGGTTATATAAATAGAACATTCTAATTTGTAGGTGGGATTAATTTTACCATTGACATGTTTAGGAGAACATTGAGAATGGGAGCCAACATTTTCCCTTATAGATTGCTTTTTGTGCCCAATTTTATTACTTATTCGTATACAAGTGAATAATCAATGATAGTTTTATCCCTTTTTAATATCATGACAATCCAAGGGTAGAAATAATTTTTGAAAATTAATAATTCTAGTTGGGCATTTGGTCTATATAAGGTTGTTAAGCTACTATACATCTTTTGAAAATGTGTGTTAAAATTATGTATAGTTTTATTAGGTTTCATTCTCATGAAAGGAAACTATTGGTGTAAGATGATTGGATCTATTACCTAACCAAAATATGCTTAAAATATGTTACATATTTGATTCTGACTTATAATTGAATTCTTAGGTAGGTTAAGAAACCAATCATAAGCCTAATCAAGCAAGGTGAAATGGAATAACCTATAGGCTACATATTTGTTCTCAACATTAATTAAATTAAGGGATGTTTTATAAAATTTAATGTGATATTTTTAAATATTTTCAATGTTTTAACTTTCAAAGATAATGCTCAAGGGTTTTAGGAGAATCATGCATGCCACTAAGAACATTTATATTTGACCCAGCTAGACAAGTTGTAACTTTTTGGACTGGTCTATTGGTGATAGATTATGGGGATGACATGGTTGGGTAAAATAATATTATGGTTCTACATCAATCATATATAATATGTATATGATTTTTAAGAGGAGAAATAATTAATCTTATATGAATCAACCTAACTCCAAATCATGTGATCCTTGAAGAAGACTCTAGAGTGACAAACACTAATCTATGTTTGTATGTATTTTAAGTATACAACAAATGAAAAACATAAGGATGAGTTAAAATACCAAAAACATATAATAAATTATAAGCTCAAAGTATTCATAGGTTAAATATTAGAGGTTCAAGCCCTAAAATATGGCATTCATGCCCTTATTCTAGTGCTAATTTTTATCAAGATCAATTTATGACCCACCCAAATATAACTATTATATTAGATGATATAAGAGGATAAATATAGTATATAACACATGGTATAGATGTCCCATAATTTTTTATATTCTACTATGGATCCAAGGGTCGATAAATTGCTAGAATATTTAGTTGGATGAGTAATAATTGTTACCACTGGAGGTTCAACCAGTCTCCTTACTTGAGTTAAAGTTATATAATGTTGTGGGTTTATTGAAACCATAGGTTTATTATATTATTTTACAATATAATATAATTTAAATTTATTTATTAGGACATGTTACCATAAAAAATTTAAAAGAGAGGGAAATAAGAAGGTAGCAAAGGGATGATTCTTTGACTAAGATCAAATATTTTAGTGCAAAATAATAGAAATCATGGCTAGTTGTAATTATATCATTGGGCATCAATTTTAGATATTTAAGAAATTAAATAACTCAATTAGAAAGACTCAAATTAAAATTTTAATTTATAATATATAATATCTATCAAAATAAATAAAATACATAAGCTTGTAGCTATTGCACATGATGACTTAATGAAAGCTTCAAAATAAACATAATGAGGATTTATAACCAATCAAACTAGATGTTTCATAATTTTATTGTATATTAAATATAAAAACCAACATTCAAATAACTTATTTTCATGTACTACTTAATGTAATTCAATATCCTCTATAAAATAATCATGATAAAATAAATGAAAATGGTAGGTACAATCCTAGTATAATTCTAGCAAAGTTTTAGTACAAATATAGTCAATATTTTGTAATAGTAAACATTATTATTTATATAGGGAAGGCAATCACAAACAATGCTTTGATGAATAACCAAAAGCTAATGTTTTGATGCCCAAAATTATATGCGGTAAATGTATGTAATTGGAAATTCATCAAATCTACAAATCAATCCTAGCTTAGAGAAGATAGATCCTACTTACACTTCTGATTGGGGATACATTAGATAATAGGGGTCATGACCAATATGGATCCAATAAACCTAATCAAGGGATATATTAACATAATAATATCACTAGGGAGGGTTATAAAGCCTCTAGTAAAACAAAAATATGTAATAACCCTAACTAGGTTCTATGTTTTCATATTCACTAAACTAATAACAAGTAAAACAAAAGTCTAATCTAGTGCTCACCAAAGATCGTGGTATAAAGTGTGGATAATAAAAACTAAAATCAAACATACATAAAAGACATATACTCACATAAATGTATATGAAATCCTAATGTATGGAAGAGAAGTGAAAATACATAGCTATCTACTCTTACAAAGGAGGAATAAAGTTAGGAACACTTACCTTTGAAGATGAACCCATCGAGCCTCAATCTCTCCCTTAGACAACGTACTTTACAAGAGGTTATTTTAGTATGTAATAATAAAAAGGATAAATTATATCTTGAATAACAAGGATAAATTATATCCAGGCTACATAACCTATCAATGCATCCAAAAGACTTCTCCATAAGACCAGATCCATATCTCCAAAGAAAGTATGAAACCTAAGCTTGCTCCTCAAGTATAATGGTGGATAAGAAGATGAAAAATATATCTTACTTCTTCTCTTCTTCTAGAAATGGTGAAATTATTATGTTTATATAGGTGGATCTAACTTCAAACCCTTCTAAAAGTTTTGGCCGATAAGGTTGATCTAGTCAACTTAGTATTATAATTAATAAAAACTTACTAGGTCAGTCAAGGGCTGATCTAGATCCTTAATAAGTTTTGTCAATAATAATACAAGGTCAATGCAACTGACATAGTCATGTAAACTATAAAAAAGGGTCCATTTTAAGGAAAGAGATAATGAAAGTGGAAAATGACTAGAGGAATATGTAAAATGGGAGGCAAAGCTTAGGGGAATGGTTTTTAGGAGACAAGTTTGTAGATAACAAGTGGAAAAAGGGAAAACAATCCTATGAAGTACCAATGGTCTACCCACTCCTTTCTTAGTGCACCCTTAAAATTTACACTTAGAGATTTTGAGACTGACTGGGTTCATACAAGATAAATAACATCAATAATTGATAAGATTTTGAAAATATTATGTGTATATATATGCCGCACTCAAAGTTCATCACGTGTCACATAGGTGCAACAAGGGATGGCACTTCAGGAAAAAAACATGACAAAACATAATGTTGATGATAAATAAAGTGAAATAAGGATAAAATAAGATAAATGAAAGGACAAAATTGATAAACACATACCTTTACATACTTTTGTGTTGTAGATAAAGAAGGAGATGCGATAGATGTGAATGCATTCAATGTGAGGAACATTAGGCAAACCTATAGAGATTAGAAAAAAATAATTAGTAGAAATAAAGATATGATCAAAATAAGGAATCAGATGGTAAATTTTTGAAGGGTAAATAATTTTGAATAGTAAATAAAAATAGGGTTAAAAATAATTCATTCGTTATTATTTACTATTCTGAGAAAAATAGATCTCTGAGAGACCTAGTAAGAGCCTATAGAGATAGGATGGTGAGGAGATGACAACTGAGATAGTGAGGATACATAGAAATCATAGTGAGTGTAGCATAGGAAAGCAACTAAAATTCTTATTATTTGAATATTTGAAATTTAAAATTGAATGTTTTATAGAAATTTGTTAATTAAGAAAAATTTGGATACTAGAATGAACCCTAGGAAATTTTTAGGGACATAAGGGGTAAAATGGGGTAATAGGTAGAAAGGGATTAGATCAATAAATTCCCAAGGCATTTATGGTAATTAGTTAAAAACTCATCACAATGAACAATACTAGCTAGTTTAGACTGGTGGGGGAGATTGCGAGGAAGCTACAGGTATGTGGAGATGGATTGCAGCCATTAGTAGGAGTAGGACAAAGAGAGGCACATGTTTGGTAGGCCATATCCTAGTAGAGAGACACACATATGGCTAAAATTATCTATTTCAGACATGTATGGGCCTAGGTGGCAAATCTATATGGATAGGTAGTAGGTTTTAGATCTTGGATAGCCTCATTATAGTGCACTATTCAGAGGGGATAGTCTAAAGAATCTATGGGTAGCATGATAGGCCATAAGATAAACATGATGGGGCCCAACCATAGAGCTAAAGTGATGTATTTTTATACTATTTTTATGTAAAACACATGATATATAGAGAGAGATATTTTATTTTAACAATTGGATGTTGATCTTATGGTTTATATTTTGGTTATGGTGGTGGATGCATAAATATATTTCATTCTAACACATGTATTTTTCTTTGGTTGTATATTCTATATGAAATATATGTGTGGTGTTTTATTTTAAAACATTATGTAGTACACATGCATGGTTAAAAATAAATAGGTAAAAAGACTTGGAAAAGTATAATTAATCAAAAACAAATACACTACACACTATATTATGATGGGAAATATGTAATAAGAAAATATGATTAAGTATAATAAACCAAAAATGTGGTAAACAAGAGGCAAAATGTGTTTAAACCATGAAAAATATTGGCACCAAATTAAAAAAAGCAAAATAACACTAAATCACACTGGAAAGTATGAAAATAATGTAATAAAATAGAAAGCACATGCAAGACTAATGGTATAAAAATAAATAAATAATGTAAATAAATCATACTAAATTATGTTGGGAAGTATAAAAGGGAAACAAAACTAGTAAAATGGTCTTAAATTAATCACACTAATTCAAGATGGGAAGTATGAAAAACTTAAGAAAAATGGTTGGATTCTTACATGCAATTGGAAAATAAGAAGATAAAAGTGAAAGATTAATGAAGTAAGCATTAAACATACTAAATCAAGATGGGAAGCATGTCAATGACATGTAACTCATAATCAATCACATCTTATCTTTTATTTGACACATGTAATTTCAGTGTAACTCGGATATTTAAAATTTTTGTGAAGAAGGCTAGGTCCTATACATGGTCTTACACTACAACTCACAAAAGGATCGCCAATTATGTGAAAATATGGTAAAAAGGGATGTTTATAATGGTAATGTGAAAATTTGGTAATTTTTTAGGAAGTCGAGGTCATATTAATGGTATTACACTATAACTTACACATGGAATTCCTAAGGAGAGTGATTAGTGAACAAAATAATATTTCTCAAGGGGAAATATTGGGATTGTAGGGAGTGAAAAAGTGAATGTAAGAAACATAACGTAGGAATATTATGAGAAGAACTTAGGAGACATGAGGCAAACTAAGGACATGAGAATACACTGAGTGAATAATGACCATCAATATATAGAGGATACCTATTCACTATAGGCATAAAGCTATGTACGCAAATAAGTGTGGTACTAATATCAACTCATGTTTGAGCTTTTAAACAAAAAAAATTAAAATTTACCTACCCAACATGTTCTTCATTCTTCAGGACCCATTATAGATCCACTGATCTACTACAATGATTGGGTACTTGCATGAGAAAGTAGGTAACACTAAAAGATGTTTTTT
Source organism: Torreya grandis (assembly GCA_037957365.1). Taxonomy (NCBI): domain Eukaryota; kingdom Viridiplantae; phylum Streptophyta; class Pinopsida; order Cupressales; family Taxaceae; genus Torreya; species Torreya grandis. Next base: position 632,243 of record JARHVA010006379.1, on the reverse strand, counting down.
CATTTTCTAATCTATTGACCTATTGCACCCTAATGGACCTTGGATCTATCATGAGGCCAAATATGGAGTTTGAGATTTGATTAGAAAGAGGAGATGTGCTTAGAATCATGTTTTTTAGTGTGATTTGACTTTTAAAAAATTTGAATGTTGCCTTTTAGATCATTGCCTTTTGTTAAATGATTTGGATTTTGAATATTTATGGCTTTTATCCTTCCTCCTCCATACAGACTTGAAATGACCAATAATAAGAGAAAGAGTGATACACATGCATGAGCTTTAGGTTTTGGATAAAATAAGATAAGTATCCAAATATATTATTGACTATAACACTAAGGCTTAACTATGAACCAGTGGGTTATCTCAAGTCTTAACCATGTGTATGCTTAGTTTATGAAAGGTAATAAAGGGAAATAAGGGGAGATCCAAAGTGGACCAGTAAAAGGAGATTGTAATGAGATGAATTATTTATTAACTAAGCATATGGTAAATGAGAAATTAATAAAGGGAGAAAGGTTTGTATAACCAAGTCACAATAACAATTATCCATGTTTATAGAGATAAGATAGCAAACAATAAAAAAAAGAACAAGGTGACCATAGAGAAGGAAATCAAGAAGAAAAAGTAGGTAATTATGAAAAATAATCCATAATAATAATAATAATAATAATAATAATAATAATAATAATAATAATAATAATAATAATAATAATAATAATAATAATAATAATAATAATAATAATAATAATAATAATAATAATAATAAGAAACATATAATGTGAAAAAAAAGTCAACATGTAAGATAGATAAGAATTTGACACAATGTCAAATGATAAAAATAGATAAATGTAAATTTAGAGCACACATCCAAACAAAATGAAGAAATAAATGTAATTGCACCATGATTATGCTCATAATTACTGATATATTTATCCACACACATTATCCATAACATTTTATAAGTCTCTATGAAGTTGAACTTGAACTACAACCAAAGTGTCATCGATCTTCAGGGAAAGTTGAGAAAACACTTCATGTTGAATCTCCTTGACAAAAAATGTAGGAATTCATAAAGGATCATGTTGATGAGGGATATCAAGCAAAGGATACTTAGGATAAGTCATGGGAATAGATTATATGGGATATGAAGGGGTCATCAATGGAGAGGGATCCATGGGTGAGGGAAGGTCCATAGGTGAGGGAATCACATGTGGAGAAATGGTAGGTAGAGAAGGTACAACAAGTGGAGGAGCCATATGGGAAGAAGGGGGGAGCCTTATTGTGAGGGAGACCTATGGGAGGACGTATATTATGCATAATGATAATCATGATGTGATCTTTGAGATGTTTTTGAAAGATACGATAATGATCAGTGTGATGTGTACCACATTGGTGCCAAAGACAATATACCTCTCCATATTTGGTAAGATATTCAAGTAATATTTTTAGTGGAGGTATAGCCTTATATGTGGGTTGGGGAGTGGTAAGATGTAATGTGTTTATATATTATTGTGAATTATGATAATGTGTAGATGAATGATTATTTATTTTGTGGAAACAACAAATACACTTATGAGTAGACTTGGTAAGTGTACTCATAGAAGGAGTGGAATTAGAAGCTAAGGAATATTGGTATAATGAAAAATATTTAGTCTAATGATCATAAATTTTATGAATATAACAATATGGTTGATTGGCACATTTTGTGGGCAAAGGATCAAGCTATGGTAAAGGGAGAAAACCATCACAAAGAGAGGGTAGGGCTAGTGGAGAAACTAGGCAAGGCTTGATTGAAGGAGTAATAAGATAAAGAACAGGAAGAGACTCAGATATAGAGGGAGTGGGAATAGGATCCCAAATAGGCTCTATTTATGGAGGATTGGGATGTATATAATGCTAAAGGATAGTAGTAATCATCTCAGGGATAAGTCAACTAGATGGGTCTTGGTATCTAGCAAAGTGATAAGGACTAGTCATAACATGATCCATAAGCATAATATTATGAGGTTATTGAGAAACTTGATGTGTGCACACAATATCTACCCTAAGATCAAGAGGAAAAATGTTAAAAATAGGAATGGTATGGGATGGAATGCTAGAAGATATAGTAAAAGAATCAAGCAAAGAGTAATGATAATGAATAATTTCAACATCTCGGGGATAAATAAGACCTCCTAAGAATGGATCATCTAAGGTATATCCATCATCATAATCAAGTGTATGAAGATCAATGGCATAGGTAGGGATGAATTGGTCATCCAATCTAGCATGATGAATGAAATTTTGAGTCTTAGTTAAGACAATAGGTATATCATCACAAGGTGGTTGATAAGAAAAAGGTTGCAAAGAAGGGGGAAGATGAGAAATGAGATGAGGTGAGAGATCTTTGGTTTTAATATTGATATTAGTCTCATCAAGCTCATCATCATTATAATTTAGGAGGTTAGGGAGTATATTCTTGATGAGTTTGAGTTGACCATTATAACCCTAGGTGGGATTGATCAAAAAGTTAAGCCATTGATATTCATGAAATGGAATGCTTGTCAAGGGTTCAAGGGTAGGAATCTTGAATACACCACAGTCTTGGAATTGTTCAAAATTCCAAGGATTAGTGTCACCTTGAATCCTATAGATGGATCCATTATGAGTAAATTTTACACATTAGTAAGTAGAAGAGATAATTGATCTCATGTAATGATTCCATGGCCTAACAAGAAAAATATAATAGGATAGAGGAAAATTTAAGACCATGACCTTCAAATGAACAATGATAGGTGGGATGGTGATAGGGAGCCACATATAACCTAAATGAAGCATTTTCCTTCAGTCATAGCCTTGTCATGTCCTACATATAGACTTAAGATTACATTCAAAGTATCTAAGGGTTTTGATAAAATCAAGAGAGGCAACACAAGTGTCAAAACCCTCATCAATCAAGGCATGCTTGATTTGGATATCATTGATTTGGACACTGATAAAAAGATGAGGATCATCCACATGAAGTAGAATCTCATCAAGGATTATACAAGTAATGGGTAATTTAAAGGAAATATAATTTTCCATTATTTCATCAACATATATGGACATCTCTTCGCACTATTGTAAAATGCTATCTTGTGATCTGGATAAGGTGGCTTCACATCCTACTAGGGGAGGATGAGGGATGGTCATTTTTTATAAATGTTACATAAGATGATTACTATGATGTAGAGAGGTCTGCATGAGTTTAATAAATGGGATTTGAGATGGGAGATTAGTGATTTCCTTAATAGGATCCCACTCATCATAACCCATAAGGGGATTGTTGGAAAGAGATGCATAATGTTGAAGGAGGTACTCAAAAGGAAGAGCTAAAGTTCATGTGAATTTATTTTGATAAGAGGTAGGAGGTTTAATTAGAGGAAAAATTTTGTTGATTCTCTTGAGAATATGGGGTGGTTAATGTAGGTTTATTTTGAGAGAGATTAGAAGAAGTGTTTATATAAGTTTGATTATCATGGGTGATAGGTAAAGAGGTTGGAAGAATGGCATAAATGATATGAGAAGTGTTATTTAAGGGAGGTGTTGGAATTGGTTCTTCAAAAGATATAAGGTCTTCTTGCCCCAAATCTATTAAGTGAGTTGGATAAGAGTCTTGGATAACACAAAATGTGTGAGGTAATTAAGGAGTGTGTATGAGATGAGGATCAATAAAGGAATCTGCCCTTCTCATATTAGTCATATTAACCACATTATCTTTAGGAGGTGGGTCAAGAAGACTATCAACAATATTTTCAGAAGGGTTAGGCTTGTCTTGGTTATCTTGGTGATTTGGAAGAGGATTTTTTTAGATGGCCAAATGAGCATTAGCTTGGTTCAAATCTTGAGATTTATTTTGTGTTTCATGGGATTTTAAGGTGATGCCATAGGATTGTTGAAATTTATAGATGATAGAATCATGGTCAAAATTGGGACCAAAAAGAAAATTGATAGCTAAATTATGAAGTTGCCTATAAGTCTCATGAGAATGACCCTAACTAGTGTGAAACCAAAAAAAATTATTGTGATCATACCAAGATTTCATGGGTTGAGTGGGATCAAGTTCTCATGAAAGAGGCTTTGATAGACAATTTTGTAATTCCTCTAAGGATAAAGGTTTATGAACATTGATGTTAGTGGTTGAAGATAAATTAGGATTAGTGATGTGTTTAGGAGGGGAAACTTATTCCGTAGTTTGGTTGGGAATAAAAACTTGAATAGTATGAATGGTATCATAAGAGTAGGTGACACCATCATTAGTAAAATAATGATGCTTATTCTTGATTAACATGAGAGTACCCATATAAGGTTGGGATGGATAAAATTTATGTATAAGTAAATCTTGATGTTTGGATTGGTCAATGGTCTCTTCCAAAGTATGTGGAGAGAGAGTCCAGACTTAATATTACAACTTGGGAAAAAGATCATTGGTGAATAGATGAAAGAGTTTATCATCTACCATATTATGTTCACATTTTTTAGACAAGGTATTATATTATTTTATGAAAGTATGTGCACTTTTTGTCACAAGTTGCTTACAATTGATAAAATGGGCCAAGGTATTCTCAAGGAGATCACTAGCTTGGAAATCTTGGACTAGAGTGTTGACCAAGTCTTCTAAACTAGCGATGAAATGAGACTTGAGTTGGTTGTAAAAATATAAATCATAACCTATGAGAGTCTTTGATAATATCTTAGTAGTGGTAAAATTATTTAGCTTGACCCTATTTTTATATAGATTTCTAAATGTTTTTAAGTAGATAGTAGGATCGATTGACTTGTTGTAAGTAATGGTGTGGATGATACCTCTTATATCAATATTATTAATTTGAGATGTAAGAGGTTAAATTTTAATGTGCTTGATTTTTTTGTTAATAAGGGGAGGTTGAGGGAGAATATTTCCATGGGAATCCCAAAGAGGAGGTGGGGGAACATTTTGGTTATGTGTACCCCATGGAATCTATTGAGGGTGAGTTTGAAGATGGATAAGATGATTTTGCATTTTCATCATTTGATTTTCATTATTAGCTTGGAAATCATAAATTTGATTGAGAGTTAATAAGATTTAATGGGTTTGAGTTATATTAATGGCACTATTTGAAGATTGGAATACCATGGTAGTAGTGGTTTGGGTACCAATATGGGTATTAGTATTAGCTTGATAAAAATTGTTGGTGAGGCACTGGTGTCATAATTTTATTATGTGGTATAAGATGCACTAGTAGAGAGATGAGAATAGGTAGCACTATAGGCATTATTATCATGGGTAATAAATGATGCATTAGTAGAAGAATTGAGAAGGGTGGGTATAAAAAGAGGCCCACTAGATGTAGAACCTACCATGTTAGTAGAGATACTAGGCATGGAGGTGGAGGAAATCAAAGAGGAAGATGCCATGGTATGAGAAGGGGTCAAAGTAAATGGAATAGGCTAGGAAGCAAAGAAGTTAGTATCCTCAAATCCATGTGATAATGTGGGAGAATGTGAATGGGGCTCCTCGACTTGACCACTTATCATGAGGTGGTAAATAGTATAAGTATTTTTTCCTCAATGATGAGGAAAATCATTGATGAAGAAGACAATTTCTGAGGTATACTCTAATTCAAGTTGATCTTCAAATGAGAAGAGAGGATTGCAAAGTGAATAAGAATGAAAAGGGGTCCCATAATTTGTAGTGAGAGTGGATAAATTCACATTAATTTTATCTAGGGTAGGAGCCATAAGGTTTTTATAAGAGAACCTATTAGGGTTGGTAAGACTCATCATATCTATTGAATTCATATTAGTGTTATTTTCAAACAATAAGTTCATGATAAAGGAGATAGATTAGAGAATGCAAAACTGATACAAAATCAAGGAGGTACAAAATTTATATAAGAGTATAAAGTCAACCAGCTCAACCTACTATTATAAATAGGGTATGAAACTGATCCAAAAAGGATACAGAGTTAACTAGGTTGACTTAGTACTCTAATTTGATTAGTAGAAAGTATTACTAGGTTGATCAGGTCAACTTAGTACTGTGAATAGGTAAATAGATAGTCTAAGAAGGATATAGAGTTAACCAAGTTAACTTGTACTATATCTTGATTATTAGAAAAGAGTACTAAGTCAACTAGGTTGACTTAGTATTATAGATAGCGAAAAATATAGTTTATAAGAGAATGTGTTGAATAAAATGATAGTGTGCTAAAAATATGGAAAGATTTTACAATGTAATTGAATCAAGAAGTGAAAGAAAACACACAAATAATTATATTAGTGAGAATGACCCAATTGGCACACAACACAAAACCTTGGACCAACATTGACCAATGCAAGTTTTTGTAATATAACATACAATGAATAGAGAGAAAGTAGTCAACTAAAAATAAAATGTTTTTCAGGATCCCTACTCACTAAGAGCACACTTGATTACCTTTGTATAAGCAACTAAACATGGAATTTAACCATAATGATAAGTAACTAGAATTCAGAAACAACACAGAATATGAGAGGCAATACACACTTGTATTAATACTCATCCAGAAGGAAATACAATAAGAGATCACACTCTTCCCACACCTCTTGGGCATATTAGTAATCTTCCCTCAATATTTCTCTCTCACAATTACAAACACAATCAACTCAATAACTAAGTTGGTGTTTCAACCAGTCAGTAACAATACTGCCAATACCACCGAGTACACACACTTACTCCAAGTCCATGTGCACCACGTACTCCAATTAGATCTCACCTAATCTTGCACACCTACAAATCAACTTGGTTTTACACACCTACAAACCTAGATCTTACTTACCATGTAGATCTCACCTGATCTTGCTGTATCACAGATCAACCTAGCCTTACACACCTGCCAACCTAGATCTTACACACCCAAAAGAACCCTTGTCCTTGCCTCACCAAGTCCTTATGATTCTCCCTTGGATAGAACCCTTCTGATTCTACAAATTACAATACAGCCCCATGAGTCTATTAAATAGATCCCATACAAACAATAATTAGACTTCCTAATTACAATAATTAGAAACATGGCTCCAAGACTAAAATTAGTCTTTACATGCAAACAAATGGTTTGTTAAACAAACTGTTCATGTAACTAACAATTTTGGAACTGCACAGGCGACCGATGTCAGTCACTGTCTATCTGGAGATGACCAACATTAGCCGATCCATGACTGATGTCAGTAGTTTCCTATCCACCTCTAACTGATGTCGGTTGGCCTGATCGACATCAGTTATTATGACACTCATCAACCTCCTCTATGTTTACATCAGTAAAGCTTTTATCTCCACAACCTAACAATCTCCCACTTGGAGATAAACAGCTACACCTATACCTATACCTATACATCATCTAATTTGCTTCCTAGCTTGTATCCCTCTTCAAGTTCAATCTTGAAGACCAACCACCACACATCCTATGGTGCTACGCCTGTCATCGAAGTCCCCTGCCACATCCAAATCTACATACCCATGTAGAGAAGTCCCTGACCCTACATCGCATGTATACCTACTACTGGTCCCTCTCAGATACCTGAAAATCCACTGAACTGCTTTCCAGTGCTTCTTTCTTGGATTGGCCACAAACTTGCTGACAACACCCACTGCTTGGGCAAACTCAGGTCTAGTACTCATGTACTCAACCTCATCATGTGATTGGGGACACTGTTCTATGAACTTTCCATCCATAGGTGTGCTAACCAGTTCTGCATCCTACATGTTGAACCTCGCCACTACCTTATTCACACAATCATCCTAAGATAACATCACCCTGTGATCTTCCCTGTCTCTAGGAATACTCATGCCAAGGATTTTTGTTCCTCCTAAATCCTTCCTGGCACACCACTGAACTAATTTTACCCTTAGCTCAGCAAATCCCTACATGTATGAACCTGCAACAAGCATATCATCCACATACAGTAACAGGATAATGTCATGACCATTATCCAACTTGGTAAAATAAACACAATGGTTACAATGACATTGACTAAAGCCATGCTTTGTCATACACCTGTCAAACCTATACCACTATTCTAGAGCTTGCTCAAGACCATATGACCTGGCCTTCTATATCACATGTCCATTCTCTCCTTTCTTTAACCTAGGAATCCATTCATCTTTCAGTGCTTTTATCCCAACTGGCAACTCTACCAAATCTCCCATTTGGTTCTCTTCCAAAGAATTCATGCCATGCCCCCACTATTTTTTGGATTCTACCTGCATTGCCTCTTCAAAACTTCCTAGTTTTTGACCATCAGTGAGCAAGAAGTTCAGGCAGTATAAAGAAAGTGAATAATGAATTTGAGGCTTACTTACACTTTTAGTCCTCCACATGGGCATTTGAGACTCCTTGATAGCTTATTGTCTACCCAAAATCCATTCTCTAGTCAACCCTAGTCTGCACAGGACTGATGTCAATTCCACCTGATCACTGATGTCGATTCCCTGATTGACATCAGTGTCCACCTAGTCACCAATGTCAGTTCTTTGACCGACATCGGTATCCACCTGCCTGACACCATCGACTCTAGTTTGCACATGACTGATGTCAGTACCTACCTGTTCAATGTTGGTTCCACTTGACCGATGTTAGTAACCGTGTTTTCCTATGAGTGATGACTTTTTACCCGTGAGCTCACCTTAGATCAAAAACTTGTCCAAACTGGCTTGCTTATAATTATTTAGCCCTTGTGACAGATCTCTATCCATCATCTCCTCCATGAAAACCAAGGCTTTCTAGTTCTTATGTTTGTCAAAGACATCAGACTTCCTCTTAAGAACATGCATCTCCTTCTTATTTATGTGACCAAGCCTACAAAGCCACATCTTTGCATCTACATCTAAAGTAGATAAACCAGAAGGAGAATTAGTAATATAAGTAGATAGATAAAGAGTACCTACTTTCTTACCACATGCTAATTCAAGTGCATCCACTATGAGAGTTATTGTGCATCCCTCATCACCCAACTTTCCTAAAGAAATTAGACTCCTCTTCAAGAGTGGGACCTGTATGACATTTTTCAACACCCATGTGTTGCCCGTCTACAATTTCAGCCACACTTCCCCTTTGCCAACAATTTTACAAGGCACACCAACCCCTAAATAAATCTTTCCAAAGTCTCCATGGACATAATCATGGAAAAATACTCTATTTCGTGTTGCATGGAAAGAGGCAACATAATCTAAAACCCAAGATTCTACTTTATCCAAGGAACATATAAGAGCATCCTGTGCAATAATACCTATAACATCTACTTTTTCATTTCCTTCATGCTGATCTTCTACCAACCAATAATATTTCTTTACCTACTCTTTCTTTCCATAATTCTGTAATTGAGAATTCTTGCTATTGAGTTCCTCCATTCTTAGCTTACTTTCTTCTGACATTGCTTTACTCCCACTCAATAAAAAACCCTTGAGAGTGACTTGTAATCAAACACTTAACAAGCTTTGACCCCCTATTAGTGTACCTGACCTAGCTCTAATACCAATTGTCAGGATCCCTACTCACTAAGAGCACACTTGATTACCTTTGTATAAACAACTAAACACAGAATTTAACCATAATGATAAGTAACTAGATTTAAAAAACAACACAGAATATGAGAGGCAATACACACTTGTATTAATACTCATCCAGAAGGAAATACAATAAAGAGATCACACTGTTCCCACACCTCTTGGGCGTACTAGTAATCTTACCTCAAGAGTTCTCTGTCTCAATTAAAAACACAACCAACTCAATAACCGAGTTAGTGTTTCAACTAGTTAGTAACAATACTGCCAGTACCATCAAGTACACACACATACTCCAAGTCTGAGTACACCACGTACTCCAAGTAGATCTCACCTAATCTTGCACACCTACAGATCAACCTAGTTTTACACACTTGGAAACCTAGATCTTACTTACCATGTAGATCTCACCTGATCTTGCCATACCACAAATCAACTTGGCCTTGCACACTTGTCAACCTAGATCTTACACACCTAGAAGAACCCTTGTCCTTGCCTCACCAAGTCCTTATGATTCTCCCTTGGATAGAACCCTTCTAATTCTACAAATTACAATACAGCCCCATGAGTCTATTAAATAGATCCCATATAAACAATAATTATACTTCCTAATTACAATAATTAGAAACACAACTCCAAGACTAAAATTAGTCTTTACATGCAAACAACTAGTTCGTTAAATAAATTGTTCATGTAACTAACAGTTTTGGAACCACATAGGTGATTGATGTTAGTTGCTGTCTATCTGGAGATGACCGACATTGGCTGATCCATGATCAATGTTGGCAGCTTTTTGTCAATCTCTGATCGACGTCAGTTGGCCTGACTGACATCAGTTACTGTGACACTCAGCAACCTCCTCCATGTTTGCATCAGTGAAGCTTTTAGCTCCACAACCTAACAATGTTAAGTAAGTAGTCATCCTAAGTGTTGTTAGATTATTATGAAATTTTATTTTAAGTGTAATAAGGAATTTGGTTAAAGATAAGGAACTAGAGACTAATCTATGGATGGTTTCAAGACATTTAGGCTGAAAGGGATCTATGTTGACAATAGTACTAGCTTGGTATTAGGGCCTACCCCGTCACTTCATAATCCCATAGTGATAAGGGTGTCAGGTGATTTTATAACATATACCATTAACCACATGTTTATTCTTGGCTAGAAAGTCAAGTTGGCTTCCCCCTTGGTGATGAAATCCAAGTAGGTAGGCCTTGGGAAGACAAATGTTAAATGCATTTTAAATATTGTGTGATTTGGTAGTGTGTGTAAAATGTGAAAAATAGTGAAGGTAAATGGTATTTTGAAATACTACCTAATTATACTAAATGATCTACTCTAAGCATGAAAATAACTAAAAATAAAAGTGTGAATTAATTGCAATCATATGGTTGTTAATTCCCAAATTAATAATGGCACAGATTCAGTTTAGACAACACTATATACAAGCATTATAGAATAGAATAAATAGGGTTGCTTCTATTCTATAGAAGCAAAATTCCTTAATAATTAAGTCAACTAGGTCAAATTAGTCTTTTAAATAGAAGACATGCTACAAAACTAAGTTGACCTGGATGACTTAGTTTGTTGTAGGATGTAGTTTTGAAGATTGTAAACTTGCATAAAATAGAACTATAATAAAGTATTGAATTGAAAGAGAGAGAGAAAAAGGAACCTTGGTGGGTTGGAAGATGCCTAGGATTACAATTTATCTATTAAAGTGCCTTGAATGTTATTTTCAAGTTCTACTAACTAATTTTACTGGGTCAACCTAGTTCTATGAAATCTTATTTGCTAAATCCTATTAAGATGACTAAGTTGACCTAGTAAACTTAGTTTGTTATCTAGATGTTGATTGTAACATAATTCAACCTATTCAACATAATATTTTATCTATAAATAAATAATAATACTAGGTCAACCTATTTGATCTAGTAACATGTATTTGATGAAGATCTATAGAAAAATAGAGTCATTTTGATGTGAATATGTGTTAAACATGTGCATAGAAGTTAGAACTATACCAACATGGTCGACCTAATATCAAAAATACATAAAAATAATAAAATGATATAAATTAAAATCATGAGATAAACCTTGCAAGGGTTTGATTCACATCAGGTTCACTAGAATATATGCAATAGGAAATGTATTAGATCTACAAATCAATCCTATCTCAAAGAAGATAGATCTTACTTACACTTTTGATTGTGGATACACTAAATAATTAGGGTCATAACCAATATGTATTTTATAAACCTAATCAAGGAATATCTTACCACAATAATATCACTAAGGATGGTTTCAAATCCTCTAGTCAAGAAAAACTACACAATAACCCTAACTAGGTTGTTATTCATTAAACTAATACCAAGTAAAGCAAAAGTCTAATCTAGTGTTCACCAAAGCTTGTGGATAAAATTGAGGATAATAAACACTAAAATTAAACATGCATAGAATATATATACTCATGTAAATGTCTACAAAATCCTAATTCATGAAATAGAAGTGCAAATGAATATCTATCTACTCTTATAAAGGAGGATCAAAGTTAGGAATACTTACCTTTGAAGATGAAATTTCTGAGCCTCAATCTCTCTCTTGGCCAATGTAATTCATAATTGGTTGTTGTGGTATGTAATTATGATAAGGATAAATCAGCTCTATGATACATAACTTATCAATACATCCAAAAGACTTCTCCACAAGACAAGATCCATTTCTCCAAAGAAAGTATGAAACCCTAAGCTTGTTCCTTAAGTATAATGGTGGATAAGTACATGTGAAATATATCTTAATTTTTCTTTTATTTTATATAAATGGAAAAATTATTGTTTTTATATAGGTGGATCTAACCCTAAACACTTTTAAAAAAATTAGCTGACAAGGTCGACCTAATTAACCTAGTATTGTAATTAATAAAAAACTACTAGGTTGGTCAGGGGCTAACCTAGACCCTTAATAATTTTTGTCAATAATAATACAAGGTTGATGCAACCAACATAGTCATGTAAACTATAAAAAAGGGGTTCATGTTAGGGAAAGAGCTAATGAAGGTGGAAAATTACTAGAAGAGTGGGTAAAATTGGAGGCAAATCTTAGGGGAATGGTTTTTAGGATATAAGTGTGTAGATAACAAGTGGAAAAAAGGATAACAATCTTAAAAAGCATTAATGGTCTACATGCCCCTTTCCCAATACAAACCTTAAGGCATGCACTTAGAGAGATTAAGACTCAATGGGTTCTTACAAGATAGAGAGCATCAATAAATGATAAAATTTTGAAAATATTATGTGTATGTACTAATTGATTACAACTCATTTTCTTGAGATAAAAAATAAATAAAAGAAAAAGAACTAGTCATGACATAATTCCCATATTATAACCACTTTCAAGATGAAAGGGGATGAAATATATAATACACTTCAAACTACAATGATCCATCATTTACTAAATTTTAATTCTTTCACCAGGTAATAAACATCCCAAACAAGAAAATCCACCTCATTGAAAAAAGATCTTAATGATGGGATATTCATTTTGTGCTCTAGTTTTTCTATTTCAATGTCTTATGTTTGTCTTCAATAAAAAAATCCTTCTAGATGCACCTGTTTATCATTAAATGTTAGTGACATGATAGCATTATAATAATGAATTTTTCCAATCTATAAATACCAGATCTCAACTATAAAAATGTTTCAAAATCTCATTTTCATATCAATCCAAATTCAAATTTTATCTACTCTAACTCTCGCTTAGTTCTACCAATGGTGTTGTGGAACTAGATCTTGATGCAAAATATTCTAAAACTAATTATATGCTCTGGTCAATCTTAAAAAAATGTTTTGATTCATAGATTATAGTCCATTTATCTCTTTTGATTGTGTTTTCCATATTGGTCAATAAAATTTCCCATACTTTCAAATATATGGCTCATTATCTCCCTTTGTCCTCTTTGTTGTCTTAAAATGTCATTCAACATTTAGAATCATATGATTTTTATACTGACTACATATTCTATAGCTCATTCTTAATATTGACCCATGATTTATTCATTGCAAATTGTCCAGTGAATTCTAGTCTATTATGGCATGTCCTAAAAATATACCCATGTCTCTCTAAATAGTGTGTTACTTCCTTTGTGATCAGTCCTCACTCTTTCACTATAATATATTGATGAGTTATGCTCTAATTAATTCCCATGTCTATGTATTTTTCCACTCTTTACATAACAACTTGAAATTATAGTTAGGTTAAAACTATCATTTTCATTTCTTCTTAGTCTCTCCTTATATGTCAAATGTAGACTTGTTGTATGATGAGATCATCTTTTTCTTTGCCCCTCTAACTCTGGATGCATGAGATTTTAACACTTTTCAAACTCTAGCTTTTGGGGAGGTTATTTGGGTTTTATAATAAGATTTAGATACATTACATGAGCTAAGTCCTTGAGATCATACCATGTGCCATAATCATGGGACTCAAGGAGATCACCACTTGACTAATTTATGTTTTATATCTTCTATGGACCCATTACCCAAGGAAATCTCACCACATGGAAAGATCTTGAGACTCTAAGAGATATCTCAATTATTTTGTATGTACTAAAACTTCTAAACACTAAATCCTTAAAATGTGATCATATTTTTTAGTCTCATAAATTTAGATTCATAATAAATTTGAACTATGCCCTACCTTCCTTGATCTCTAAATCCTAAAGATCATGCAATGTGTAATGATCTCAAGACTTGGAAATATTTGACACTTATCCATTTTTACAATAATTAATCTAATTTGATTGAATGAGATCATTCCATATGTCATTATCTTAGGGTTCCTTTAACTTTGACATAACCATTTTACAATTATACTTCTTTGCATTTTTTAGTGAGCTCCAAACTATCGATGATATTGCCACATGGTGTCTTTGTGTTAAATCTTCCATTAGAGGCATGTACTATTAAAATTAACCTTTTGAGTCATTAGTTCCCACAATGATACCATATAAAAGCATCGTGGGCCTTTGGGCCTCAAAGATTCTATGGACTATCATCAACCTTCCACTATCTTGCTCTCTGAGATCATGCCACATGGCATGATCTTAGGGATTTAGGCCTCAAGATGAATATAGACTTTTTCTTTGCTCAAATCAACTAATCTATTGGCACATGGATGAATCATGGAATTTTAATATATCAAGACATTAAACTATTTATTACCTCCCTCTAAGCTCTAAATTATTTAGATGTGACCACATGGTGCAATATTAGAAGGTAAGGGGCTCAAAAAAGCTTAACGATTTTCAAATGAGCCACTTCCCATGGACCAAAATGCTTGAGATTTTGACAAATGAAAAATATCAATGAATTCAAAAACCTTATAATATCTCTAAAAAAAAGATAATGTTAAAAGTAAAATAATTGAGCAAACCATTAATAAGTTAGTTAAATATTCAAGCCCAATAAACAAACAAAGGAAAACCTACTTTTGCATATATCAAACATAGTTTTTGACTAAAATCAAAGAAATTTCACATATTTTAAATTGCTAAGGAGCATAATTGGCCCAATAAAGTTAGACAAACTTGTATTAAAAGTGTATTTATCTCAATTAACATAGATAAAGGCATTTTAAATCCTAATTTAAATCAAAACTTGGTTAAATAAACACCAAATAAAATTATTTAAAAGTTAAATAAATATTCCAAATTGATAATATGACAATTTAAAATTTCAATTTGAACTACATATGAATGAATAAAGGTTATAATTTAATCAAAATAGTTCTATAATGAAGTCCAAAGTCTAATAAAATAAAATAATAGAATTGGCCCCTTTATAATTTAACCCCTAGAAAAGGTTATGTTTTAAGAACTAAGGCAAAAATGTTTCAAGATAAGACCTTCAGGTGGATAATGAAAAAAATAATATAATTTTTGAGGATTTAAAAGTAATTCTTTTAAAAATAATAGTAATTAAACCTATAATGCATTCCTTGAACTTGATCTTAAAGGTGACATAAAATAACCTATAACTAGTAATGAATCAAAGCCATCTTTGCCTAAAAGCCACCTCAATAAACCAATTGTATTATTAAACCCTAGACAAAGTATTATTAATAATTATGAACAAATATTCAAGTGAATCTATGTAATTTTCATCAAACCAAATTGACACATGAGTTAAATACTAAAAAATAAATGTCTTTCTTGGAAACTTGAGTGGCACTCATAAATAAGGTCATGCAAGTATGATATAACATAAAAAAGAAAATAACTATGTTATAGAAAGAGGGTCCCTATACAAAATTTTTGAATGTGGGGCATGTTAGACCCATCATATTCCTTAACTCTTTTATGGCATTGGATAATGTTTTTATTTAGTTTTGATAGCTTTGACTATTTTATGTGTTCTAAATTTGTTATTGTTTGGATGAGTTTCAGTAAATCTAGTTGTCCATCGAAAGTATCATCTTGAAACCAAGCACAAAATCACATATTAAATAATTTATAAATCTTATTGGGTGAACTTGTTCTTGTGGATGCCTAGGATGAAAAATATGTAGTTCTACCTTTCATTGTCCATATTTATCCCCAAACTTAAACTGAGATGATAAACAAATAAATAACGGAAATAATTTTAAAAAAAATTCATATAAACTTAGTTCTAGGTGATTCAAGAAATATCTATCAAGGATATGGATGCCTAGATGATAGTATATTAAGTACTTAAATGAGATAAGAGGAAACTTCATCAGGGCTATAAACATTTGGTTAGAAGTGGAGTAATATTTAGGTAAATGTCTCTAAGGTAGGACTCATTAGATTAATTATTGGATCCATATAATTGCTTTAGGTCTTATGAAATTATGAATTAAATCATATTGTACACATAGGTAAAGGATAATGTTGAACTTTTCCAATAAGAAATCCCTACTTTTTCCTTTCTTTAATTTATACATGTTCTATGCACTATTTAAACCATATTCTAATTTCTTTAATTGTTTATTTGTTTCAAAATACTCATGAGTATTTTCCAATAGAGTTTTCATTTGTTATTGTTTGCATAGCATGCCCTAATTTCATCAATGAAATCATGGAACCTCTTTTTTATATGAAACTTTAACCTACTTTACTTTTCTAAGCCAAGTCTAAATTTAAAATTCACATTATATATTTAGTCTTAAAAAGAGTTTGAAATTGGTGCTACATTGTTCTAGTTTTTATAATTTGTCTAAATATAATAATTCTTGGTCTACCTTGAATCATGATTTAAAGTTTTCCTTTTAATCCATTTTTGCCTTAGATCTATATAAATTATCTAATTATGTCCCCAAATTTTACTGCATTCTCTTCCTTCGCATTTTGGTCCATTTTCATGCTTTATTTCAAGTTAATTGTCTATCTCTTTAACTTAATATAAAAATAGACTAGATCATCTATAATTTTGAGTAGACGTGACTTTTTATTTATATTAAATCTATTTCCCTTTGATCTATTTCTACTTATTATCATGACTAAGTACTTGTGTAGTTTTGTGCTTCTACTTGGTCATTTATTGAATACTGGATAAACTTTATATTTAAGTTAGGAATAGTGGATATTTCATAATGACCATTTTTTAACTCCAAACTATGGTCATGAACACATGATTAACACCAATAAAATGACAAGGACATGGATCTATACAAGGTCCCATTCCAAATACAAAACATGAGTCTACAATTTTACATAAAAAATTTGGTAGATGCACACCATAATAAGTGCATATCTACACTCAATCCATTATCCCAAATTATTTCTACCTAATTGATGTGAAGATGGTCATTAAATTTATAAGTAGCTACTGGTGACACTTTCAAAATTTGCATGGCTACTTTGGTAGGCTACCAGGCCATACCAATTTCATTTTAGCTCTTAAAGCCATCCTTTCCACTTGTCACTTCCTAGGTGAATTCATGAAAATATCCATGTGGTGATAAATCATGAGCTCACTGCCTTGCTACTTTGTAGTGTTAGCACATCTTCTATAGAGATATAAAATAACAATAATGTGCCACATAGAAACATCCCACTAGCCAACTAGTTTGCAAGATTTACATATAATACAGACACCTTCATAATAGTAGAGTAGTGGGATTTGGCCACCTCTAACTCACCTACTTACCTATAATATTTTTTCTTTACATAGACCAACCTAGGATAACAGGTCACCAAGATGATGCCATGTGGTAGCATCCCTTTCCTTTGATTGCATAGTGGTATACTTCCTTTTATGGTAATATCCAAGATTATGGGTCACTAGGATGGTGCCATATGGTATCATCCCACTCCTCTATTATCCCAAATGCCAAGTTCATTATATAACCACCCTCAGGGTGTATGAATCATCAAAATGGTGTCATGTGATAGTTCCCAATACCTCACTAGCTTAGAGGCATTCATATAGAATACCAAGCAAATGTCACTCCTAGGTGAATAGGATGATAAAATGTGGCTCCTTCTAAACCACACATAAAAATTCATAAAATTATTAATACAAAGAGGGCCATGAAGGCTCCTAACAAACAACTTAAGGTAAGTACTATGTAAACAACAATGAGCACTCATGCTAAGATAAGACTACAAGGATTATTACAAAGACCCACTCTATTATTTCAAGAATAAGAGAGAAATCAAAATATTTATTAGGGTGTAAAAATATGGAGCCAAATAATGGTCTTAAAATCCTCCTCTCTTAATAATTAATTCCTATAAGGGATTCTATAATGGAACCCACTTGATTATCCTACATCAACATTTTATCTCAAGATCCCCACTTAGATATCATTATCCTTTTTATGTAAGAGGGTTTTGATGTAGGAAAAGTCTAATGTGGAAATCTTACCCAAAATTTTAAATTAAAATCCTTACCTAAGTCATTTCATTATTAGAATAGGCAATATTCATACTAAAATGTCTTATTATGTGTTCATTCTTATCAATCACTCAACCCTTTCCTTGATATCCATTCATTTATGGATAAACTTGCTTTCCATTATATATTCACATTCAAATAATAAGAGATGACCAATTCTTAAATTTCAACCAAATTCAGACTATTTAAGCATAATCCATATTATGAATGGATTCACCTAACTAGATTCATAAAACTCACACATTTTATATATTTAATCTCCAAAAGCATAATCATAATTATATCACATGCCTTAACATAATATTCATTATTAATATGTAAATTTATAGTTCATTTAAGGTAATATTATTAAAATTAACTCAATATGCAATGAACAAGCACTCACAAGCTATTCAATAGAATGACATCAATATGCTTATATTTTAAGGCCATTAAATTGGCCAAGATCAATCATGAATGTAAAAGCCTTCATTAGGATTCCATTTTCAATAAGAATCCCTCACAAAGAGGCCTATTAATCTGATATAACAATTAAATTATTAAATAATTCTCTACAATAATAACTAGAACATTCAATTGATAACTTAGTAATAATAGTGGCTCTTACTTTTCCCACAAAAATCATTAAAACATGAATACTAAGAGTTCAACTAAGAGAAAACAATCCTTGGAATCTATCCAATTATAAAAAGGTAACTATTTATGCCTAAAACCTTTGCTTCAAGTTAAATAACCTTTTATTGGAAGATTTATAGGTGTAGGATTAAATTACGGCTTGTAAAGCAAACTATAGGATTTTAGAAGCTAGATATTCATTCTAAGTGGTGAAATGAAAAGGGAGAAGAACGAAATGCAAATAAAACTAAAAGAACACTAAGGTGATGCATTGAGAGATTTAAATCATTAACCTATAATTGCATAAAATATATCGAGCCCTTAAACACTATAGACCATAAAGGAATATAAAACATGAATTAAGATCTATAATTCAAGCAAAGTTCAATATTATAGAAGCAGAAGAAAAGAAATAATAGATAGAAATAACTCTTCACTCAAAATGACATAGAACACCACATCCTCTTCATTATAGGTGGAGAATAGAATATATAAGGCCTCAAAGGCACATACAAGGCATCTAGTCACACCCATGAGGGGAACTTGTTAAGGTCACAAAATGAAAAATGCTAACTATTATTATTCCTATTATATTACAAATGGTTGTCTACAAATATATAAAAATTCCAAAAAAATGATAACTAGCCTTTTCTAAAAGGGATGTGCCTAGAATATATAGGCAAGATGGATTCTCAAGGGAATTAAACCTATAAATCCTAACACTTTTTCCCATGATGATGTTGTTACAACTGAATGAGGGTCTTGAGCTCATGAGTATAGTTAACCAACAAATCCTGGATATGGCACAAATGCATTGTCTTGTTATGACCATGATGTTTAGGAGAAGCGTAGTGACACCATGTGTTGATCTCTAGAGTAACCTTTGATATGTCATAAAAAGATCCACTTACCCTATCTAATGGCATAACTATTAGTTTTGACAAGAAAACTTTACCTTTGAAAAGTATCATGTCTTCATGTGGAAAGGCTTATCTCCTCCTTATTATAGTTTCATGATGGGTACCCATTTTCTCTTTGCTAGCCAATGTTACTACCTAAAGGTTTGATATAATAAAAATGACTCTTGGATAAGCACTGAGATGACACATTATGAGTAGATGCTTCTCCAAGGAAATTTGAACATTTCCTTGAAAAAATGAGCATGAAAGTGCCACATAGAAAAACCACATTTCCATTGATAACTGATTCATGGGTCCCACCCATCACCCCGTTAGCCAATGACACTACTCAAAGTTATGACCATAAGGAAATGGTGTTAGATTTATTCTTGGTTTTATATGTTGATATGGCACTACTCTAAGATGAATTGAGGACTTATTTACATCGAAGAAGCGTCAGACTGCCATGTGTAAAAAGTGGAAGGAGGCCAATACTTAGGAAAAATATTCAAAAGGGGGACCTAAAAAAGGAAGAGGATGAAATGAAAAACTATACATGTCATGATAAAGATAATAAAAAGGGTAGATTCTAGTCCACATTTTTTGGTGACTTACAAGGGTATCCACCTATGGATGAGAGAACCCAAAACTCTGGTATGTAGACTAGTCAAGGCAAAATTTTCAAAATAGGAGGAAGGTTTGTAAACTTACAACTTTTGAAGAGATTTCTATAAGGGTGCTCACTCTTCCTCCTTGGGTGGGCCTTCTTTTTTAGAGCCTCATAGGCTCTATCTAGGTCGATAATCTCATTAAAGGAGATATTCCCCAAACCTTGTATTACTATTAGTGTCTAAAATTCTAGCTAGGTAAGTAGCTATAATATTTTATCCACTTCAGAGACACCATGTGATTAATCAAGATCCATAAACATCGTTTTGTCATTCTATTTCTATTCTAGCAGCACTTTGATTTAGTCCTTTCTTATGATGTCATTATCTACCAAGAATGGGGATAAGAGTCCCAATTGGACTAATTTTTCAATGTGTCCCCGTCTATCTTGGGCTACCTTTTCTAAGGCATTCAGGAATGCCTTGTATTTGGTATATACCTTATTATAGCCTATAGATTTGTTAACCTTTACTATCATTTTATTTTGATCAACCACCTCTACTACCTATAGTGTTTCATCTAAAATAATGTAAAACTTTTAGATGAATAATTGTGCATCCTGTACCTTGGGGGTTATAAAAGAAATGCCCTAGTCAATGGTCATGCTTATCTAGGAGCTCAACTTATATGAATATGTGATGAAGGTAAGGGTTATATTTAAGTTTTTGGATGCTCCTTTAATCCTCTCTTAGTAGGATATGTATAGCTATTGAATCATTAGGAGGATCTCCATGGTGTAAGAGTAAGTGATGAGGTCATTCTTCAGCTACGTGATTTCCTAGTCCTTGATCGAAGAATACTCTTATGCCTACTACTATAATTGTTAGAAATCCCAATTAGAATTTGAGATATTCTAATGAATCTTTTATATTTCAATCTCTTTTTCATATATCTTGATTTTTATGGTTACCCTTAGATTGTCTTCCAATTAAAAAGTCTCATTAAAGATGTTGCTCTGAAGGTCAGACCTCAGTTTATTAAACTCTGCATCTTTGGATTTAGCCTCAACATTGAGGTGATTAACTTTAGCCTTTACTTTGGTGAGTTTTAGTTTGGTTTTATCTAGTTTTTGAGTCATTTTTATGTAGTTTTTAGTCATAAACATGCATTTAATCCATCATCTTGACCCTGTTAGTGGGTCTAACCTAGCTGAGGTTGAGGCTGATAACTTATATTACATAGCCCCCTTGCTAAATATGATCTTAGGTATTCACTACTTGAGGGGTTATGTGTATAATCATGAAGGAGTTTTGTGTAAGGTTAAATAATAACCACATGTGAGGTACCACCATGAATTTGGCTTATTTTCCATTCCTCTTCTCAACTTGGGCCTTTGGGATTTCTTCATAGCATCCATTTGCTAATGGTATTGATTCAGTGACTAAATATTTTAACCTATGAATAGGAGTTTTTGAGGTAGCATGAATGTAATGGTGACTTATTATTATGTAGCAGTGGATGCTATTACTCTATAGGTGAATGAATGAAGAGTGAGGGTGGATAAAGAGAAGTGTAAGATTCCATAAACTAGGGTGGAGGGTAATTGCACTACTAGGGAAGATGATGTAGATGATGAGGCTAAAGGAGTGAGGAAAGGCACAAGAGAAGTGATCAAGATCATAGAGGAAAATAAAATGAAATTTATGGTAGGATTAGTGGATGAAGAGGAGTGTGGGGCTAGGGAAGTAATTGGCTAGGTAGTTGAGAGTGTCACAACTTGAGGTGAAACTATAGATGGAGACATGGGAGTGAAGAAAGAGGTTGAGGTGGAAAGAAGTGGTTGTGATAAGTGTATCTTATTCTATAGGGTCTCTATCAGAGGGATAGATTTTGTTGCCTTGGGTTACTTATACTGTGATGATCCAATTGTGAGGTGCCCTAAAGACGCTTGTTGTTATTGTGGGGCTTTGGGGTATGGGTACAAAGGAGGTGGCCAGGTTGATGGTTTTAGGTTCTCAAATATTTCCTTTTCCTTCTCTAAAGGCATGTCCCCTACCTCTTCCCTAGGGGTATATTCTTATTCTCTTTCTTCTTCCCCTTGACATATAATCCTCCTTCTATCATGATTTCCTTGAAATGATGTTCATCCTAGAGAATTTTTAATGTTTTTCTCCTTCTCATCCTCAAATTTTGAATAGGGCTTGCTAATATATTTCCTATATTTTGTATAAGTGACTATTTTATCTTCACTCTAATCCCTTTGGGTGAGTTATGACCTCAATCCCTTTATTAACCTTTTATAGGGGTTCAACATATAGAACACATCATATAAGGACTCCCATAACCTATGGGTGTCCAATGAGATCTAAGATAGATATACATAATACTCAAGGTAATCTTCTATAAATGGCTTCCTCTCTGTAAAGTATGGCCAGGGATGGTGATTGGGTGTGCTAGAATTTTTAAAGGAGGCTATAAAACTAGTTATGTCATAGCTCCACCTATCATTCATTAAGTCAAGGCCAAGCTCCACAAGTTTAGATGCAATCAGGTGCTATTATAAACTTTTCACCATTGTGATGCCTCATTTTATGAAATGGACATCATATAGAGCCTTATTATTCTTTATTGATCCATAGATGGAGTCCACCACATCAAATTGGTGGGCCAACTTCAAGACCACAGTTTTGTCTATCAGTAGGCATGGGATATAAAATGAATCACCCTTGAAACCATGGGCTCAAATGAAGGTGAAATGGATTTTGAAGAACCAATAAACCAAAACCCTACTCCTAGTGAGTCATGATCAATTTGAATTCATTATCCTATCTGTAATGGGCTCTCAGTTGAGGTTGAAGAGGATACGAGATAAAAAGAGTTCTAAGAACTCATAGTAGTCCTACATGATTGATAAGACATGGGTTCATACTATGACTAGGGTCACCATGTTGGGGGAAATTCCCATCTTAGAGGAGTTGAGATTGAGATATATATAGATAAACTAAGAGTGATAGACTAGAATGAGATGCAGGAGGTAGGAAGAGTATTAAAATGTACCCTACATTGAGAAGTTTTCCAACTAATCCTTCATGGTATTGGTGATGTCATATTTAAAATCCATCATGTATACCTCCCCCTTATTCACCATAGTTAAGAGGAAGAGTAACCCTAACTAAAAATTGGTGACATTTGCATATGATTCCATCCCAAAGATGAAGGCCAACATGGATAAGGCATCCTTTAGGTACTTCATGGGGAATCTCACTAGGGGGATGGGTAGAGGAGGTGCCTCTATTTTGCCACTATAGAGGATGAAATTGATGAAGAGCACCTTGTCATGGACATGGGTGTCCTAGACATATTAAAGGAATTCCATGCTATAGATGTCATCCTTTGGGTCAAGTGGATCCTATAGCATCTCCCTAATGACATCCACACTAATTTTCACCCTTAAATGGGTGTTGCATACAATTATGCTAATGGTTGCATCATACCTTTCTAAACATAGGGAAATGATTTTTAGGCATGGATGAACATAGGGCACTATGAACTGGGCCAATTTGTAGTCCCACATTCTTCACCTGAATGAGTCATAGTCATTCCTCCAGACCTTCTCAATCATTTGGGTCTGGGTACCCTCCCTGAAGTTCTTCAAGTTTTTACCTAGCTTGGGGTCATATAACTCATCTACGAAATTGGTGACCAATTATTTTTCTCTATACTACCCCTTGGCCATCCTTTTGATATTTGGCACCTTTATCTTTGGCTGAGTGGGGGTGGAAATGTATGACTTACTGCATATGGAGGAAGAACATCTCCCTAGCTACCTAAACTATGGGTTATATATTTTCTCGGATGATTCTCACCTCTTAAAAAAGATGTTCAAGTCTCCATCTCAATAATTCCTTTTCAAAATCACTCTCTTCACAAATTAGATATTAGGTTAACAAATTCTACTTACAGGGTCACATGATTCTTAGCTTAGCTCTCTCTACTCTTTCTATATCTTTCTTAATTTCTCAATGATCTCAAAAATCTTAATGCATCTAAGTGTCTGGTTAGATGAGGAGATGGGTATTTATACATTGATACTCCTAGGCATGATCATTATGGAAATTTTTTAATGGGGAACCTCCCATAAATGTTATGGGTGGCATAGACACTCAAGGAGCCACTCACAAGAGATTTACAATGATCATTATGGGGGATCATTCAAAATGGAGCATCTAACATAAATGGTAGGTGAGGTAGGTAGATAAATATCTTTTAGATAAATTTTTTGAAGATTTATGAGAGCTAGGGCAAGGATACATTGCAACTAGATTAGCCACTACTACCAATAACACTTATTCAAAGGAAATAGCAAAGGAAAGGGAAATAAAGAAAAAGGAATAACAACAAAAGAAAGGAAACACACAAATAGAAAGGGAAACTATCAAATTATGTATAAGGGAAAGGCAAGTAAGATAGTTGAAATGGTCCAAATCAATCTTGTTAACTAAGATATCCCTTACATTGCCTTTTTCATCTTCTAACTTGAAATAATTTCCCTTCTTATTGCCGATGATGCAAAATGGTCCCCTCTATAGAGAGTCAAACTTTTCATGTTAGCTTCACTTTGTATCCCTTTGATCATACTTGAGGATGAAATCCCTAAGTTTGAATCTTGGTTCTAATGAATTCTTGTCAAAGCATCATTTAACCACTTGCTTCCAGGTGATTTTTGCATTATTTTCCTATTTTCTTACTTCTTGGAGGCTAACTAGCTCTACGAGTCTAACTTCCATCACTCCACTTTACATAATTTCAATAGCTTTCAGAAGCTATAAGGTGAGGATTTATGATGGCACCATTATGACTACCTCTTTCTCATATACACGTTCATATGAGGAGGTTTTTAGGATCTGCTTTGGAGTGGTTTAGTCTACCCATAGATTCATTCTCACATGCATGTGTCACTCCCTTTACTGGTCAGTGACCATCCTTTTGATTAATCTTATAAGGTTATTATTTGTTAACTCCACCAATCTATTCCCTTATAGGTAGTAATTGGATGAAGTTTTTAATAAGATACCTTTCTAGGGTATGAACTAAAAAATCTAAGACTTAAGGAAGGATTTTGCATTATCAAAGATGATTGTCTTGGGTAGGTTGAATATTGCTATGAGCTCTTTTAGGAAGCTAAAAATCATATTATTGATCACTTCTCTTAATGGGACTACTTTAGTCCACCTGGTGAATTATTCAATGGCTATCAATATCTACTTGTAATTGACACTTAAGATAGGATTGATCATCCCAATGAAAACTAGATGTCATTATGTGAAAGGTTCATCTATCATGATTAGATTTAGAGGCATGGCTGAGTTTTTTCTTTTTCCTAAAAAGAACTAACACTTTTGGAATTTTTTGACTATCTTATGATAGTCTATGAATATGGTTATCTAGTAATACCCTATGCATATGATCTTCATCAAGGTGGTTTTTGCTAGGAAGTTACTACCTTGGGGAGTGAAGTTCACATCTTGGAGAATTTTACAAGCCTGGTGTCTTTTAACACATCAGAGTAGATCCCCATCAAATTTATTTTGAATGGGACTCCTTCGACTAGTGTGTAACTAACCCCTTGTAGTTGATATAAATGCCTTTTATGTGTAGGGAGACCATCAGGGTATTTTCCAATTTGCATGAAGTAGATCCTATCAGCCACCCAAGATCCATTGATTTCATATTATTTTAGTAGGACTACTTTTGGTTTGTCATATTCTTCTAGTGGGACATCTACACATTGGGATAAGTACTCAAATATTTCTCTTCCTCTGATCACCTTTGTTATCTTGACTTTGATATCATACTCTAGGATCTTGGTGATTTAAAAAGTGGTGATTTATCCTTCCATTATGTATTTTTAGATGCTAGAGTGTGCCACATAAACCATTATTTTTGTCTTCTCACCACAAGGTGCCTAAACATTTTGAGGCCCTTAACAATGGAAAAATCTTGCCTCTCTATGAAATTATACTTGACTTCATACTCATCCAATGTTCTTGAGTATAATGCTATTGGGAATTCATTTTCTCCTTCATCTTCCTTTTGAGTTAACATAGTTGCTAGTCTATGTTCACTCCTTTAGATGTAAATGATGAATTCCTTAGAAAATTTTGTCTTGGCTAGTATTGGTGTGGAAAATATTGTGTCCTTAATCTCATCAAATGTTTCTCTTCCTTTGAGAGTCCACTTGAAGGCTTGGTCCTTCTTTAGCATTATCATGATTGGTCTCACCAATCCTGTGAAGTTGAATATGAACTTGTTGATGAAATTAATATTTTCAAGGAAAGATTAGATTCCTTTCTTGTTTATCAAAAAGGCTAAGTCTCTAATGGATTTTCTTCTCTATATGTTAATAAAAATCCCCTCTTTGGATACTACGTACCCAAGCAACTTACCTTTCAAGACTTTAAAGACACATTTATTGGGGTTAAGGGACACCTCAAATTCTTGGAAATTTTAAAAGACCTCTAAATGGTCAAAGTGCTCCTCCTTATTCTTGGAAAACATGGTGAGTTCATCTAGGTAGATGAGGATGATGTTATTAATTAGGCCCTTAAAGCCCACATCTATAGCTCACTAGAAGGTAGACTCAGCATTAGAGAGGTCAAAAGGCATGTTTGCATATGCAAAGGTTCCTCATTTAATGGTGAAGGTGGTCTTGTGTTGGTATTATTCATCCCATACCTGATTATACCTAAGGAATCCATCTAGTAGAGAAAACATCTCTACACTCACTATTATCTGGAAGATCTGTTGCATAGAGCATAGGGGATAATGTTCCTTTAAAGAAGCCTTATTTAGATCTCAAAAATCTATGCATAGTTAAATCTCTCCACTCTTATTTCACCTAGGAACTAGACTGGACACCTAATTCAAATGCTTGATTGGATATATAATATTTGAGTCAATCAGTTTCTTGAGTTCTTGAGCCATGAAGGACTCAATTTTTTGATTCACTAGTCTTTGCTTCTACTGGACTAGTTTGGCTCCTTCTACCAAGCCTATGGTGTGTTGAAGGACCTCATGGTCATATTCCTTTAAGTCATCATAATTCCATGTGATCAATCCTTTATATTTATTGCATAAAGAAACCAACCATTCCTTATCCTTTTAATGGAGTTATTTTCCAAACATCAGCTTCCTTCCACCTTCAACATTAAGATCAGATTAATCACATTTATCAATGACAAACTTCCATTATCTTTCCTTTAATAATTGGAGTCAAAAATATTTTCCAAGGTGATGAGGCCCTTTGATAGTTTGTTGGTATTTAATTACATTATTTGGTCCCTATAAGCCTCTTCAATCTTTAGCTATAATTATTTAGTTAATTTGCATGATTATTAGAGGAACATGGTAATTTTTTCATTTCTTTCAAATACTTACAAATTCTAGTTATTATCAAGGATAGTAGTTATGATCATAACCTACATATCCTATTCATTGATGAACAAGTCTATCACTAGATTGAATTGGAATCTAATTATTGCTATTATATATGCTTCTACATTCATGGCCCTAAGGATGATTTGTATGTTGAAATATTTGGATGTTTCAATCAAATATTATATATGGTAGTAGTAGGACCTCATGCATACATTTTTGTGGAAATAACTCCTCTTACTTGCCTTACTACTAATTTGGAATCACTAAATACTTTTAACTATTTTACACCTATTTGCTCAACTAGGTTGAGGCCATGAACTAGTGCTTCATATTTAACCTCATTATTGGTGTATGAAAATTGAAATATAAAGGCTCAGAGGGTATATTTTTTGGAGGGAGATATTAGTTAGATTTCAGATCTATATCTGATCTTGCACTTCATGTCATCAAAATATAGAGTCCAAAATTTAAACTCATCTTCAAGCCCTTTGCTTTGGTCTTCTTTTTTCTTTAAAAACTCAAGAATGACATGGTATTCATCATGGATCATGTAGGCCCCTAGGATAGTCACATCAAATTTTTTTAATGGGTTTATTTCAATGAACTCCTTGACAAGGGCCTCTTCCTCTAGAATTCTTGGGTCCACTACCTGTTATCCTTTGAGCATCTCCACATAGCGTGTCTCAAGTCTTGAGGAGGTATGCATTGCTTTGAAGTTAATCATAACTTTATCACTATGTGTTTTAGGTGAAGTGGTTTGGATAAAACCTTTAACTTTGAACCATACTTGGTCCTCAAGATTAGATGGGACCAGTCCAATGATAGGTACCCACCTATCTTGGTGATGAAATCTCTTGACAGACATAGCCCAAAAATTGGTGTGATGTCTATCACTAAAATGTCTTATGCTATAGTAATGCTAAGATAAGAATATAATGTAAGGGGTAGATCCCTGATGATCCTTAAGGTTTAAACCTTCTTCCCATCCATATGCATCACTCTTTTTTTAATGGATCATACTTCAATTGTAGTGAATATTAATCTATTTAGGCATAACCATTATGCTTGCACCCAAATTGATCATGGAATTGTGCAATAATTTATTCCTCACAATTAGTGTTAAATAGAATGGGGTAGATTTTTTTTTTCTTACCCCTTCTTTGGTATTAATTAATGTATACGGTATCTAGGGTTACATTCTTTTGCTAGCTTCATTCCCCTTTTCCTTTGCAGGCTCTGTAATTAACTTTCCTTGTGCAAGATTTTCTTATTTCTCTAAGCCTTCCTTTAGTAGATATTTTTTCTTGAGGATCGATAGGACATCCCAAAAGGAGGACTTGGTTAGAACCTTTTTTAGCTACTCCACCACATTATATGACCCTAGAGGTAGGACTTTAGGATCTTTTGCCTTGTTCTACATCATTTCATTCCATTTTTTATATATAAGAGGTGAAGTTTATGGTATTAGACCCTTTGAGAAAGTCATTTGGGGCCTTTTTGTAGCTTCATGACTCTCAACAAAAAAATTCTTGGATCACATTTAATAATCATATTGAACTTGTGTGGATCTATACATGAAAACTTCACTTGCATAGACTGAATATTCATCTTCTACCCAAGAGAAGAGTGCATGCTTTAGGGATATCTCTTTCTCTTATTCTAGGGACATTCGCTACATCTGCTCCATCAAGATGACATTATCAACCCCCAGGGATTGATATACATATGCCGAATCAAGAGAATTCCCTTATCACCATTTTTCATCAACCTTCTATTGTAGATTGCCCCTTAGATAATTTCATGGTTCATGAGCACTATTTCAAGGGAAATTCCATGAATTATTATAATATACCAAGTTATTTTGGCTAGCAAATAGATCCTTATTTGCATTTGGTAATACTATATGCAAGGGTTCAGGTACCACAACCCTTTGGTTCATAGACCACATTTAGTGATTCATTACTTGATGATTCAAATCTTGATGGTTTGATCTTTGTCTCTCTTAGTCTTATTTTTGATGGTAAGGTGCTCTCTTTTCTTAGTAATTATTGAAAGGAGGATTCACGAGCATATCTTGCTACCTTTTGAGATTGATTATGTCATTGGAAAAGCTCTATAAGATACTCTTCGTGGCATTCATCTCGACAACTAGTGAGGACTGAGTGGATGTTCTCACATGAGTGGGTGGATTTACATACATAGAAGGTGTAGATCTTGAGGTACCTGAGACTTATTATTATAGAATCATTAATATCTCTAAGAACATCATAACATCGGCATTGATTTCCATAGAGGAAGCTTTCCCACATCTATAAAATTATTTTTATCTCTTACTACTAGATAATAAGCATCTAATAGCATTTATCCTCAGATTAATTGGATCATAATCATAATATCTAAGTTAAAGTCCTTGAGTTAGAAAATAATGGCCATTTTTGTAGGTGGTTGAGTTGCTATTGAGATCCTTTTGTAGGTATTTTAAAAATTAGTATTTATATAAAAAATGGCCTCTTGTAGGCCCCTTTTGATAGTTATTAGTTGTTTAAGAGGGACAACTATTTTACCTTGTCATTTAATTGATCAAATAATTTTTCAGCTAGGTCATCCTAATTGCCAATGGAGTTGGTTGGTAAAGATCAGACCAATCAAGAGCTCTTCCTTTAAATGAAGCAACTAGTAGCCTTAAAACTACATTTTATGCATTGATATAGTGTATAGTGCATGAATTTATAAAATCTTGGAGATGTTCTACTATGGTCTTGAAATCCTTTCCTAAGAACTTAGGGATCACCTTCAAAGAATTTATAGGAATGGGGTCCCACATAACTGGGGGTGTCAGAGGGATAAGTGGGTTACCACTATCCCATGATATAAATTTCCTTGGTTGGTCTTAATTAGACATTTATTATTGTTGAGTAGCACTAGACCCTATGGTCCTTTGGTGAGTTGGAGCTCCTAGATATGATGTTAATAGGCTTGGATTCTTTGCTATCTATGACCTTGTTACATTACTTTGGCTTATAAAATTGAGCTCTTAATTGGGTAGACTAGTGGATCTGGTCCCACTAGGCATGTCAAAAAAGTATAAACTATTAATGCCTAAAACCTTTACTTCAAGTTAAACAACCTTATATGGGAAGCTTTATAGGTGTGGGACTGAATCACAATTTTTAAAGAAACCTCTAGGATTTTAGAAGTTGAATCTTTGTTCTAAGTGGGGGGATGAAAAGGGAGAAGAAGGAAATGCAAATAAAACTAAAAGAACACTAACTAAGGTTATGCAATGAGATATTTCAAGCATTGACCTATAATTACATAAAATAGATTAAGCCCTTAAACACTACAGACCATAAAGGAACATAAAGCATGAATTAATATATATAATGTAAGAAAAGATAAATAATATAGAAGAAGAATCAAATAAATAATATACATAAATAAATCTTCAATAAATATGACATATATCACCACACCCTCTTCATTGTAGGTGGAGAATATAATACAAAAGGCCTCAAAGGCACATACAAGATGTCCAATCACACCTATGAGGGGCACCTATTAAGGTTTTAGAATGAAAAAT
Source organism: Torreya grandis (assembly GCA_037957365.1). Classification (NCBI taxonomy): domain Eukaryota; kingdom Viridiplantae; phylum Streptophyta; class Pinopsida; order Cupressales; family Taxaceae; genus Torreya; species Torreya grandis. Next base: position 600,653 of record JARHVA010006379.1, on the reverse strand, counting down.
TCTAACTACTATTATTCTTATTCTATTATAAATGGTTTTATACAAAAATAATAAATCCCAACCAAATGATAACCAACCCTTTCCAAAAGTGATGAGCCTATAATATATAGGTGAGATGGCTTCTCATGGGAATGACACCTAGAAATTTTGACACTTGCACCCATGATGATGTCATTACAACTGAATGAGGGTCTCGAGCTCATAAGTGAATTTAACCTCTAGATCTTAGATATGGGGAAACTATATTATCTTATTATGGCCATGATGTTTAGGAGGAGCATAATGACACCATGTGTCCATCTCTGGAGCTACCTTTGATATTCCATATAGAGATTCACTTACCCTGGCTAATGGCATAACTCATAGTTCTTATAATAAAACTTTGCCTTTAATAAGCACTATAAAACCACATGGAAAGGCTTGTCTCCTCCTTTTTATAGCTATATGGTGGGTCCCCCTCTTTTTTATTTAATGACACTACCTAAAGGTTTGATATATCAAAAACCACTCTTGGATAAGCACCAAGATGACATGTGTTGAGTAGATGCTTATCTAGGGAAAGTTGGGAATTTACTTGAAAAAATGATCATGAAGGTTCCATGTGGAAAAACCCCATTTACCTTGATAACTACTCGATGAGTCCTATCCATCACCTTGTTAGCTAATAGTGTTGCTCAAAGTTCTGACCAAAAGGAAATGGCCTTAGATGAGCACTAGGTTTCCACTTGTTGAGATGATTCTACTCTAAGATGAACTAATGACTTCTTCATGTGGAAGAAGCGTCAGGTTACCACATGTAAAAATCATATGGAGGCCAATGCTTATGAAAAATATATAAAAGGGGGCCCTGATAAAGGAAGAGGATGCAAGGCAACTACTAGATACACTGAGCGAGCCTGAGACTAAATGTGAGCTGCTCAAGATAATCAAAAGGGTGGATTCTAGTCCATAATAACAAAACATAAGTAGTCAATAGCTGAAGACAAGATTCTCTTCACTCCAAGTGTAACTTCAACCAACAAAAGGTGGGATCACCTCCCAACCTTTTTTCCATCATCAAGTGACTACTTTAGGCACTGTTGAGCAAGACTCCCATCTCTAGCATGTTCAAGTCATGGTGAAAATTAAACAAAGGTAAACATCAATAAAGATGTCTTAGGGTCAAGGAGATAGCTACTCATAAGGTGATAATCAAACATCTCTAATTAAAGAGGTTACCAAAATCATATCTATTTTTAGAAAATAAATAACAAGAGATAAAAACACAAGGATAAAAAATTTAGGCTTACAACCACTAAAATATGTTCTAAAAATATTTCATGGTAGGGATTAGGAAATCTACCATCATGTAGATCATGAGAGACCTAACCCTTCTTCCATACTGAAGAATGTGGCCTTTCAAGGCATGAAATTTTTACACAATGACATCATAATATTCATCTAAGAAAAAAATACCACAATTGGAACTATCATGGAGGAATATCTCAACTCCAAACTCCCACACAAGGGTACTAACACTATGGGGTGACTCAGGCACAACCATAGGAAAGCAAATAAGGAGAGGAAGTAAGCCAAGTGGCACTAATCCTCTTAAACACAATATTCAATAAATAATCACACAAACCTCATTTGTTAAAAAAATTGACATTTCAAATAATAAGATACCTACCCAATGATCTAGGCCCTTTAATGGATACTTTTTTCAAGTTACAACCAATTGAAATTATCCATCTCTAATCTCTCTTATTTTTTCTCCTTACATTTCCTTTGTTCCCCTAGGGTGGCCACTAATAACATAGGTCTAGAACCCTTTTTGAGATACATATGCTCCTAAAATATGAATTCTCTCCTTATGACCCAATCAAAACATGATAAGTTTATGTTCTTCCCTTGGATCGACCAACCACTCATGTTTGCCATCCCATGCCTTCTTAGTGGTGATCTCTTTAACAGTCCATAATGGTGCATGGTAACTATAGTATAATCTTATGGTTTCTTATAAGATAATCCACCCCCTACACAAGGATCAAGGCAATGGAAATTAATGGACAAGTCTATAATCTTGAAATAAGGTAATCTAGATGTTGGTCTACTTTGTCCTCATGCCTTGAAGATGACTATCCAAAGGTAGTTTGACTAAACTAGAATTGATTACCATTCATTTAGACATGACAATATTAAATAAGGGGTTGAATGGCATACAAGGAAACCAATAAGGATTAGTCAAGGTTCAATACATGATAATGTTGGAGGTGGGATCACACATGATGAAATAATGCCTAGTGTAGTCCTTTTTACCTTTAATGGCAATTACCTATTCTTACACAATTATTAAACCCATGAAATATGATATCTTAATATCTAAACTTAAAATTATAGCATGTTAGATCATTTAATTTAGACTAATGTACTTAGCTTACCAATAAATTCACAAGGTCATGACGTGATATTCATGTAGCACCTAATGCATGTGTAATTTCAATTTTAACAAATGACAAAAATTTAAGCATTACTTAGCTAACTCTTACCTTATGCATGATCCACTCAACTTGTAATTAACACCATCTAAGGGGTGTCATTGATTTGCATAATCACCTTGTTTTCTCAAGAGTGGCCTTATATTTTTCCCTCCTTAGAAAGGTATTGTCCTCAATGTAGGACTAATTTTTTCCTCCAATAAGGTTTATAAATCCATTTTTATGCTAGAACATCATCCTGAATTATCCATGTGCCACCCAAAGTAGGCCATAATATGAGTTATTTATTGCATTCCCAATGAACATCCTTAATTATGGAGATTAAATACTACATATAACTGATCATATTATTCTTCTTGTATTTATAACAACCCTTTGAGTTTATTCAAGGTTTATTTAGCCTAGATCATCATTCCTTTTGATACTAAGTCACTACTAGCTCGATATCAGTTGTAACATAACCATTCCATACAACATGAGTTATGTATTCCATTTTGATCATGTAATAAAATTTTCCATTTGATCAAGATTTATTCTTCACACAAATTTACATGGAAATGTTTATGAAAGAGTTGAATATCCTTCCAATATGCTTAGCATAAAATGGATTTTTCCATGATATCATTATGACAATCATGGGAGGATCAAATAATCTCTCACCATGCCCTACACATAAGGACTTTGATACACTACCATCATAAAGTTTTGTTCACATACCACAATCACTTGGTGTCACAATAACATCTATAACATCCATATATAAATATAAGCACTTTATGCAATCAAGGAGGAACTACATCTCCATTTCCCATAATTTATTATAAGAATGCTGATGACATTTTAGCATAATGAAAATTTCATGTTATGAATTCATAAGGGTGATTCAATTTTTTTTATCAAAATATTTTAAACTTCCTATCAAAATATCTTTAACTTAGATATGGAAATGGTACAATTTCATACCCATGCCTTGCTTCATTCAAGGTCATATGGCCATGTTGTGTTTCACTATTTGTATTTGATGTAGGCTGAATTAGAATTAATTTTTAAAGGAGGTAATTCATTTTGATGTAAATCATTCTATAAAACACATTTATCTCAATCCATTGATACTCACAAGCTCTTTTACAAATGCATGAGAATTTAAGCACTCATTGAATAAGTAATTCCTTCTTAGAGAGGGATGATAATTACCAATCACATCAAAACCATCTTACTAAATTAGGCATCAATATTTAGTCATATCATTATGAACTCATATAGAATTATTATAGCATAAGGGGAAATGATATATTATAATAGCCATTGCTATCTAAAATTAAGGGGATCTTCTAAATAAGCCTTCCATCAAATCCATTCTACTGCAGAATAATTCACATGGGACTATCTCCAATTTTTAATATTTCATGCCCTTCATGGAAGGTTTTAAGCAATTTGATACCATGCATTTCAACATATATGGGTTCAAACGATCTCAATCTACTATTCAAGATATTATGTGTAGTTAAACATGTAGGAGACTCTTAGGACTATAGTCCACCAACCATTATAATCATGCACTAATTATATAATGTTTATCCCTTAAGATGTTGTTCCACCAGTTGAGAATAATAATATGTATGCATCCTTTAAGACATTAGTCTACCAATCAATATAGTTGATATGTAAGGGTCCCTTAGGACATTAGTTCACCATCCAATGTAATGTATAGTGTATAATATATTCGATATGTAAGAGGGCCTTAAGACACCAGTCTAATAACCAATATAATCTATAGATTATAGAAGATAATTGATATGTAGGGGGTTCTCAAGGAATAAGTCCCCCATCCATCTCAAGTGTAGTGTGAAAATATTAGTTTATATGTTAGGTGATTTAAAAACATGAGCACCCCATCCATATCAAACATACAATGAAGAGAATAGTCAATATGCAAGGGGATATCGAGACACAGGTGCCCTAGCCATCTCAAGTACAAAGTGAAGAGACATCTTAGTGCTCTCAAGATACCTCAATGTCTAAGACCACCATGTTTTATGGGTTATGATGGGTGGGATATTATACATATACAATAAATCCCCACCATGACCCACTAGCTATCATTTTTATTCTACTTCTTCTCCTTTATAATTTCATGAAGTGATAGTTATGCATATACTAATACATGAAACCAACAGAGAATGCATAATAATCACTTGAAAAATAAATAAAAAGGAAACCAAGTAGTCTCAATAAATGAAATCCAATCCAAATTAAATTCATCAACTAATTTTATGATCAACCTTTAGCTTGAAATATTCAAAATCAATAAGAAAATAATGTTGTTTTCCAAGCAATAAAATAAAATAAAATATCAGACAACTTAAAATAAGCTTGGTAAGAAAATATAACATAAATTAAATCATAATACAATCATTATGTTACTTATTAAGTCACTAAAATGGGAGAAGGAATGAGGTAATATGGAAATGGTCCCACCATCCATTACCCATAAGACCCCCTCATGGAGCCAATTGCCAATTTATCATTCCAAATTCATTATTGTTTGATTCCAAGTAATAACATGTAGGAGGGTGATACACCACTAACACTACATAAAATGATAAAATAGAGTAGCTATTACCCTATGCCTCTGTAGAGGTCATGCTTATAGATCACCTATATTTACCACCTACCCAAGTGTGATTTGGCATTGAAATCAGGCCTTGCCTACTTTAACATGAGAGTTTAAATATGTTCCTACCTAGAATAGGTTCCAAATTTATGTGTATACATAATATTTATGGAAAGAGAGATGAATTTTTATCATCTCAAGAGAAGGGAACCTCCATAAATTCCATATTCTAATTCCTACTGACACATAGTGTTATACAAGCACTCAAGGTAGTTATCAATTCCAACTATCTAAAATGAAAATCTATCATCATGAGAAAATAAATCAATATTAGATATATTCATTTGATTTTACTACAACATAAATTAAAAATAATTCATCATGATTTTTAGCCTATTTAGGCTTTCATTCAACCAATCAGTATTATTATAGATGTAGACTCATCCATTGATTGATTTATAATCATAATATTAAGAATGTGAAATGTTACCTAAATCCATTCTAGATGTTTTACCACCAGGAAAATTCACTCATAACCATTTATATTACACTCATAAATAGAAAATATTATTATGTGCTCATGTATATAAATAAGGTAATTAACAACCCAAATCTATCTAATTATAACATGCTCTTTTCATGAAAGAATAATTTTGTAGAGACATATATGATTGGATTAGTTTGTTTCAAGAAGATTCATCTTAATTCAAAATTAAAATGTAAAATTACCACTCAACCTAGTTAGCATGATTGAGAATTAAATTTATTCATAGTACAAGCTATATTATTTGTACTATAATTCTACCATCCCATGGTTCTTTGAGTGGTTCCAATGCTCTAAACAATAATAACACATTTTCTATAACATTCCCACATTCCAAACATATGCCACAACATATACAAGTAATTTCAAAATATCAAAAGAGAGGTCATCATAGCCTTTTTATAGCTATATATTCAATTAATAACATCTAAGAATTAATTCAATCATCATAAGCCAACTTCCTTTAGATTTATAGTCTATAACTAACATGGTAGCAACATAATAAAATTTCATCTATCAGGCTAAACATTATAAAATTCAAGCATCATGTGCATATACCTATGCATACACACACATACATATATATCAATTACCTATGGATTCTTAACACGAAGGCCAAATTTCCTTTCAAATATAGTAGATTATCACATGTATGTATGCTTTTGATGATATAATAATAAAAATTAAGTATAATAGGGATCATAAAAAAATTTGATTATCTCGGTCAATTAAAATTAATACTAAATTATCTCATTATCAAGTGTTCTTAGAAATAATTAGTACATAATGACTAATACCTTTGAATCCAAAACATACACCCTAAGAAGGTCCATTCCCAAATTAGTTCATTTTCTCATAGTCTACCCTAATCCTACATTTATATTCTTCATAGGTCAAGCTCATGTTTGATTACCATGCTTACTATGGTCCTTATGAAGGTGATTCATGTTTCTATTTCTATGATGAGGTTTTAAAAGTTTCCTAGTCTATCCATTCCTTCTCTAGGGTGGCAAGGCTCCTTTTTGTAGCATAAAAACTTGGGGTAACATTTCCTCTAGCATGACCATCACTCATTATAAGGTATCAATAATTTAAACATGGATTTAATCTAAATTCATAATTTAGGGATCTTGGTGACACCCATATTTAGCATTTTTTTTGCCTTTCTCTTATGGTTTCTTGTCTTCATAATTCAAGGTTTAACCATGTTATAATGTAATGCACCAATAGTCAAGTTATACAAATCATGATTAAATAGAGTTATAAAGGTGATGAACTCATACAAAACAATCCTAGAGCTCCTAGATTTTAACCTAGTACTTTTATACTAAAATTTCATGCCCATTTTTCTCCAAAAGATGGGAATGAACACATGATTACCATCACCAAAATGATAAAGACATGGATCGATACTAGGACCCATTCCAAACATAAAACATAAGTATACAATTTTACATAAATCATTTTATAGATTCAAACCATAATTCATTTAGCTATGCACTCAATCCATTCACCCAAACAATTTTTACCCAATTGACATTGAGACAATCATAAAATTTACACTTGGCCACTAATGATGTAGTTTGGCTCTACATGGCTAATTTGGTAGGCTACTAGGCCATGTTATCTTCGTTTTAGCTCTTAAGGTCATCCTTTCCACTTATCACTTCCTATGTGACTCTATGAAAATCTCCATGTGGTACTAAATCATGAGCTCATTTCCATATCACTTTATAGGGTGAACCAAAATTTCATGGGGTCGTAAAGCAGTGGGATTATACCATGCATCAACATCATACTAGCTTGCTAGCCTTTAGGCTCCACATATAATATGAATGCATTAATAATATCAGAGTAGAAAAATTTGGCCATGTGGCCACATCATGATCACCTACTTACCCATAGGCTTTACACTTTGCATTGACCTCCCTAAGATAGAGGGTCATAAGGATGATGCCACATGGTAACATCCTACTCCTCTACTAGCCCAGAGGCATATCTCCTTATATATTCATCTCTGGGATTCCAAGTCACCAAGATGGTACCATATGGAAAAATATCCCTCCTATGCTAGCATAAAGTCCAAGTTCATTATACATCTATCCCTAGGTCCATGAGTCACTGAGATTATGCCACATGGAAACATACTTCTACCCTACTAGCCCAAAGGCATCCATATAGAAGACCAAATAGATGTCACTCCTAGATGATTGAGATGATGACACATAGATCATTTCAAACCACACATAAAAATTCATAAAAATAACTAAGTAAAAAAGGCCATGAAAGTTCCTAACAAACATCTTAAGGTAATCACTACACAAATAAGACTGTGTAGAGAACTCATCAAGAAGTTAAGGCAATGTTGCACAAGGTAACTCTCCCAATGGATATGGTGAAAATCCAAAAGGAAAGCCTAATCAAAATGACTAAGGTAAGACATAACTTTAGTTGACAAGGAAAAATACTAAGTTAAAGTTAGTATAAAATTCAATAAATGGCTAAGGCAAAGCCTGTAACCCTTTTTTTAAAAGGTGATTAAGGCAAAAAGCCATCTTTAGCTACATAAAATATTAATATCCAATCAAAGGGTGACCAATATAAATAAATTTATTTAAACCATTAATCTATTTAAAATGGCTTGGTAAGGCTAGAATCAAGCACAAAGTGAAATGCATAAAACCTCTAAGGCCAAAATACAAATCAAACAAGCTAACTAGAAAAGACTGAGTTAAATAAATAAACAATTATTTAAATAGGATTCCAACACTAAATTAATGTTCTTATTGGTTTAGTCAACTATCTAAAAACATAAGGAAACTCAATCTAATAGTCATTTGGTCTACTCATCCTAAGATAAGACTACAAGAGTTATTATAGATACCCACTCCATTATGAAAAGACTAAGAAATCTATCAAAATATTTATTAGGGTGTAAAAATACAAACCCAAGGAATGATTTTAAAATCCTCCTCTTTTAATAATTAATTCCTACAAGGGATTATACAATAAAATCCATCTGATTATCTTGCATCAATATTTTAACTCAAGAACCTTGTTCGGCTATCATTCTCCTTTTTATTCAAGAGGGTTTTCATGCAATAAAATTATAAGGTAGAAAGCTTACCCAAAGATTTAATTAATAATCCTTCCCTAAGTCATTTCCTTATCAAAATAATCGATACTTAGACTAAAAAGTCTTATTATGAATTCATTTTTAAACAATCACTCAACCATTTCTTTGAGATCCATTCATATATGGATAAACTTGTATTCCATTAACTCTTCACATTCAAATAAAAGAGATGATCAATGCTTAAAATCCAACAAGATTTAGACTAGCCAAGTATAATCAATATTATGAATGGATTGACCTAATAGATTCATAAAATCCACATAGTTTATATCTTTAATCTCCCAAAGCATAGGAATAATTATATCACATATATTAACATAAGACCCATTCTTCATATATAAATATATAGTTCATTTAAGGTAATATTATTATAAGCAACTCAATATTCAATGAAAAAGCATTCACAGGCTATTCAATAGAATGACATCAATATGCTTATATATTAAGGCCATAAACTTGGTGAAGCTCAATTATGAATGTACAAGCCTTTACTAGGATTCCATTTTGAATAAGAAGACCTCACAAGGAGGCATATTAATCTGATATAACAAGAAAATTATAAAAAGGTTCTATACAATAATAACTATAACATTTCATTGATAACTTAATATTAGTAGTGGCTCACACTCGGCCCACAAAAATCATTAAAACATGAATACAAATAGTTTAACTAATAGAAAATAATCCTTGGCATCTATCCAATTATTAAAAAAAAAAAAAAACATGAGTAGTTAATATATTAAGACAAGGTTCTCTTTGATCCAAGTGTAACTTTAACCAATAGAAGGTGGGCTCACCTCCCAACCTTTTTCCATCATCAAGTGGTTGATCTAGGCACTCACAAGAAAGAATCCTAGCTCTAGGCATGTTCATGTCATTTTTCAAATTAAATAAAGGTAAAACTCAATCAAGATGTCTTGGGGTCAAGGAGATAACTACTCACAAGGTGATAACCAAGCATCTCTAAATCAAGATATTACCAACCTCATATCTATTTTTTGTAATCAAATAATAAGAGATAAAAATCGAAGGATAAAATATTCTAAGCTCATATCCACTAAAATATGTTTTAAAAATTAGTCATTTCAAGGCTTAAGCAATCTACCATCATGTACAACATGAGAGACCTATCCCTTCTTCCATAATGAATAATGTGGCCTTTCATGACATCAAAAATATTACACAATGAAATTATAATATCCATGTAGTCATAAATACCATAGTTATAACTATCATGGAGGAATATTTCAACTCCAAACTCCCACACAAATATATTAACACTATTTGTGACTCATGCATAACCATAAGAAAACAACAAGGAGAGGAAGTAAGCCAAACAACCCTACTCCTCTTGATCACAATAATTGGTCAAGAATCACACAAAATTCATTTAGTCAAAAACATGATATTTTAGTTCAATAGGATACCTACCTAGTGATCCAAGCCCTTTCATGGATATTTTTTGTAGGTTACAACCAATTGAGACTCTCCCTCTCTAATCTCTCTTCTTTTTTATCCTTATTTTTCCTTTATTACCCCAGGGTGGCCACAATGCTAAAGGTTCTAAACCTTTTTTAAATAGATATTCCCTCCTCAAATATGCATTCTCTCCTTGAGACCTAATCAAAACATGCCAAGTGTCTTTTTTTTCCCTTGGATCGACCAACCACTCCTACTAGATAGCCCATGCCTTCTTAATGACAATCTCTTTGCAATTCCATAATGGTGCATGGAAGTTCTATTAGAGTCCTATGGTTTATTATAATATAATCCACTTCCCTACATAGAGGTCAAGGCAAGGGTAATTAATGGATAAGTCTATAATTCTGTAATATGGAAATTTAGATGTTGGTTTACTTTGTCTTCATGCATTGAAGATGACCATCCAAAGGTGGTTTAACCAACATATCAATGATTACCATACATTTATACACAACAAGAATAAATAATTTGTCAAATGGCATACAAGTCATTCAATAAGGATCAATCAAGGTTCAAGACAAGATAATGTTAGATGTGGCATCACACATGATATAATAATACCTAACATATTCCTTTTTACATTCGTTATCAATAACCTATTCTTGCACACTTATTGTACCCATGAAATCCACTATCCTAATAGTTAAATATTGAAATTTTAGCAAGATAAATCATTCAATTTATACCAAAATAATTAACTTACCAATTAATTCACAAGTTCATGAAGTGATATTCATGTAGCACCTAATGTGTGTATAATTTCAATCATAACATAAGGCAATAATTCAAGCATTACTTAGCTAACTCTTACCTTATGCATGATCTAGTCACCTTGAAATCAACACCATCTAAGGGGTATCATCATTTATTTTCATAATCACCTTTATTTCTCATGATGGGACTTATAATTTTTATTTACGACCCTACTCTCATTCATCATTATTTTATATTTTGACTCAATTGCTTTCCAAAAAAAAATTATATTTAAATTATAACAACTATTTTATTTTTCCATAGGATAAAAATCACTAATTCTATTATGGGACTTAGATTAGCAAGGATTTTCCACTTATCACTCACTTTCTTCCTCACGAGTGTTGGGACTCAGTCTATTCTTAGAGGATCATGAGCCCTTGATAAATAAGATAATGACACGTGTCATGATCTAGCTTCCTCACTTTATCAAGGCACTTTAATCATTGAGATTAATTTTCTAGGCCCTAGATGCTTGAGATGTTTCCACTTATCATTATACAAATTCTCTATAGAACCTTTGAACATGGGCCCTCAATCCAAGATTCTAAGCCCTAGATAAGCAAGATGGTGCCACATGATGAAATTTCATCTCATCAGACCAATAAAGAGGGTAGTCTAGTTGAAGAACCTAGTTGAGTCCTATATGAATGATGGGTAGCTGCATGACATGAATATGTAAACTAAAAACATGTTGAAACCTTAGTTAGTAGCATATTAACTTAAATTTGATGATCATCAAAACTATCAAACATGAAAAATGAGCTTGAGTTGTTATGATTTGTTTAACCTTTTCCTTAGAAATTTAGTCTAGTTATAATTTGCTTTAGATTAAAATGACTAACCATTTATAATTTTTTAATACTTAAACATAATTATTTCCTCATAATGGATTGATCTGGATTACAATTTATCAAAAGGGCCTATATATTTTTGGCTATCTTTTCTCACTTTGCACTAGTTTGTGAATTTAATGCTTAGTTATTTTAATTTTAAAAATTAAATTCTAATAGTTATTTTTCATCATAGGTCCCTGGGTTCCTAGATGAGAAAGATGTGATCATGTGCTAGGATCTCATAGTTCCATGGCTCTTAGCCCTTTCTATCTTCATGCCAAGTCTTTATATCCCTATGAAAGTGAGATATGGCCATGTGTCCAGATCCAATTTCTTCCACTTCCTAAAGGTAGCTCATTTGTCTTCAAGAATTTAAGGAGGTCATAGATGAGTGAGATCTTGACAAGTGTCATGATATTATCCTGATATGACCATAATAACAATCATTCCATTTATATCCCTTGTCAAGGATGAGATAAGTAGAAGGTTACCATGTGGCATAACCATGTGAATATACTACACAAATATATCTTAGTTAGCAACATTAGAGCCTAAATTTTATAGTTATTTTAACCATCAAATACTATTGAAATAGGAATACATTCCATTTGAGATAAAGTATCACATTTTATTAAGTCCAAAAACTCTTAAATGTTTGAAACTTGTTCTAAATGCTTTAACTTTATCTTGTTTAGGTAAAACTAAACTTCAAATTTTGCAAATTACCTAGTTTCATTATAATTTCATCTTTTTTATTTCATCTACTTCTTAAAAATTTGGTCAAGAATGAATGTTATTTGGGTTAATTAGCTAATTTTTTTCATTATCTAATTTTGAAACTCAGTCATTTTATATTCAATTAATCTTAGTTTACTAGTAATTTGGGAAACAGAGCTAACTTTATTTGCTAGATTTAGGTCTATTTCTCCTTTTAATTGGATTAAAATGACTATGTTTATATGATTTTATCTTTGGAATTAGTCATGTTTATATTTAATAGGTTAAAATGACTCCATGTTTTGAAAAATGTCCCTTTTAGTTACTTTTATTGATTACCTTTTGTCTTTATTTTATACTTTAGACTCAACTATTTTCTTGTAAAATTAAGAAATTCATGAGCTAACAACTATATATATTTTAAAAATAATGACTATTACCATTTCTCATAGTCCCAAAATGAATTTAAATCTACCACCTATCAACTATTTGCTTCCTTGTACCATTTTAGACTTAGTCTATTTTAAAAGATTTATGAGTCTTTAGGTGAACATGATGCAGCTACATGTCTTAATATCATTTCACCACTTCCTTGAGCCTATCCATGAAAGATAATTCTCAAGTGAACCCTTGGATAAGTGAGATGTTACCTAAGGCCAATATCTCACTTATCTACTTCATTAAAATTCTCTAAAGAAATATCCCACTCAAGGATTCTTTGAATGAATGGGATCATGTCACATGGAATAGTCCTACTTCATTGCATCCTTAAGATGATCAAAGCATCTTGGACAAAAAAGAAAAGTCCCATAATCTTGAGAAGAGGCCACATGTTAAGATCTTAGGGAACAAAATAATTTAGTACCTAAGGAACATCAAGTCAAGACTTGAAAGCTCTCATATCAGTGAGATCATGGCATATTTTAGGGTCTCACTACATCTTAGCTAGAAAAAATCCAAAAGGGATCTAGGCCCTTTTCTGATTAGTGAAAACGTGTGGAGAAACCATGCAACATATTTCGTAATGAAATGTTTATATAATTATAGAAATAGTAAAATACTACCAAATGGAAAAAATGGGGAAACACAATGAATCTCAATTGTCAGACCGTCATGTCAAGTAGTGGCATTAATGTCTAATTTTACCTATAATTAAAAATTATAGATGAATGTATTAATGAAAAGATTGATGATAAAATATATTTTAAATACAATCAGGTAGTGGCATTAAATTAAGACACAGCATGCACATTAGAAATAAGTGGTAAGAATCACAAAGGATGAAATATTGCCTCAACTAAACAAGGTCTCTATATTAAATGTGGCTAGTTGTTCTCCTCAATAATATTTCAAGGAAAATAAACCACCTAAGATTGAATTCAAATTTAATAAATCATGGTCATAAAAATTTATGACCTTAGGATCGATTAGGATTTGGATGGATTCAAATTTAATGTGGGTTGATCCCTTTGAATTCTTGTAACCACTAGTCAATGGGATAATTAATGACCCAATGTGATTTATTATCTATAAATTACCAGCTATTTTATCAATTAAGTGTGGATAATTTATCAAATTATGTAATAGAGTATCTATATTGGATATCATAGATCTTTTCCTCCTCCCCTTATGTAATTTGATACTTTATGGGTATTTTTCTTCTTTGTATAAATTAGGACTATTGAGATCTAGTTATGTATTCATCCTAAGTGTGTAATGAATCCTATTTGTGATTCATGAACCATTTTGTATCTGAAATATGTGTTAATTTATATTCTTCATTTGTACATGTATATGGTGACCTTGTTTTGCTACTCTGCGTAGCTAATGTTGTCCTTAGACTCTTTCATTGTCTTGATCTTCTTAATGTGCTTCACTAGCCAAAAAAATATTGGTTTTGTAAAAAGTATTTGTAAACTTAAAATAAATATATTTATTATCTTTCTATAGATTAGGATCAACTTTTCTTCATGTCTTCCCTCCCTCTTTTTATCTTTTTAATAAACATTACTAGATTAGTTTTAAAAATAGTTTGATTTGAAGTTAGTTTCTAATTTTTTATTTATATTTCTTGATATCTATTTAATTATAAGTGTTTATGAATTTTTATATTTAGTTAAATAATGACAAGTAGTATATGCTATAGGTTTCCTACATGATCTAAGTGAAATAGTTTTATTATTCTAAGCTTATTTTCACAAGTTTTAACTAAAAAAGTTCTCTTGACTTAGCATAGACCATAATGACCAAATAAGTGAGATAAATACATTAATACTTGATATAAAATACCTTGGGGAATGGTATGAAATTATTCCTTTCAAGATTGGTGGAGTGGGGATCTTCACTAGTAGATCCTTGCCTTTCTACTTGTTGGTGTGCCAAAACACACATCAAAAAGATTGAAGCTTGATTTCTAAATACGATATAATTAAAATAAAAACCTTGTGTAGTCTTTCTACACTTTAAAAAACATTAGGGAGTTTTCAAATGATGATTTTAAAAGATATTGAAAGTAAAATCCTTTAAAATTGTTGATTTAGTCCTTTTGTGGGATAATACTCATGATAGAAAGGATATCATGGTAATTTTGATGCTCTCTAGTTAGGTCACTTCTATATTTATGAAATCTTAAGAAAGAATGAATTCATGCTCAAGTGTATAATTTTAAAGGATGTCCCATTGGATTTTAATGGATAGTTACTCAAGCATTTCTTTTAGGCATGAGTTGGTCTGGTAAAGTCCTATAAATAATTTCCTTTAATTTTTTGCTTTTGTTTCTTGATTTTGATATTAGTTTAATTTATTGTTATTATCATTAGTTCATACTATACTATTAATTATTTATATTCTATTCATATTTATTTTGATATGGTGGGTACTTACTTATCATGAAAATGAAAAAAAAGGATCTGTTGCTAAGTATCATCAGTGATGTTTTGCTTATAAATTAGTCTATATTTTTTTGATGTAAGATTATATTTGAAAGTTTATTTTCAAAGGTGTCAGTTGTACCATGTGTTAAATATTTATTCAAGATTATGTGATCTTGGGTAAACTATTTTAATTCTAAATATATTCTCTTGAAACCTCACACAAATAACATGCTTAGATATTTCTTGTTTTTCTTAGAAAAAACTATTGCAACAAGGACCTAGAGTGAAAAATATATAATTCTACCTCTCATTTTCTATGTTGGTCCCAAAAAATAATTTATATGTTTAAAAAATAATAAAAATGAAAACAAAAATCAATTATTTAAAAAAATAAACTTCTAGGTGATTAATGTAAGCTCTATCGAGGTTATTGATGCCTGATTAGTAGTAGAGAAAGGCCTTAAGTGGGATAAAAGATAAATTTTTTATGTTTGTGGAAACTTAGATGATAGCAGAGTAATGTGCTATTAATATTTTCAAGGTGTAATTCATTAGCTCGATGATCTGGACTATAATGAGTAGTCTTTGTGAAATTATAGAAAGGGATGAATGCATTTGCACACACTAGTAAATGTGAATATTGATTTTTGTCTTACATCCATGGATGTGTCACCCTTTCATTAATTTTTTCATGTTTTATGTGTTATATTATCTATATATTATGGGTTCATAGACATATTTATTTAAATTCAAAATACTCAGGAGTATTTTCTAGCAAAGTCTCCATTTTTTATTACTTGTACAACACATCCTAATTTAGACAAAATCAAGGAAAATATTTTTGTTTTTATTTTAATCTCACTTACTATGGTCCAATTAAAGCTCACCTTACTTTTACATGGATTTTTGTATTATTGCATTTGTGTATTTTTTTATTTTTTATCATATATCAATTTTTATGCATATTCAAGTCCTAAAAACATCTCCATTATGGGGAGTGGGTCAAATTCAGAAATTTTCATGTTTTACACTTAGTTTAAAAACATGTTTTTTACCTCCATTTTAAAGTATGTGAGGGCCCACCTAGGGGTGAAATGGTCTTTCGGGGTTGACAATGCCTCATGCACAATGTGCATGGAAGGTGTGAATAAGGTGAATTAGTCTCCATTCTTTTTCTAAACATGCCCAAAAAGGGGAAAAAATAATTTTGATAAACATTTTATACTTAAAACTACCCAAAATATCATTTTCATTTAAAAATTCACATGTTCAAAAGTATTAGTTCAATGTAAAGTGTGTCAAGTAAGCTCTATAAAAATTTATTCTCCATTGACATAGAGTATAAGTTTAAACATTGTTAAATGTGCATGGTGGAAAAAGTGAGGGAATCTTAGAACTTGTGCTATGAAGACACTAGGTGAGTTTTCCTTATACCAAGTGTCCATAAAAATATAGAAAAATAATGAATATTATGTAAACATGGTTTTTATCCTATAAAACAAATCACATATTATTTTAGGTTAGTTATTAGTTATTTTTAGTCATAGTTTGTATTTAGGAGATTTCAAATTATTATTAGTTTATTTGGTAATATTATCTAATATGTCTATTGTGAGCATATTTAGGAATGTGTGTGTGTGTGTGTGTGTGTGTGTGTGTGTGTGTGTGTGTGTGTGTGTGTGTGTGTGTGTGTGTGTGTGTGTGTGTGTGTGTGTGTGTGTGTGTGTGTGTGTGTGTGTGTGTAATTAATTATTTGTTACATAAATAAATAATCTTTTATTTATGCTTAGATTTGGTATCAAAGTTGAGAATTTACAAATCCAAAATTTATTAAAATATATATTTTTAAAGTTAGATTGCACTTATAGAAGCTTGTGGTGTCTTTTGGTTTCGTAGACACCAATTTTTCTTCACCTTGTCATACAATTTTCGTCCTTTATAGGTTTTACACACTCCATAGGTAGGTGATTTCTATATCAAGCATTATTTTCTTCAATATTCACCTTCTAAAATTCACATGTCCCAATTTTTCCCACACCGTACAACCTTTTGGGAATTTGGAATTAGTTTGGTCTTGTTTCTCTCTATTAATTATAGTTGTATAATTTTTGTCTATATTTGATCATATAGGCATATTTAGAACCTAATTTTTCTTGGAGACTTATGTCATTCCTTTATGCATATTCTGATATTAGGCTTCACTAATTTACAATAGGGCATACCATGTTTTGGAGGCTTACAAGCTATTTTTTTTAATTTGTAATTGTAGGTCAATTTTTATCCACTTTGAATCATACAAACCATATTTTTGAAAGATAATTTTTGCAGGCTGATATTTATTTAGAGTTACATCATTAAAAAAAAAATTGTACACTTGTGCATGCTTTTGTACATAAAATTTGGAGACTTAAAGGTGGAGGAGTTGTTTGGAACAACAAATGGAGGAGCAATATGGTTTTTCTTCATAGTTGGTAATATGCAATTTATTTTCTAGATTTCATTATTAGACATTATTATATGTTGTGTGCTCTTATACCTAAAAGGTTGATGTACTACTATTCATAGTTTTGTATAGTTATTGTATAGATTACAAGTTGGCATTCTCTATAGGCTTACCAAGTAGATCAAAAAGAGGCATTTTACCTAATTTTTTCCTACCAACCAAAAAATCCATGGTGGTTTATTTTTAAGAGGTGAATTTTTTAGGATTACATAGTCACTTTTTTTAGTTTTAAATTGAAATTAAGTGATCTATCACCTTGAAACTACCAATAGGCCAAGTGTTTAAGTTAATTTTTTTATAAAACTAAGGTGCGAGGGTCAAATCCCATAACTAGTAGTGGAGAAATTACTAAGGGGGGATATTTTTATTTTTATGTCATGGATTTTATTTTTGCATGTTATACATTATAAATTAATATTTTGTTAAAAACCAATATTTATTACAAAATCAAATTAGTACATCAGCAAAAATTAATGAGATTATAAAAAACTCATTCATAGTGTTCTATTTTAGCGATGTCTCTGGTTCATTTTTATGGTTAATGTCATTGTGCTTTGAAATACTACATTTATATCCTAACATAGATATAACATGAAGTACAGGAATCAACCCTTTAAATCATCAGGGAGTAATAATTTTTAAGCATTTTCATAAACCATCCCTTCATTACCCATTTATTACTATTGATAGACATAAATCTTGATAGATGGAATTTATAAGTATATAGGGAAGTTATGCCCATGTATGTAGAATTTATTCTAAGAAGGTGTTAATGATAGAACAATTTTTATCATGTATAGTCTAGGTACCCAATACCATTCTAATCTCACATGCATTAAAGTCTCTTTCATGTATCGATGTGTATATAGAAAGGATAAGATCTTTTAGTACCAATAGGTACATAGGAAGGTGCATATATAGAGAGATATGATATATCAATATGATATTATATATAAAGGGGAACATTTTTTATTTATAAGGAACCAATCCATCACTCTTATATAGTTTGATTATATATGATCACATGGTTGGAAATAGAATGTGTTGTTTTCCCTAGACACTCAACTTATATTAGGTGATAACTATGTAGCATGGAAAATAAATGTTAAAACACACTTGGAATTTGAGGAATTTATGGAAATTTTTTGATGTAACATGGACCCCACACACTATTAATTTTTATTAGCAATGAAATTATGACAAAACTAATTAGAAGGCTAAGCTCATAATCATGTTCTAAGTCTCAAATAAGGTACAACCTCATATTAATAATGCCACTATAGCTCAAGATGTTTAGGATAAGCTTCAACTAATATATGAGGCAAAGAATAAAAACTATATTCTTCATCCACAAATCCAAATCCATAGTCTAAAGTTTAAATCCAAATAAAAAGTGGAGGATTTTATTTTTAGAGTTATAACCTTATAGGTTTTGCTTGAAGGATTATATGAACCATTGAAAGATGACTCTTTGTTTCATATTGTCCTATTATCTCTACCCCTCACATATAGTATTTTTTTTACCATGTTGAATGTCACAAGTTAGATAGGGTAAAATCCATGCAAAATGTAGAGGAACCAGATGAAGAGCATGCACTTGCCTCATCTTAAAAAGGGAAGAATCATGTGAAGGCTTATAAACATAACCTTAAGTATAAAAATAAAAAACACCAGTAGAGACATAAATCGCATTCATAGAATGTTTTTCTTATTTGTGGAAAGATAGGTCATGACCTCAATCATTGTTGGTATAGTGTATTGACATAGTGCTCATCTAAAAAGAAGCCCACTTTAAAAAATGAACCTTCATAACTAAATATGAAACACCATTCCAAAAAATTATTGGAATAAGAAACAACATGAGAATGTTATTGAGGATGATCATTCTTTAGAATAAAATCATATATTCATTACACAAACACTTTATGAACTTTATTATTTAAATTGTGTTTGGTATGTTGATTTTGGTACTATAAGGCACATGACAAGATAGAAATAATGGTTTTACACTTTACAAAAATAAAAATATTGGCATAATATCTCTCTTGGTGATGACTCATCATATACTATTCAGGGTCAAGGTGATGTTTCTTTATATCTTGGTCACCGCACTACCAATATCATAGATGTCTTGTATGTCCTAGGACCCACTAATAATTTTTTGTTTGTAAATAAAATTCTCAATCACAATATAAAAGTTGAGTTTGATAAAATACATGGTGATAATATTTACCTTATCAGTAAAAATTCTTGAGTCTTTAGAAATATTTCATGAGCTTTAAATGTAGGAAAGATTTTTCACCTTGATCTTGTACATAATGACCATCAAACACTTATTGTGAAAGGTACATACAAATCTCAAATATGGCATTGAAGATATGGTCATTTGTGTTAGGGGTATTTACTTTCATTAAATAAACACATCATGGTCAAAGGTCTTCACACACTTAAACAATCTTCTAATATTTTTTCTAGTAACTTAGCTATAAAATAATGAAGAGCTCTTTTTGGATAAAGTGAATATCAGTTTCTTCATCTCTATATTTGGTGTACACCAATCTGTGTGGACCTATGACTCCTAGCGAAAAAGGATATAAGCATTTTAAAATATTTGTTGATGATGATTATTATAAAATGTTGATTTCCTTATTGAAGACTAAATATCATGCATTACAAACCTTCAAAAAATTCAAGGCCTCTATTGAAAATGAAACTGGTCACAAAATCAAAGCCCTCTAATTAGATTTTGGGGAGGGAATACACCTATAAAACACTCACTGCATAACTTTTAGAGTATGGAATATATTTTAAATAAACTATTGCTTATACACCATAACAAAATGGTGTTGTATAAAGGCATAACCATGCCATTGTAGAGATGTTTTAAAGCACGGTTGAGGATGCACAATTACCTCATTCATATTGGGTATAAACATGTCTTACATCTATATACCTAATAAATAGGTCACCCACCAAAGATCTTGATGGAGTTACACCACATGAGGCATGGATTGGGAAGAAGTTAAAAGTCTCTCATCTTTTATTTTTTTGTTGAAATGCATATATGCATGTCCTAAAGAAGAAAATGAATAGTTTGGATAACAAAAAATCAAAATGCATTTTTGTGGGATACAGTAATGAGTTAAAATCATATCAACTCATTGATCCAAAGACTATGAAGATACTTATCAATAAGGATGTAGTTTTTGATGAGAAAGGTGAAATCAATTCATCTTCCACATAGACATCTAATATAAGCATCAGATCTATAAAATTTATAGATGAAAATGGTGGAAATAATGGTCAGGTAGAAGTTTTAGCACCACTAACTACTACTCAACATATGCCTAAATGGTATACAAGTATAATTTGATATGTAAAATTAGATGGACCTCCAAACACTTCACCTACAAGACTAAGTATTTTTAGTATCACTCGTGTAGAGGTAAATTTGGCCTTAATGATCATAGCTGAAAAAACATTTGATCCCTCCATACTTTTTAAAGCCCTAGAGTCCAAATCTTGGAAAAATCCATGGATGCATAATATTAGTCTCTCATGAAGAATGACACATGGAAAATTATTAATCTTCCACCATGGAAGGAACCTATTAGATGAAAATGGGTCCTTAAGACCAACTATAATGTAGATGGTAGTATATACAAGCACAAGGGAAGACTCGTAGTAAAGGTACATGCTTAGAAAGAAGGTATAAACTATGAGGATATTTTTGCTCTTACAACTAAGATAAAGAAAATCAAAATGATCTTTGTAATGGCTATATATTTTCGATGGAATGTTTATTAAATGGATGTTAAAGGTGCATTATTAAATGGATATATATAGGATGAGGTCTACATGACTCAACTATAAAGTTTTGTCCCACTAGGGCAAGAGCACAAGGTATGAATATTCATAAAATATATGTATGATCTTAAATAGGATCCTAGAGCATGGTATATAAAAATTAGTGAACATCTTGTAAAGCATGGATTTCAAATTAATCCATATGATCCTAATCTCTACATCAAAAAGTAAAGGTGGGAGATTGTTATTTTTTTTATTTATGTTGATGATCTAATCATCATTGGCAACTCAGTGAAGATGATTGATGCAATAAAAAATGATCTTAATTGATCATTTGATATGACAAATCTTGGTAAAATACACTACTATCTTACCTTGGAAGTATGGAAAAAAGGTCACCACATATTTGTGTCTTAAATGAAGTATACTAAAACATTTATTGAGAGGTTTCAAATGATGGATTACAAAGCAATGGCTAAACCTATAGAGATAAGATTTCACATATCTAAATTAGATCCATCACTACAAGTAGATGTCATTATTTATCACTAGTTGAATGGGATTCTGATCTACCTCACATACACTAGGCCAAATAGCAACTATGTTGTCAACTATCTCTATCAATCCATGTAGGAGCCAAATATAAGCCACTAAAAATCAACTAAGTGGGTATTGTGATATATTTAAGTAATAATTTAGTATGTCCTAGCATATAAGAATAATGATAAGTTCTTATTGACAAGATACAAAAACATAGATCATGTAGGTACAATTTATGATAGAAATTTCACTTATGGGTTCATATTGTTTTTAGGATCTAGTCCAATCTCATGGGGCAACAACAAATAGAAATTTGTGTATACAAAGGAAAATGTATTTGACCTATTAATCAATCCTAAATCAAAGAAGATAAAGTATACTTACACTTTTGATTATTAATACATTATATATTTAGGATCGTGACCAAGATGGATCCATTAGGCCTAACAATGGGATGTCTTACCACAATAACATCACTACAGAGGGTTAGAAATACTCTAGTCAAGAAAAGCTATATAATAACCCTAGATAGGTCCCATGTTTTCAAATTCACGATGTAAATGACAAGTAAATTAATATCTAATCTAGTGCTCACCAAAGATTGTGGCACAAAATGAGGGTAATAAACATAAAAAATAACATGAATAGGAGAATCCTAATTAAGATAAGTATAGGTAAGACCCTAATGGATGGGAGATAAGTATAAATTCAAATATATCTATTCTTATAAGGAATGAAAAAAATTAGGAATACTTACCTTTGAAGATGAACCTACCAAGCCTCAATCTCTCCCTTTGCCAAGTTGCTTCGCAAGAGGTTGTTATGGTATGTAATGATAACAAAGACAATTTAGATACACAAATTCTCTATATATCCAAAAGACTTCTCCACAAGACAATATCCCTATCTCTAAAGAAAGTATTGAAACCCTAAGTAATGATCCTCAATTATAATGGTAGATAAGTAGATACACAATATATTACTACTCTTCTTCTCTTCTCTTCTCTATAAATGATAGGAATGGATGTGTATATATAGCTAAATATTACCCTAAACCTTTCTAAAATTTTAGCTAATAGGCTCAGTCCAATTGAATATATATCATTAATTGGTAAAAACTAGTTAGATCTTAGCTTAAGTCAGCTAGAGTCAACCTAGACCCATAATGTGTTTTTAACAATTTGAATATAGGGTGGACCTAAGTTGACAATGCAATGTAAACTATGAAAAATGGTTTTATTCTTAGGTAGGTGTTGAGTAAGGTGTTGAATGCTTAGATTAATTTGAAAGAGAGGAGATAAGACTTAGGAAAGTACATGGGAGAAATTTTTGTAGATAACAATTGGTGGTATAGGGGACAACAATCATATGAATCACCAATGGTCTGCCCACCGCTTTCTCGGTGCACCCTTTAAGGTGTGAACTTAGAGAGATTGAGACTCGATAGGTTCTTAAAAGAGATAAAACACCATTAATGGATAAATTTTGAAATTATTATGCTTATACAAATTATCCACTCAAATTTCATCATGTATCACATAGGTGCAATAAGGGATGGTACTTTATGAAAAAAACATAGCAACAAATAATGCTAAAGCTAAATAAATTTTAGTAAGAAGTAAATAAGATAAATGAAAGGATAGAATTTAAAACCACATACATTTACTTACCTTAGTGTTGTAAATATGAAATAAAGTGAAAGAAATATGAAGGTGTTCAATATAGGGAACATTGGGTGAGCCTATAAAAATTAGAAAAAAAGAGAAAAATACTGAAATGTTTGAAAAATATACATGTAATATGTGAATAGATTCTCTACAATGTTAGGATTCTAGAACATATTTTGGTTTAGAAAAAGAGCTAGTAAAAACAAAGATATGCTCAAAAACTTAAATATGGTTGTAAATATTTGATAGGTAAATAATTTTGAATAGTAAATATAAATAGGGTGAAAAATAATTCATTTGTTATTTTTACAATTTTGAGAAAATAGACCTCTAAGAGACCCAACTCGAGTCTAGAGAGACCATGGTGAGGAGATGATGGATTAGATGGAGAGGATGTCTAATGGTTGAAATGAGTGCAACACAAGTAATAAAACATGAATTTTAATTTTTTTTGAGTAATTTTATTTGAAATTGAGATAAATATATAAAGTTAACTAGTAGGAAAAATATAGACACCATAACTAATCCTAGGAAATTTTTAGGTACACTAAGAGTAAAACAAGGTACTAGGGAGGAAAAGGTTAGACCAATAAATGCCTAAGGAATTTATGGTAAATGGTCAAAGTCACCATAGATAAAGAACAGAGTCTACCTAGTCGACTTAGTTCATAAGACAAGAAAGAAATAAGGGGTCAACTATATAGAAGTGGGTTGACATAGTATTACTGAAGTGGGGTAAATAAGTAGCAGTAGGATGGCATAGTCTAAAATGGGTAGATGGCTGACATAGTACCCTCTAACTAATATAGTATAGAATATGTGGCCAATATAATTTATTAAAAGGGCTCATTATGTACTAGAGGGATGATATATTATGATAGAAATAGGAAAGGACTAATTTGGTATTAAATGGGTTGATGTAATCTTAAATAAAAAGGCTAATTTAGTATCTAATGGGATTATGGTGTATAACATGACTTTAATAAGGTTGATTTAGTATTAAATGGGTGGATTGTATACAAAAATATAAAGACTAGAAAACTAAATCAAATAAGCTAATAAAGTAGTTAATTTATGATTTTTTGAGAATGTATTTTAATTATTATGAAATCAAAATCTAATACATCCTTTGTTGTTTGATATTTTACAAATATGCTATAGCTATTATCACCTAGTAGAATCATCATGGCTACCAGATCTATTAGACCATTTGGCTAACATAGATAGAGATCAACTAGTCACCTTGGGATTTAGAGACATCATGGAGATGAGACATATCCATTTGAGTGTTGATCTCATTGTCATGTTCCTAGAAGCATAGGAATATTTGACCAACACTTTTTGATGGGAGGTGTATGGGGAAACCATTGAGGTGGGGATTACTCTAGAGGATGTCCATGCATTACTTGGACTTCTAATAGGAAGGATACTAGTGATTATTGATACACTAGAGTTAGAGGATGAGAGAATACTATCCCAGTGGGATACATGATCAGATTCAATCCACCCTAAGTTGAGGGTGAGATTTTTATATGTATATATTTCATAAATTTGGGATATATAGAAGGTATTTATATGACTTGTGATAGCATGAGTGTTGTGTCATAAGTTAGATAACAAGGTATCACTATATGTGATAGCCTTATGCTAGTCCATATTAGATCAATGATCACTATATAATTTTGGGTCTATCATCTGGGTCCA